>CM077182.1:31625617-32115617 GCA_039654105.1 Coreius guichenoti
GGTTAGCACTCTGGACTCTGAATCCAGTGATCTGAGTTCAAATCTCGGTGGGACCTGCTTTTGCCATGAATGTGCGCAGCAGCCCATCCGAAAAATCGTTTCGATAGCAGTGATCCTCAAAAGCAGGCATTCTCAACCCTGGTCCTCGAGGCCCACTGTCCTGCAGAGTTTAGCTCCAACCCTAATCAAACACACCTGAACCAGCTAATTAAGCTATTCAGGATTACTAGAAAGCTACAGGCAGGTGAGTTTGATCAGAGTTGGAGCTAAACTCTGCAGGACAGTGGGCCTCGCGGAAGAGGGTTGAGAACCCCTACTCAAAAGGACATTTCGTTAATGCCCCTCGAAGTGAGCGTAAAAGCGTAGGACCCCACGTGGAGAATGCAGGCATCGATCTCGCTACCTCTCGCATGCTAAGCGAGCGCTCTACCATTTGAGCTAATTCCCCACCACTTCAGAGAGAGCGCAACTGCTGTTGTACCTGTGATATTGGCTGTCTTGAACCGAGTCGGAATTGGGGAAACATTGGCTCAAAAAGCAAATCCTTCACTGGCTCTTTGCGATTGCGCTTCTAGGCTGATTGACTTAACTCTCTGCTGCTCGGTGAGAAAAGACAGCAGATGCCAAGGTTCCATGGTGTAATGGTTAGCACTCTGGACTCTGAATCCAGTGATCCGAGTTCAAATCTCGGTGGGACCTGCTTTTGCCAGGAATGTGCGCAGCAGCCCATCCGAAAAATCGTTTCGATAGCAGTGATCCTCAAAAGCAGGCATTCTCAACCCTGGTCCTCGAGGCCCACTGTCCTGCAGAGTTTAGCTCCAACCCTAATCAAACACACCCGAACCAGCTAATTAAGCTATTCAGGATTACTAGAAAGCTACAGGCAGGTGAGTTTGATCAGGGTTGGAGCTAAACTCTGCAGGACAGTGGGCCTCGCGGACCAGGGTTGAGAACCCCTGCTCAAAAGGACGTTTCGTTAGTGCCCCTCGAAGTGAGCGTAAAAGCGTAGGACCCCACGTGGAGAATGCTGCAGCGGGATTTCCAATGGCTCCAAAGAAAAGAGACAGTATTTCATGATTCGCTGGCAACTTTGCACTGGTTTCCGTTTAGTTTTAGATTTGATTAAAAGAGTGTGCTTTAAGCCATGCAAACGGCAATGTTTGCAGCAAGGCAGCAGCTGGAAAAGTTTCTGAGTTGGCTCGTTGGTTTAGGGGTATGGTTCTCGCTTAGGGTGCGAGAGGTTCTGGGTTCAAATCCCGGACGAGCCCTTGCTTCGGCTTTTAATCTCTTCAGCTTCATTAGGGTCAGGGGCAATCAGGATATTTCTGGGAAATTGGTCATCAAACCTTTTCCAAACGAGGCCGGTTAGCTCAGTTGGTTAGAGCGTGGTGCTAATAACGCCAAGGTCACGGGTTCGATCCCTGTACGGGCCACTGTTTTGGGATCTTCAACCTCTGCTTGTTTTACAAGTGATGGCCGGTCTCACAGAAATCCCTAATGGCAAGCCTGTCATCAGACCTGGCTGAAATAGCTCAGTTGGGAGAGCGTTAGACTGAAGATCTAAAGGTTCCTGGTTTGATCCCGGGTTTCAGCAGAGGATCCATATCTGTGTGCTTTTGGTCGAGGGGCTCCAGTGTCCAAACACCACCTCCTTTCTACTTGGTTCCACCTAGCCTCATCGCTATCTGCCTCTCAGACGGCCAGCAGTCAGGGTGTGGTGGTTCCATGGTGTAATGGTTAGCACTCTGGACTTTGAATCCAGTGATCAGAGTTCAAATCTTGGTGGAATCTTAGCAGCTTTTTCGCGGCGGGGTGGGGGCAAACTGAGGTGTTGCGCAACTGCTGTCGTACCTGTGAAATTGGCTGTCTTGAACCGAGTCGGAATTGGGGAAACATTGGCTCAAAAAGCAAAGCATTCGCTGACTGTTTGCGATTGCGCTTCTAGGCTGAGTGATCCGAGTTCAAATCTCGGTGGGACCTGCTTTTGCCAGGAATGTGCGCAGCAGCCCATCCGAAAAATCGTTTCGATAGCAGTGATCCTCAAAAGCAGACATTCTCAACCCTGGTCGTCGAGGCCCACTGTCCTGCAGAATTTAGCTCTAACCCTAATCAAACACACCTGAACCAGCTAATTAAGCTCTTCAGGATTACTAGAAAGCTACAGGCAGGTGAGTTTGATCAGGGTTGGAGCTAAACTCTGCAGGACAGTGGGCCTCGAGGACCAGGGTTGAGAATCCCTGCTCAAAAAGACATTTCGTTAGTGCCCCTCGAAGTGAGCGTAAAAGCGTAGGACCCCACATGGAGAATGCGGGCATCGATCCCGCTACCATTTGAGCTAATTCCCCTGCGCTTCAGAGAGAAGGTGTCCATCGCTCTCAAAGACACCGGCGAGGACCGATCCCTAGCTTGTGTGCAGGTGCTGCAGCGGGATTTCCAATGGCTCCAAAGAAAAGAGACAGTATTTCATGATTCGCTGGCAACTTTGCACTGGCTACCGTTTAGTTTTAGATTTGATTAAAAGAGTGTGCTTTAAGCCATGCAAACGGCAATGTTTGCAGCAAGGCAGCAGCTGGAAAAGTTTCTGAGTTGGCTCGTTGGTCTAGGGGTATGATTCTCGCTTAGGGTGTGAGAGGTCCCGGACGAGCCCTTGCTTTGGCTTTTAATCTCTTCAGCTTCATTAGGATCAGGGGCAAGCAGGATATTTCTGGGAAATTGGTCATCAAACCTTATCCGAACGTGGGAGACCCGGGTCCGATTCCCGGCCAGTGCAGGAAGTGTTTTCTGATATACCTGAAATCTGGTTCTTTAAAGATTTATGTCACTTCAGCTAATCAACATTACTGACAGTGATTACAAGCTCACGGGCAATAACCTGCCATTATGAATCTTGTCATCATCGTGCAGACCCAAATTATGTGCCCCTCCTAAAAGAGGTTTTAACTCCAGATCAATACGTTTTTCTCATCTCCCATCTCTTACGCATGCCAGGAAACATACTCTCACTCCCTGTTTCTTACTCATCATACGAGGACGCGTCCAATTGTGGCAGGTGAACATTGGTGGTTCAGTGGTAGAGTTTTTGCCTACCACGCGGGAGACCCGGGTCCGATTCCCGGCCAATGCGTTAAGTGTTTTCTGATGTACCTGAAATCTGGTTCTTTAAAGATTTATGTCACTTCAGCTAATCGACATTACTGACAGTGATTAAAAGCACAAGGGCAATAACCTGCCATTATGAATCTTGTCATCGTCGTGCAGACCCAAATTATGTGCCCCTCCTAAAAGAGGATTTAACTCAAGATTGATACGTGTTCCTCATCTTCCATCTCTTACGCAAGCCAGGAAGCATACTCTCACTCTCTTTAAGCACTAACTTTACAGGAGGTGAGCATTGGTGGTTCAGTGGTAGAATTCTCGCCTGCCACGCGGGAGACCCGGGTCTGATTCCCGGCCAATGCATTAAGTGTTTTCTGATGTACCTGAAATCTGGTTCTTTAAAGATTTATGTCACTTCAGCTAATCGACATTACTGACAGCGATTACAAGCTCAAGGGCAATAACCTGCCATTATGAATCTTGTCATCATCGTTCAGACCCAAATTATGTGCCCCTCCTAAAAGAGGTTTTAACTCAAGATTAATACGTGTTCCTCATCTTCCATCTCTTACGCGAGCCAGGAAGCATACCCTCTCTCCCTGTTTCTTACTCATCATACGAGGACGCGTCCAATTGCGGCAGGGGAGCATTGGTGGTTCAGTGGTAGAATTCTCGACTGCCACGCGGGAGACCCGGGTCAGATTCCCGGCCAATGCAGACAGTCTCTACTGGTGTGCTGGAAATCTGGTTCCTTAAAGTGTTATGTTACTTCAGCTAATCGACATTACTGACAGTGATTATAAGCACAAGGGCAATACCCTGCCATTATGAATCTTGTCATCATCGTGCAGACCCAAATTATGTGCCCCTCCTAAAAGAGGATTTAACTCAAGATTAATACGTGTTCCTCGTCTTCCATCTCTTATGCAAGCCAGGAAGCATACTCTCACTCTCTTTAAGCACTAACATTACTGCAGGTGAGCGTTGGTGGTTCAGTGGTAGAATTCTCGCCTGCCACGCGGGAGACCTGGGTCCGATTCCCGGCCAATGCATCAAGTGTATTCTGATGTACCTGAAATCTGGTTCTTTAAAGGTTTATGTCACTTCAGCTAATCGACATTACTGACAGCGATTACAAGCACAAGGGCAATACCCTGCCATTATGAATCTTGTCATCGTCGTGCAGACCCAAATTATGTGCCCCTCCTAAAAGAGGATTTAACTCAAGATTGATACGTGTTCCTCATCTTCCATGACTTCTATGTAACATATACTAATCGACATTACTGACAGTGATTACAAGCACAAGGGCAATACCCTGCCATTATGAATCTTGTCATCATCGTGCAGACCCAAATTATGTGCCCCTCCTAAAAGAGGTTTTAACTCAAGATCAATACGTTTTTCTCATCGCCCATCTCTTACGCATGCCAGGAAGCATACTCTCACACTCTTTAAGCACTAATACGCTTGCAGGTGAGCATTGTTGTTTCAGTGGTAGAATTCTCGCCTGCCACACGGGAGACCCGGGTCCGATTCCCGGCCAATGCATAAAGCGTTTTCTGATGTACCTGAAATCTGGTTCTTTAAAGATTTATGTCACTTCAGCTAATCGACATTACTGACAGTGATTACAAGCACAAGGGCAATACCCTGCCATTATGAATCTTGTCATCGTCGTGCAGACCCAAATTATGTGCCCCTCCTAAAAGAGGATTTAACTCAAGATTAATACGTGTTCCTCATCTTCCATCTCTTACGCAAGCCAGGAAGCATACTCTCACTCTCTTTAAGCACTAATTTTACAGCAGGTAAGAATTGGTGGTTCAGTGGTAGAATTCTCGTCTGCCACGCGGGAGACCCGGGTCCGATTCCCGGCCAATGCATCAAGTGTTTTCTGATGTACCTGAAATCTGGTTCTTTAAAGATTTATGTCACTTCAGCTAATCGACATTACTGACAGCGATTACAAGCTCAAGGGCAATAACCTACCATTATGAATCTTGTCATCGTCGTCTAGACCCAAACTATGTGCCCCTCCTAAAAGAGGTTTTAACTCAAGATTGATACGTGTTCCTCATCTTCCATCTCTTACGCAAGCCAGGAAGCATACCCTCACTCCCTGTTACTTACTCATCATACGAGGACGCGTCCAAATGGGGCAGGTGAGCATTGGTGGTTCAGTGGTAGAACTTTTGCTTGCCACGAGGGAGACCCGGGTTCGATTCCTGGCCAATGCAGAAAGTCTCTTCTGGTGTGCCTGAAGTCTGGTTCTTTAAAGCTTTGTTACATCACTTCTGTTATTCAACATTACTGACAGCGACTATAAGCGCAAGGGCAATAACATGCCATTATGAATATTGCCATCATCATGCAGACCCAAATTATGTCCCCTCATAAAGAGGTTTTAACTCAAGCTTAATATGTGTTCCTCATCTTCCATCTCTCACAACGAGCCAGGAAGCATGCTCTCAGTCTCTTTAAGCACTAATATTACTGCAGCTGAGCATTGGTGGTTCAATGGTAGAATTTTCGCTTGCCACGCGGGAGACCCGGGTCCGATTCCCGGCCAATGCAAAAAGTGTCTTCTTGTGTACCTGAAAACTGGTTCTTTAAAGATTCATGTCACTTCAGCTAATTGACATTATTGACAGCGATTATAAGCTCAAGGGCAATATCCTGCCATTATGAATCTTGTCATCGTCGTCCAGACCCAAATTATGTGCCCCTCCTAAAAGAGGTTTTAACTCAAGATTGATACGTGTTTGTCATCTTCCATGTTTTCTATGTAACTTATGCTAATCGCCATTACTGACGGTGATTATAAGCTCAAGGGCAATAACCTGCCATTATGAATCTTGTCATCATCGTTCAGACCCAAATTATGTGCCCCTCCTAAAAGAGGTTTTAACTCAAGATTAATACGTTCCTCATCTTCCATCTCTTACGCGAGCCAGGAAGCATACCCTCACTCCCTGTTTCTTACTCATCGTACGAGGACGCGTCCACTTGCGGCAGGTAAGAATTGGTGGTTCAGTGGTAGAATTCTCGTCTGCCACGCGGGAGACCCGGGTCCGATTCCCGGCCAATGCATTAAGTGTTTTCTGATGTACCTGAAATCTGGTTCTTTAAAGATTTATGTCACTTCAGCTAATCGACATTACTGACAGCGATTACAAGCTCAAGGGCAATAACCTGCCATTATGAATCTTGTCATCGTCGTCCAGACCCAAATTATGTGCCCCTCCTAAAAGAGGTTTTAACTCAAGATTGATACGTGTTCCTCATCTTCCATGTCTTCTATGTAACTTATGCTAATCGACATTACTGATGGTGATTATAAGCTCAAGGGCAATAACCTGCTATTATGAATCTTGTCATCATCGTGCAGACCCAAATTATGTGCCCCTCCTAAAAGAGGTTTTAACTCAAGATTAATACGTGTTCCTCATCTTCCATCTCTTACGCAAGCCAGGAAGCATACTCTCACTCTCTTTAAGCACTAATATTACAGTAGGTGAACATTGGTGGTTCAGTGGTAGAATTCTCGCCTGCCACGTGGGAGACCTGGGTCCAATTCCTGGCCAATGCTTAAAGTGTTTTCTGATGTACCTGAAATCTGGTTCTTTAAAGATTTATGTCACTTCAGCTAATCGACATTACTGACAGTGATTACAAGCACAAGGGCAAAACCCTGCCATTATGAATCTTGTCATCGTCGTGCAGACCCAAATTATGTGCCCCTCCTAAAAGAGGATTTAACTCAAGATTGATACGTGTTTCTCATCTTCCATGTTTTCTATGTAACTTATGCTAATCGCCATTACTGACGGTGATTATAAGCTCAAGGGTAATAACCTGCCATTATGAATCTTGTCATCATCGTTCAGACCCAAATTATGTGCCCCTCCTAAAAGAGGTTTTAACTCAAGATTAATACGTGTTCCTCATCTTCCATCTCTTACGCGAGCCAGGAAGCATACCCTCACTCCCTGTTTCTTACTCATCATACGAGGACGCGTCCAATTGCGGCAGGTGAGCATTGGTGGTTCAGTGGTAGAATTCTCATCTGCCACGCGGGAGACCTGGGTCCGATTCCCGGCCAATGCGTTGTGTTTTCTGATGTACCTGAAATCTGGTTCTTTAAAGATTTATGTCACTTCAGCTAATCGACATTACTGACAGCGATTACAAGCTCAAGGGCAATAACCTGCCATTATGAATCTTGTCATCGTCGTCCAGACCCAAATTATGTGCTCCTCCTAAAAGAGGTTTTAACTCAAGATTGATACGTGTTTCTCATCTTCCATGTTTTCTATGTAACTTATGCTAATTGCCATTACTGACGGTGATTATAAGCTCAAGGGCAATAACCTGCCATTATGAATCTTGTCATCATCGTTCAGACCCAAATTATGTGCCCCTCCTAAAAGAGGATTTAACTCAAGATTGATACGTGTTCCTCATCTTCCATCTCTTACGCAAGCCAGGAAGCATACTCTCACTCTCTTTAAGCACTAATATTACTGCAGCTGAGCATTGGTGGCTCAGTGGTAGAACTTTCGCTTGCCACGAGGGAGACCTGGGTTCGATTCCTGGCCAATGCAGAAAGTCTCTTCTGGTGTGCCTGAAGTCTGGTTCTTTAGAGACACGATAGACTACTCCATCTTGAATCTTCAGCCAATCCCATTGCTTAAGAAGAACTAGTGCCCTGGCATCCATTCCAGCCCTCTCTCGCCTCAATGGTCGCTTCTTCTGACTCAGGTAGGGCATAATTTTGGAGATTGCTGGATCTGACTCTTGGCTCTGTTGGATCTCCTCAAGGAGAATTGCTGAAATTGTGTCATATCCAGGCATTGTTGCATTCTGAATGGACTGAATTGCCTGCATGGCCCTTAGTTCAGTTACAGTCTCCCACTGATTATGGAGGTTCAAATGAGTTCCGACTGCTGTGTGATCATAAAACACTGCAGAATTTGACTGAAGTGACACGTGAAGACTATTCACTTGCAAAAGGAAAGTGTCTTGAATTCCATCTTCATCGACACCTGCAGCTTCAGTGAGTAAGCTGCCATATCGCTCTGTGATGAGCCTGTGACTGACTGTTCTTGACTGACTGAAAGGATCTTGGCTCAAAGCGTCGGCCACAGTGTTCTTCCTTCCGGCAATATGCTTAAGATCAAAGGTGTAAGCAGCAAGCTTAGATACCCAGCGCTATTCACATGCATCGAGTTTAGCCTTGGTTAGTATATAAGTGAGCGGGTTATTGTCTGTCCATACAGTGAACGTATGGCCCTTTAGCCAATGACTTAATTTCTCACACACGCTCCACTTTAAAGCTAAAAACTCTAGCTTGTGTGCCGGGTATCTATTCTGGGAGTTGCTAAGGGACTTGCTTGCGAATGCAATGGGACGGGCTTTCTCCTTGCCTGCTGATATTTTTGATAACACAGCCCCAAGTCCATCCAGAGAAGCATCAATTGACAAGATTAATGGAAAAGTCGGGATGTGCCAAGACCACACTATGAAGTAGACTCTCTTTCAGGCTAGAAAGGGCATTATCACACTCTGAGGTCCAGTCAGTCGGCTTGAGCTTTCTGTATGTGCCTGCCTTAGCCTCAGTTCTGACCTTTGCCCTCCTTTTCTGTCCAGCTGTTAAGGAGAAGAGCGGCTTGGCTATGGAGGAGCAATTTGGGATGAAGTGCTGGTAATAGAGGATCATTCCCAGAACAGACTTAATCCTCCTTACAGATGGAGTACACCCATCTTCCTCCATGAGGTCAACCTTTGACAGCTTGCTAAGGCCTCAACCTTTGAAGGATCAACAGAAACACCATTTCCATCAATGATGTGGCCTAAAAACTTAACGGATGACTGCATCAGATGGCACTTTTTTGGACTTAACTTGAGATTGTGGGTCCTCAGTCGTTGGAATACTACCTCTAACCACTCCAGAGCTGCGCTTTCGCCAGGTGCAAACACCAATAGGTCGTCTAAGTAACACAGCAGACTGTTCAAATTTAGGTCTCCAAAGATACTCAACATCATACGCATAAAAGATGCTTGGCTATTGCACAACCCTTGTGGCATCCTATTGTACTCTTGGAGTCCTACTGGAGTAGTAAATGCTGTGTACTTTTTGTCTTCTTCAGCCATGGGGATGTTATAAAAGCCTGATGTTAAATCCATAGTACTGAAGAGGGTGTTCCCACCCAAGGCAACCAGACAGTCAGATTGGTGTGGGAGCGGGTGCGCATCATTAATGGTTCTGGCGTTCAGCCATCTAAAGTCCATACAAATCCTCAAGCCGCCATTCTTCTTCCATACTAGGACCAAAGGCGAAGCATACTCACTCACTGATTTACAAATTATTCCTTGCTCTTCTATTTCTGAGAGAACTTGGCGCAATTTTTGATAGTGATAGTGATACTCGACGGTATGGCAGTTGGAATGGACGCTCGTCTGATAAGCGGATGCGGTGGACGAACCCTCTGACCTCCCCACAATCCAGAGCATGTTTGGAGAATACATCATTGTAGTTCTCAAGCAGTTGGACAAGCTTTTCTTTTACTGTATTCTTGACAGAACATGAGTCAATATCATTGTCACTGAGGCCTGCAGCCTTTAGTCTCTGTTTAAGATCAGCTGTAGCACTAGGTCGACAAAGATTCTCAGATGTGGGCATTTGGACATTACTGAAACCTTGCAACAGCTCAAAATCTTCCACAGCCAGACACGGGAACACATCTGCAAGCTTACGATTTCTTTTGAGGGTGAGCGGTTTGTCTGAAGGTTGGTAACTTTTAGAGGAATCCAACGATCGCCCCACAACAGTGTAACAACTCGGCTAACGATGATGTTCCTTGGCATGGATCTGGAAGAAGTGGCCTCCACGATTACAGTACTCCCTGGTGACATAGTGGTATTACTCGGCAGCCTTCCCCAGACAAGGTGCTCTTGTTTGGCCATTAGGGTAACTGACTGCTGAAGCTTAACAGTCCCAAACTTGTCGGGTGGATCTCCACCTCTCCAGCGGCAAGTATTTGCCATTACATCCAAGAATTGTTCACATGATGAAGATGGCTCTGAGACACAGTTAGACAGAATCCTCCACTAATCATCACTGATCTTCATCCTTTGCATGAGGAACTTAATCACGTTGGTACCAATGATCAAGTCATCCCTTTGTCCTGGCACAACTAGAACGGGTACTAAACATCTCTCGCCATGCACTTTCAACTCAACTTCATACATGCATTTTGGCTTAGTTGCTTTACCTCCGCATCCTATCAACATTATTTCCTGCGACAACGGCATGAGCTTCGGCAACACATCTTCACTCAGCATTCTGCTCTCTACTGCTTCACTGAAAGTACATGCCATCGGTCCTGAGTCCAACATTCCCATCATCTGGAATTTGTCGTTGACACAAACGGGTGCATAAAACAACTCATCGAACACTTCAAGAGTTTGCGTATTCTGTGCAATAACTTTAACTTCAGCTGGAGCTTGTGCACATGCACTTTCATAAACTTGCTTAAGATCTGCATCTTCGAGGGTTTGCTCCACTCTACCTATACGTCCCCTCTCCAGGTGTGGGCTGACTATTTTAAAGTCGGTGAACCTTGAGATGGCTGTGCAAACTTATTGCCATTGCCGGGTTGGATATTTGCTCAATCCCTCCTTATGTGACCAGGTTGGAAACAAGCAAGACAAAGTCGTTGTCATCGACAATGTGCTAAAGTTGAATGCTCAGGGGAATGACATACCTTACATGCTCTCAAAGGTGGCTGGCTTGACCGAGGGCGCCTCATTCTCTGCTTGACTATTCTGGGAAAGAGCGCGATCAAGTAGACCAATGAGCGTCCTCATGCAATTATCATCATTCTGTGGATGTGACGGGGTGTTAATGTTATCAGATGACATAACAGGAAAAACACTGGTTGCAACCTCACCCTCCAAAGGTGACTGGGTATGAGCTGTAGCGTTTCTCACAGCAAAGTTACGCTTGGATTTAACCGCCAACTGTTCCTTCTGCTCACTCTGATATCTGTCAAGATGCTCTTGTACCTCACTCGCTGTCCACTTATCTGGTGCTTTCAAGCGGAAAATGGCTGACAAGGTTGGGTCGGGGCAGTGTTTGACAAACATCATGGCTGCCTCTTGGCATGGATTATCCATCTGTCGCCCAAGCCTAATTAAAGCCTCCTCTGCGACATCTACAGCCTTATTTAAACGGACCCAGTACTCAACTGGATTTTCTCCTGCAACAGGCACTGTGCCGTAGAAATTGGCTAAAGGCATGTAGGAATATCTGACCTCGCTGAAATGCTGTTTCAGAATATCAAGTATCACTTTGGGGTTCTCAGAGGGTCTTAAGGAAGTGTTACTGCGAAGGTTAATTCTAACAATGTCTTTGGCTTTACCCATCAGCCTTGAAAGGATTTCGTTATAGTGATCCAGCACTTGTATGCCTCTCTTCCGCAAGTAAGTGTCCATTAAATCCTCCCACTCATGCATACTGAACTTATCTGTTCCATCTCCTCAGAAAACAGGGGGCTCTTTTGCTTCAGACTGCATGACTAGTTTAACTCCTGTCAAATTAAGTGAGGGTGCCTCTGTGAATGACTGACCTGCACCTAAACTTCGAGTCTGTGCATTGCTGGTTCCTCTTTCCCCACGCGTTACCCCACTTTGAGCAGAAATTATAGTCTGTCCTACTTCCTGAGCTATGTGTGTTATGAGATTACACCACGCTGGATCACTTAAATCTGGGCAGACTGACAATGGATTACCTCGTAACTGACTAGGTGTTTGTTCAGTTACTCGAGTGGAACAAAACTCAGGTCATGTTCGTTCTACATTACCCCTTCCTGCAACCGGTGTAAATGAATGGTCACTGAATAGTCTCCTTGAATCTGACATGTTACCATCAGCATTAAAATTGTCCATATTGTAACCATGTGCCATCGTTCCTCATTAACATATAAGTCATCAAACACTGAGTAATTGTAAATCTCAAATGGTAAAAAGACTCAAAAAAACTCTTGAGCGTCAACCCAACAAAAGGATTCCAAGTGAAAAAAAGTGAAAGTAGTGGCGCTAGTTATGTACTGAAGTGTCCAGTTCAGTGAACATGAACCAATTTGTGCTAATTATGAAGTTTATGTAGTGAAATATCCAGTCCATCGAAAATAAACCACTTTATGCTACTGCTAATTGAAACCTTGAATGAAGTGCAGCATCCACCGGTGACCAAACGGCATTGATCCTTGGATGAAGATCCTGGAAGACGAACTGATCTTCCTCCGGGTCACGGCACCACTGTAACCGGCCTACTTCTGACCACCGTTGCGATCTGCGTTGTGTAATTGCGTTGAACGAAAACACGGGACCACTGGAATTTCTGCTGATGGAGGGTTTATTATCATGGAACGTGCAGATGCCACTGGATGGATTAAAGAGAGAACACAGCAATGAGAAGTGATTTTACTGTGATTTTATCACCTCTCCTCAGCGCACTCAAAGCAGACTGAGAACGCAGTGCGGATGAAACGGAGATGACGTCATGACGCAGTACAATTAATTATAAAACTCTTTTCCCAAAACAACACTGATAAAGCTCAAAACAAAATTATAACATTTCCTTAGATAAATTAATATAAAGTAAATAAATAAAAATTTACAGGAAGGATTATTAGTGAAAAAATTCATTCACATTATGAATATTAACATCCGTCACACTTTTCTTTGAGAAAAGAATAAAGAATGGCACTGAAGTCATTCTTAAAAAAGGAAGATGTGTTCTGAGTTTTGCCGACCGGATACGGCAAAAGTTTAATCTATCAACTAGCTCCGCTTCACCTTCTTCATTGCTCTGGCTGGTTGTAGCGCTATCCTATTGCATGCAGAGGGAATTTGAAAGACAACCGTTTATCCCGCCCCTCGGATTGAGCCCTGCCAATGGTGTGTTCCCAGACCCAACATCTTGATGTGAAAGAATCCACGCAATTATTAGTGAATGAGACCCAGTGCATTTGGGGTCAATATGACCTCAAAAATGTATAAAGTGATTGTAAAAAGAAATGTACATTTTTAATAATACAAATAATATATAATTTTTTTTGTTTAATTCTCATCTACACATTAATGCTGTGTTTTTGGAGATACGAAGTACTTTTGTACCTATTAACCTTGCATGTGAAATATTAAATTTTTATGAAAAAATCACTTAAATGATGATCTAAATTAAATATAAGTTGTTTCTGGATATTGATTCAGGTGTTAGGTAGAGCCCTGCATTTCAGCCCGAGCCTGATGGGCCCCGACTTTTTTACGCCCCTAGGGCCGGGCTTCGGGCCAATTTTCACGTCATACCTCACACGCGGGCCGGGCTTCGGGCCTGTTTTAGGATTCTCCTTCGTTTTATATTTTAGACATTCATTAATTAAAATAAACTATGAGATGTGCTGCGCTGGTGGAAACAACACGAGACCATGCTCCCGCGACTCTCGAGACTAGCTCGCACGGTGTTTAGAGTCCGCGGCTGCGCCAGCCGCAGCGAGTGTTCCTTCAGCGCAGCTGCAAGAGTTAGGCCAGCTACACACTGGCTGCGTGGCGTGAGCGTGTCAGCTGCGTGGCGTGTCCGTTTTTATTTCGACTCCCATGTTAACAGGTTAGAGCTTGCACACTGCGTGATGAAAACGCGTGCATGCTAGAAATAGAACCGACGCCTATTTTTCACGCGACGCAAGCGTGTTGGAAGCGTTTCCAGGCAAAATAGAATAGGAACAGATGTTTATATGTCATTTTGACACAAATACCTATTAATAAATGACATTTTGATGTTCGAAAGTATCTAGGTTTTGACATAAATGCAGATATAATTGTCATTTAAAAAAATAATAATAATCGATTTTCAAATATTGCACCTGTCAATACAGAACGAAATATTCTGTAGCCTATTTTGCCGTCAATACTGCCGTTGTTGTCTTTGCTGTATCAGTAGGCTATATATTTATGTTTAACATGAAGTATAGGCCTTCCACAACTCTCTCCCCATATGTCGAATAAGGGTGATCCAAATCACGTGACTTTTTTTCTAGTTGAAACCGGACACTTTCAAGTCTACACTTCGAGTTTGCAACGATGGACGACGACAGGTTAATTGAAGAGGTGGAGAAACACCGACAACGGTACGATCCACAGGATCCACGAAAAAAGGAGAAGGCATGGGACGCAGTTGCCACAGCTATTGATTGTAATGGTAGGTTTACAATATATAGCCTACATGTGCATGTTTTGTCATAGGCAACTTACCGGTAGCCTACATGTGGTCTTTCAGCTCCGATCGAAGTTTGAGGGAGCAGGGTGTAGAAAAAATGTTCATAAGTTGTTGTGTAGCCTATAGCCTACTAATCTTTTCAGGTCCGTTATCTATCTCTTCTTTATTATTTGTCAACCAGCACACATTTTATTGCTGTCTCCTGCTTGCATTTCATAAATTCATAAATCCATTCACCATGTAATTAATTAACTAATTGACCTACAAAGCTTTATTTGTTTGTTGGAATATGTAAACGTCAAGTTGTTATTTTTGTGTTATTTTTGTCACTATTACATTGTATTAACAATATAATTAGCATTTCAAAAGTTTGTTTGAAGTGATGTGTTCATCTGACACATACCACAGAAAAATCTCCCCTACCTTTCAAAACACAAGTCACCCCGCAGACTACGAAACACGGCTGTTTTCAGTGCAGGCCTATTGACTGTGGTAATATAAATAAAATAAGTTGTTTTGTAGAGATCAACATGTCATTCTTTATTTAGGATTGTTATAATTAGGAACAGAGAAAGGATATTTGCAGGTCATTAATTTAAGTGCCACACAGAACGTTTTAAATTACACACAAACATGACAAACTATATACAAGAACAGAAAACCAATTTGTTAAACTATTTACAATGAACACTACTTTCCCACATCGAAGTCTGGCATGGCATGGATCCATAACTATGTGAGTTGTGATGTGATCACAGGCTCCCTTCCAGAGAATTTAAGAATGTGCTTAATTTCTCTCCCACTTCATAGGCACCCTTGCTGCCCCTGTTCCCTCCCATGTTCCTTATAATAGGCAACTTGTCTCCAGTTTGTTCTGCCTCATCCTGCCCTCTCTGGTTTTGCGATGGGTTGGTGAGGAAGTTGTGCTGGATGCAAGAAGCCATCACTACAGTGTCCACATAGTCCGGTGTCATCTGCATCCAGTGAGGATGCCGAAGGCACACTCAAATACCATTCTGGCCGAGGACAGTCGGTAATTGAAGTTTTCACGCCACCTTGGGAGACGATGACCCGGGAAAGGCCTCATAAGGTACATTTTCAAAGGAAATGCCGCACCTCCGACAATGACGTAGGGCATGGGACCCTGCACACCTGAACCTGGTAAAGGGGTGTCTTTGGGCACGTTCAGTGTTTTGGCCTCCATGCCCCTGCCAAGCCTTGAACACCCCCCCGTCACCGGCCCAGCCAAAGTCTCCCACCTGGATGTAGGTGAACCTATAGTCTGCATCCACAAGTGCCAGAAGTACAATGGAGAATGTCTTCTTATAATTGAAAAACAGACTTTCAGAATTGGGAGGTGCTTTGATGGTGATGTGCTTCCCATCTATCGCACCCAAGCAGTTTGGAAATTTTCACTGGTCCTCAGTTGGTGGAGGAATGTGGGTTGCCATCATCCTTTTTTCAATGGCACTGCACGTCATGTGCACAGATGAGCACACAGTAATTGCCCCCACACGGTATTGATAGGCCAGGCTAGTAAAGCTTTCTCCTGCTGCAAGGTATCTGTGTCAGAAAGAAAAAGATGTCATTGTCAATATGAGTAATAATAACATAGTAGTAATAATATTACAACAAAGTGTTGGTAGTATTGATGAGATTATATTTTCTCCTCATAGGTGATGATTGCAAAAGAAGGTGGAAGGTCATGAGAGATGCTTTTGTAAAGCATAAAAAACAAAAGCATCCTCCCAGTGGCTCTGCAGGTGGGACAGTCAAGGAATGGAAAAACGAGGTAGACATGTCATTTCTGCTGCCTCATTTGCATCCAAGAAGGTTAGCATGTACTTTAATTTACTTGTTTCGGTTGTAGGTATACTGAATAACTTCTTAGCACAAAAACATTTCATTGTTTACATTATATGCACACACAGATTGTTTATTAATTGTATAAAGTTATGACCACTGTTACTATCATTTTAGCTCAAGATGTTCACTGGATCCAGTACAGCCACTGGACGACACACAGGACCCCATTGATCTGAGCGCACAGCAACTCCAACATCCACCATCTGGGCCAATCATATCAACACCCCACCCCGAGCTAGTCCCTCTGCAGCCCACCCCCGCATTCAAGCTATTCTGTCAGAGACTAGACAAAGCACCCCATCTCAAACAAGACCTGCACGTGACAGGAGAAGACAAGTAGTTACTGAAGCTGAGCAACAGCTACTGGACATCATCTCCATTCCAACTTTAAATGTCCCCCCTCATGTCCCTACTGCGCAAGAGGAGATGTACTATTTTGCTTTGAGTTTGGTACCTAGGCTAAATAGGCTATCACGTGAGGCACAGGCCCAGGCCCAAACTCACTTCTTGACATACCTCACTGAACTGGAGGACAGACAGCTGGCACAGAGGAACACCCCAGGCCCTATAAGAGGAAGCAACTCTTCCACCACCACTGCATTTCACCCATACAGCCCCACACACCAAGCCCGGTCCCAATATCATCCTGTTCCTCCCCAAGATGACCCTCCCAGGTCATTTTTGGAGGATTTGTCTTACCCTTCACCCTACACCTACCACAATTTTTAAATAATGGCATTAAATGTAAATAGTTCAGTTGTAAAATAAACATTATGTGGAATAATGTATCTGTTTTAGTGTAAAGAATAGTGCTTTGGTATTTAAACGTTTATAATGTTCAATTGTTTATTTAAAAATTTCTTTGTGTACAACTGTCTTTGGTTCTTTTATTATACAGAGAATAACAAGCCTACCTGAGTGTAATGGCAAGCCTCTGCCTGGGCTCGATAGGATCACGGAAATTGGTTGTCTGCCTCGTCAGGTCGGGTCCGACAATAGACAGAATCTCCTCCATTTGTTCCGCTGACATCCGAAAGTAATTCAGATGTTTTTCGGAATCAAGTTGCAACTCCGCAACGAGGTGATAATAGGCTCCAAAAGTTTTTCTTCTCTGATTCATGGGGTGAACCCACCATCGTCTGTTTCTCCTCCGGCGAATTCTTAACAGAAGAAGGGTCGCAATGGCTTTTCTTCTGTCAACAACTCGAACTGAAAAACAACAAATACGTTTGAATTTTCCGTAGTAATATATGTATATGGGCGTTTCTTCAACTAGGGGCACTTTTAGCCATGTGAAGTTGAAAAACCTGTTCAAAAGCCACGTAACACAGTCTCATAAGTTTAAATAATTTGTCTAGTTTTAAGGTCTGTAAGAGGACAAACTTATATTACAAGAGAAATTGTTATTATTTTAATAATATTTTTTTCAGACCTACAATGAACAAATGTCATTTCCACCACATCTCAATATACAGCTGTTATTTAAAAATAGAATAACTTATGCCACTCAAGAATTGTCTAAGATCATTTTTGTAACTAGTTTTACCAGTTTGTCCACAATGTACAATAATTATACATTTGTCAATGAGATAAATTAACTGACCTAAGGACCAAGTGCTGAACTGTACACCTGTCACACTCTGAAATTTAATATTGGTTTGGGTAAGAGCTTATTAGAAAATAAATAACTTGAATTTCTATATTAAGTAGAGCATGATCTCATAAATCGTGGATACATTTTTAATGTGTGATGAAAACTTTTTAATATTTTTTTTTTTAAATGTGTGTGGTGATGGAAATGACAGGGTGTTGTGGAAATGACAATGAATTAACGTGAATGTAGAGAAACAGTAGATAAATATAAAAAGTATTGTAATATATTATAATATAAAAATTATTACACAAATCTACTCTCGCAATCCATATCAATTGTACTTTGTAATCATAAATGTCACAGAGGGCAGTGTGGTGGAAATTACTGTGGTGGAAATGACATTTCTGTAGTTTTTTGTGAAAAAATGGAAGATGGCTTCACTGATTAGCTTTGAATTAATACTTAGCATTTAATGTATGCAAAATACTCTTATTTAACTTAATTTTTTTAGCTTTTTAAAAACACCCTTGAAGGCACAGCATGTTTGGAAATGACGTAGAATAAATATATTAACTGATCAAGCAATATTTACTTTGATTTTTCTTCATTTGTTGTTGATGAAAATTTAAATTACCTCCATGTCCAACATGTGCTCTGATGTCACTGAACATTTCCATAGAAACCACCTAAACAATCTTTCACACAAACTATTTAAATGGACATTACAGTGTTGTGGTGGAAATGACACCAATACTGTGCGACAGCTATATTTGGTATAAAAAGTAATATTGATAGTGGTCTCACATTAAATACTAAATTATTTTACTAGTGCTTAATTCAGGTGCATTAATAGTTACCAGATAAGTCATATTTTTAAACTGTATTTTCATTGTTGTAGTTAAAAGGTCTGGGTGTGCGACAAGGAGAAAACAGTGATTTTGACACCTATAAGGAGGTTGAAAAATATGAAAAATCATAATAGAAAGGCAGTAAAAAGGTTTTATTGTTAGTTTGACAAAGAAAGAGGAATTTGTCCAAAATTATATGTATTTTTAAAAATATGACCAAAGAACATAAAAGTGCCCATAGTCTAAGAATCACCCATAATCGAAAGATAGGATAGGCTACAATAAAAAACGTAGTGTGTCTTCTGAGTGATGGTCCAACATCAGGTAGGCTAGTAAGTTGTTACAATATAGGCTCTTTACAGCTACACAAAGTTGTTAATGTTATTGAAATAAACAGTCAGCCCACTTACCCATTTTTCAGAGTTCGAAAGATGTGTGATAACAGTTGAAATTGTTGTCGTAAAGGCAAGAGCAGCACACCGCGAATCCAAATGTAGACTGGTCTGTCTGTTGTATGTCACCTAGCAGCAGCAGCGCCGCGTCAGACATGTTTCTGGTGCATGAGGCAGGCGTTGTCATCGCTCCATGTGAGGGGACACCAGAGCTTTCCCCAGCTGTTCTACAAAAAGCCTCCTTTTGAAATTCTTCCCTCGCTCCCATGATGGGTTTACCTCCCTCAACACCACAAATGCATTTATGGCAGATACATCAAGGATGGAAGAGAACCATTGGCCAACGATTTGTTTTACGCTTGCAACTATAGCTTGCAACCATAGCTTGCAACCATTTGCAATATTGCAAACACACACACACACACACACACACACACACACAGAGAAATTAGTATATCTGCTGGCAAAAGAAATGCCACTCACTCTGTCATCAACTTTGAATGAAAATTATCAAAATAATGCATCAAAATATAAAATTTGTAAATACCTTGTCAAGGTTGTCAACTCCGCCTTTGCAGCGATTGTAATCTAAGATGACATCAGGCTTCTTGTCCTCCCTGTCAGTCACTTTGTCAGTCACTTTGTGGCATGTGCTCATCAGCAGCACATTTTTACCCCTTTTGGGGCAGTATGACACAAGACTGTGTGTCTCAGTGAAAGCAATGAGAGAGGAAAAGCAAGCTCGGTCTCTCGTTGTCAGAAGAGCAGGTGGAAGTTCAGGCTTGTTTTTACGAACTGTGCCAACCATTGTCAACTTTCTTATCAGGAGCTCCTGGCCAAGGGCATAGAATGCAAAGAAATTATCACATGTAACTGTTTGTCCCTGCAGACCACTGGTCAAATCAAGGTCCACACGCATACCCTGATTTCTTTCTGGCTGTCCATCTTGAGGCTTGCCAGTGTACACTTGCATGTTCCATGAGTAGCTTGTCCTGGTGTCACATGCTGCCCAGATTTTTATTCCATATTTCGCCGGCTTGCTGGGCGGATGAGTTTTGACAATGTTCTGAATCTTCGTAGCGACGACAGCCCGAAAAATTGCACATCCAGTTTCAGCTTCCCACAAACTGGACAGGGCCTCATTGTTTGAGCAATAAACTCCCGCAAGAATGAGCACACCAATAAATGCTTCAGTATCTGTCCAGTCCACATCCCTCCAATCATCACCATACACACGGTTTCCTTACACATTTGTCATCTCCACCAAGATACTTTGGATTGTTGATGGAAAAAATAACAAAAAAAGTTGACTTTACGTCCTCTACAGGAGAACACGCATACCTTGTTAGACCAGGTGTCAGCTTTATCACTCAAGCAGCTGAAGCTCTCCCTTGCCCCTGTGGAGGTGGAGAAGTAGTCCAGGTTATTTTTCCATTTTTAGATTCAAAGGTTTGGTCTGCATCTGCCTCCTCATAGTCCTCATCCGATTCCTGGTACTCATCTTCCAAAGGGGATTGCTCAGATCTGCTTCAGTGTCTTCCAGGGCTGCTTCATTTTCACTGGAATCAAGCAGGTAATCCAAAGTCTCCAGGAGAGTGTAACTCTTTGCCATACTGCCAGCACAGAATAAACTGTGCAGGGCACCAAAGACCCTCTTTTATACCTTGTGGGAACAATTTATTTGTTTTCAAAACACAGTTGCAGCTCTTACATCTCAGAGTAAACTTTCTCAAAGTGGAAAAGGTCAGTTGTCTTTCATCTCTCTCTTGCTCTCTCTGAATGTGTATGTGCATGCATTAGGTCTAACTCACACGTGTTCTACATTTGTGGCTGATTTCATTTGACAAATTCTATGCAAATGCTCTCTTTGGCAGTCACACCTTGTGTGTGCGTCTGTGAGAGTGTGGGCCCTATCATACACCTGCGCGACGCAAGTGTTTTTTGCTATTGTGGCAAGCAGTCAAGGCAGAAGGACCGTGAGAACGGGGCGAGGCCAGTGGTGTGAGTGATAATGAGCATGCCAGTTGCGCGCCGCACCGGTCTCGTGTCTCACGGAGGAGTTCGGACGCATAAAAGGAGGAGCGACGACAGTGAAGGACAAGAGACCGGTGCGGCGCGCAGCTGCCGCGCATTATCATTCACGCCACCGGCCTCGCCCCATTCTCACGGGCCCTCTGCCTTGACTGCTTGCCACAAATATATTGATTTAAATTTTGTAAGACACTTTTTGTTTACAAAGGCAATATGCATGGGGTTTGAATGATCATGAATAATGCTGTGATTCACACCTAAGAAGAAAAAGAACCCCAAATTGAGCTGCATAATAAATGAGCCTTTGAGTCAGGTATCTGAGAGGGAACTACAATAAAAAAATGGGAGGACAAAAGAAATATATATTTTTATGTAGTTTATTTAGAATATAGTTAACAATGTAAATGAGAGCCAAAGACACATTTTGAGTACACAATTATACCTGGAAATAAATCATGTTCAAAGATAAGTGAACATCACATACCTGGCATTTCCAAGAAAAAAAAAACTTTCATGCTTCCAGTCAGTGAGCTCACCTTCATCATATTCGGGCCAGTATCAGGTCACAATAGCCGCGTTTCCACTGTCGGGCCAAAAGCAGGTGTGCTAGTGCGTGCCAGGGCCAGTCGCGTTTTCACTGTCACTTCCGGGGCTTGATCGGGCCTTGTCGAGGGTTCCTCTGGGCCAGCGGCCAGGGTTTTTTGGCCTGCCGAATACCTTAGTCCAAAGCGGGCCAGCTCGGGCTTGAGGAGTGGTTACGAACAAAGGCAGAGTTTATCTGAGTCTGGAGACGGCAGCACCGCGGATGATTTCATATAACGGCTAATATCAGCATTTAAGACTTTAAAGATAATTTTAGCTCAAAACTCACTTTCAGACAGCAGCAAGTGTTTGAAATAACTTCTGTTTGTGATCCAATGTGGATTCTGATCACTGTATAAGGCAGAAATAGTGATGCCAAAGACTATTTGCGCTAACCATTACCATAGTAAACATGGTAACGTTAAATACGACTGCTTGAAGAAATCAGACATAACATATAGGCTATCACAATCATGTATTCATTTTATCTGTCAGTATGTCTCATCTCTTTATACCGGACTGTCTGATGTCCGTATTTAGCACCGCATAGCCTACTCATACAATAAAGCAACTCCGGTTTTCGGGAGCTTCCTCTGTTTCTCTGACTGAAAATATAACTATTGGGACTGTCACTGGAGAGAGTGCTAAAGCTGCTCAGGTTGTATTTTTGTTGGAACGTGTAGAAATGATTGTTCTTTCTAAATGTGATAAAAAAAAAATACTGTCGTGTGACTACAAATAAGCAGAAACAGACGCGACTTGGGATGCTTGGGTTTTAAATCTTTAAGTAAAAGACAAAAATTTAATAGCCAGGTAACATAGATCAGCAGTTTAAGACATTAAATTCGTAAGCACATAAAACAAGAACACTTATCTTTAAATACAAACGAAACTTTATTGATTACTCTAACACATAAAACTAATATCAAACACAAACACACGCACACACACATTCACACGAGTTGCAGAAAGAAAGAAAGTGAGGAAAGGATGAGTTTTAAGAGAGTGAAATGATGAAATCCCAAGTTTCTAGCAATATATGCATTTATCTAACACATGACCTGAATGAACCATCAATCATTAATTTAACCCTCCTATCGTTTCTTAAGCGGGGTTATTAAATTTGATATCAATGCACCAGTTCAGTTAGAATCTGGAGGTATTACTTGCATTTGTGTCTTCTTTGAATTGGGATTCCCTTGATCCTGGCTGGAGAGGGGTTTCCCAGGTTCTTTGATTTGCTGACGGTCTTGTCGTGTCTTTGATCGACGTCTTGGGAAGCCAATCACGTGGCGTGTTGGCGGATGGATGGAAAGTCTCGTGGTCGATGAGGTTTGAAGTTTAAGTGGGCTTTGCTGTAGAATCGTTGATCGAAACTTTGCGGCAAAACTTAACTTAGAACACGAGACTCAACGGAAAGAAAAGAAACTAAGAAAAAGAAAGGAAAGTGAGACGAGAGTATTTAGATGGCTTGAATGAAATTGTTAACCTATTTTCTCTGATCTTGATCTGCCTCGATCGTCTGATCATCTAATCATCAAATCAGAGTCGTCATCGTCTCTAACTCTGTCTTGTGGTCTCTTCGTCTAATTCTTTGTTCGTGTTCTGAGATTTTAAACTCAGATGTCTGACTGCTTCCCCACCTCTCACCATAAATTACCTGTTATCTGTGGTCTCTTAAATTCCCACTCTAAGCAGAGAGTCAAAGAGAACAGTTTAGACATGATTTCTATTATAAGAATATGATGCATTCTACACAGATTTCAATCAAGCCATCTTCTGAATTATGAACAGAGATTTACACTCATACCAGACACAGTATACTTTCAATCAAGCATTCAGTAGTTATAACAATTACAGGAATTGTGAGTGATCTAAGCAAAAATGGTCACGTATATTGGTTGTAGACATAATATAGAATTATGCAGTAGAAGGGTGTTTGATTATGAGTCTGGCTATCATCCCTTTTGAATGATTTAATGCAGTTTATATGTAAAAACAGTCTCTGTGGGTTTTCTTATGGATTTCACTCAGAGTTCATTCAAAGGTTGTTGAGAATAAGATCTGTTTTGGATTTTGTCTTGGGGATCCAACAACCTCTGCCGTTATCTTGGTGTGGCCCAAAGCTTGCAAGGCCATAAAGTACTTAGCTGGGGGGTTTCGTTAGTTTGCGCAGACTGAATGGCGCCCACTTCTTTTATGGCCGTAGATTGTTGGTTTGGGGTCTGGAGTGTTGAGTTGGGTTTTGTGTGGAATTATGTTTGAACGAATCATCTGGAAGATTCATTTGTGTTTGGTGCGCCCTCAAATCCTACACGTGTATCATGTCTTTTTTCTTTATTTTTACGAAAAGCACAACATTTTGTTTTTATTGTGAGTATAAAAGTAGACACTTAACTTCGAATGATGTATAACACTTATATGTATGACAAAAATTGACTAAGTTATTTGAGTCTCTTTCGCACTGATAAGAAAAAAAGCGAGGCGGTCGTGCTGGCGCGACTGCCGACCCCAGGGGGTTAATTTGTGTGTTTGGACTTTTTGGGTTGTCTCTTTTTTTTCCTGGGTCTCTGGGGCCATTCTGAAACTGAAAAAGTGAAGACACTTTCGGTCCCTGATGTCTCCTGTACTGGGCATTCTTCTTTTGGAGACATTTGTGTTACTAGATCACCTTCATGGGTCAACCATCCACATGGTTTTCGAAGTCAACGTTACTGATTGTACTGAGAAAAAGACAGAGAGACAAATAAGAGCATGGACAGTTTAGTACCATTATTTTTTTTACCGTTAAATGTCTACTTCAAGTCATACTTTAGTCACTTGCCCTGTATGTTACAAAGTACATTTAATTCGAAGTGTTAAGTAGGTATTTTGTAGGAAAATATTCAGGAAGGAAATCGCGGCAGCGTATTTTCTCTCCTGTTGATGCATTGCTCCAGAGCCACTTGACAATTGCTGTCTTTTCTTCCACTTGATGTAGTTGTCTCGAAGTGCCTTCCATCTTATTCTGCACTCATTTTCTGTAAAGAGGAAGAAATGAATGTTTATATTAATGTTTTTGTTTTACAGACATCTGGCCACAGGAAATTCAGTCAGAACGATTGCCTTCCACTATCGAATGGGGGAGAGCACAGTGGCTAAATCCATCAAGGACACATGTGCTGCAATTAACAGGCAGATGATGGATACTGTCGTGTCTGCTGGCAGATGAATAATAACGCAACACAATCGTCTGCTGTGCAACTCACTATTCTTTTACTGAACTTTGAACTGAGCTCGATTCTCAATACATCACTATATAGGTCACCACTAGAGGGCAGGCTTATCACAAAAATTATGATACCCAATAGTACATACATTACACTTTCCTTTCCCCCTAGATTAACCATACTAGGAAATATGAAATACATAACTAAACTTACTGTTTAACATTTACAGTCAACCTAATACAATGTTGCTAACTACAACATAACTACAAATCAAGCCTTCTACATCTCAGGAAAACGTCTCTGTGAGCCTGGGTGAGGTTCAGGTGCAACTGGAATTGTCACATCTGATTTGTCTTTGTGCGGCTCAGAGTCATTCACGTTAACTGAGGTAGGAGGGGCAGTTTCAACTGCATCATTGTCCTTATCATTTGAATCAGGGACAGATAAAGGTGAGGATTTTGTCTGCCGATCCACCAACTGATCTACATGGCGTCGCCATTTGTTATCTCCAACCTTCACATCAAGGGTCCAGTTTATAAAACAGGAATTTGACTATTTTGTGTTGCAGCGAGATGTTGTCATTGTCCACTGCTTTTATTGCTTTCTTGAAAGTTTGTACAAACCTTTCCACAAAGCCATTAGTGGCAGGATGGTATGGTGTGGAAGTGATGTGGTTGACTCTATTCAGCTTCATGAATTTCTGAAACTCGTCTGAGACGAACTGTCGTACATTATCCGTGCATATCTGTTCTGGCAACCCGTTCCTGGATAATATTGTTCTCAACACAGAAACAGTCTTTTCAGATGTGGTTGTCTTCATCGTAACAACTTCAGGCCATTTAGAATGCGCGTCCACGGCGATCAAAAACATGGAGTCCTTGAATGATCCAGCAAAGTCAACGTGCACCATTTGCCATGGTGTTGATGGCCATTCCAAGGGATGCAAAGGAGCTAATGGTGGAGAGTTCTGGGTCCTTTGACATCCAGGACAAGCCTTTGCTAGATCCTCAATTTCCTTGTCGATTCCCGGCCACCACATATAACTACTTGCAAGGCTCTTTATTTTTTACAGTGCCCAAATGTTCTTCGTGCAATGTGTCCAACATCTTACTACGCAATTTGGAGGGACTTACAACTCGTAATGCACACATCAGAGTTCCTTGACACACAGAAAGCTGTTCTCTCCTCGCCGATACAGTGAGTTTTCATGTACAGTGATGTCATAGACTTTAGACAATGTTGGGTGATTACGGGTTTCTCGCTGAATAGTGCCATTTGTTACGGGTAACTGACTCACGATTGTGGTGTGAAACATGTCAGCTGGATCCATAACTTGTGACTCTTCCATCAACTTCAGTGGAAGACGCGACAAGCCGTCCGTGTTACCGTGCAGTTTGGTGCCTTGTACTCAATGTCATGTTGGTGAGCACTCAAGAAGAGTGACCAACGCTGGGTGAGCTTTAAAATTTTTTGGAGCAGTGTCTTCTTTCAACTCCAAATTTGCTTTTATACCTTTAAGTGTTCCTATTCCTTTCTGAAACACAAGTCCAGCATTTTCTATAATTTGCGCTAAAGTCTTTTGTGTCTCTTTGTTTGTGATTTGCTGGGACACATCCAGGTTTTTTATTGCATGCCAGTCCAGAGGTATTTTCCTCAGCCACTGACATCCGAACAATGCAGGCCTTCCTTCTTCCAACACATACAGGTTCAGCTGCTGCTGATTTCCTTTGTACATCACAGTTACTGGTAATTTTCCTTTTGGAGACACTTTTTGACCAGTATAAGTCTTTAATATCACTGATGTCTTTTGCATTGGTATTTTTGAAAACAGTCGCTTGTAATCAGTTGCTGAGATGACCGATAAAGCAGATCCAGTGTCTAACTCCATTTTGAGTTTAACTCCTGACACTTCTGGTGTGAGCCAAATAACAATACGATTTGTCTACTTAATATTGTACAGTTCAGACATGAAAGATCATCCGTACCTGAACTTGTGCTCGCTTCATTTTCAGTTACTTGATGTACAGTGGCGGATTTACATTTCACTTTGTGCGTTCTGTCTTTGTGTGTCTTCCACTTTTCTGTTTTGCACACACTCTCTCTCTCTCTCTCTCAATGTGCCCTTTTTATGACAACTTCTGCACTCTTTATCCTTGAACCAGCAGTCATTTCCATCATGAGACATTTTTCCACAGTGATAACATTTCTGCTTTCTTTCTGATTTTAGTGAATTTATTTGCTGCCATTCCATTGATTTTTGTTGCCATGCCAATGCATCTTTTGCTGCTGTCTCCATGGATATTGCTATGTTCAGTGCACGCTCGGGTGTCAAATCTTTTTCTGTCAGCAGTCTTTTTTGTGTGCTTTCATTGTGCATTCTACACACAAGCCTGTCTCTTAATGCATCTGCCAGTCCAGTTCCGAATTGACAATGCTGAAAATCGGCGTAACTCAGCTATGTATTTGGAAATGCTTTCTCCTTTAGCTTGGTTCCACTTATGGAATCTAAATCTTTCAGCAATTACTAAGGGTTTGGGGTTCAAATGTTCATTTAAAATGTCCACTGTTTGCTGGAACGTTTTATCCGCTGGCTTTTCAGGGGTTAACAAACTACGAAGCAGTCCATACGTCTTTGCTCCCATCACGCTCAGCAAAACAGCCACTTTCTTATCATTTGCAACAGCGAATGGCACAACAGAGCAAAATGAAAGATTAGAAAGGGCTACGTTTATTACAATTTTTTTTCCAATATTTTCAGACTTTATTCAAGCTGTTAAACTATTAGAATGTAAAACTAATGTATCTTGCAGCACAGGGTGAAGTCAGCATGTACATTAATGACGATTTGAGAGAAATATAATGTAAATTTAATATAAAACTATGTAAATGTGCTCTGTGGCGCAGCAGGATTTTGAGTCGTAGCTGGGCGCTGTGGACAGACGCGAAATGGCGTCGCCAGTGTTATGACGTCATAGTGTCATGAAAGACTGCCTTTGCAGATGAAGATCAAAGCCTACTTTTACATCACCGTGTCTTTGGTGCCACCTACTGGCGCGTTAGTGAATAGTGACATGAGAACGAGAAAAGATCGACACAGGATCAATAACATTACCTTCCAAAGGATCCCAATGTTAGGAAAGTGGGTTTTTTTTTTTCCCAACTATGTGAAAGTCTCAGCAGTGCATTATTTGTTTGTATTTGGTAAATTTCACTGTGGATTATTTGATAATTCAGTCGCAATTTCGGCGCAGGCTTTGCAAACAGACATTTACAATATGGATTCGTCAGCAACGCCACTAACATGTAAGTAACCATGTTTATTCTAATGCCTTATCTGTGATCAGTGATTTCTGATGTGTAATTATTCAAGTTCAGACAGATTTTCTTTGTCTCAAAATCGTTCAATATTCTTTGTGCATCAGTAAATCAAGCCAGTTACTAAACGATTAACTTCACATTGTTTCTCTTAGTAGCATGAAAATAATGTTATTTTAAATTGTGAATTATATACAGAAATCGATCAAAGAACGCTCCCTTTACAAACGCTGTAAAGTTTTATCTGGACACATGCCAAAACTCCCGTTATGTAATCAATGATGCTGTTACACTGCACAACGAAGCTCTTACTGTATTTACATCATGTTTGCATTATTTATGGTGAAAACATTCATGAGAGTGCAGAAATTGCGTTGCAATGATAAGATCACTGCATTCACGCGATGAACAGTCTCATCTGCTCAATGCTCATCACTGCATCCTTTCATGTGATAGGTAAAGATCTAAATATAATGTTATAATCAACACTTTTCATGATTCGTTAATCTCGACAGCTGTAATAGTAAAAACGTAGTAAAAGTATTTGAGAGGGTTCCACATGTAATACTTATTTCATATGCAAAGATGTCAGCCAACATGCTCTGGGCGTTTACACTGAAGTCTCACAGCAGACAAAACAGAGTCTCAGGTTACTATTTTTGATACAAAAATCATATTAACATTATGGGCCCTATTTTAACGATCTGAGCGCATGGTCTAATGCGCACGGTGCAGGTGCACTTAGGGCGTGTCCGAATCCACTTTTGCTAGTTTAATGGCGGGAAAAAATGGTTGCCGCGCATGGTCTAAAAGGGTTGTCCCTATTCTCTTAATGAGTCATGTGTGTGTTTTGGGCGTAAACCAATCAGAGTCTCATCTCCCATTCCCTTTAAAAGCCAGTTGCGCTTGCACCATGGCGTATTCGCTATTTACATGGCGGAATATAGACACCCTCAACCTTACGAGTCGGTTTAAATACATATGTATTTCCACGATTGGTCAAATAATTAGCCAATTTCATTCGTCATTACTGCAAATAGGTAATTTTGATACATGCAATGACTATAATTTATGACATCTTTATGTACACAATAATAAAAGTAATAGTAATCCACAATAGTAATCCTTTTATTTTTAATATTTAAAAATGTTTGTGTGCTGCTGCGCGTCCCTGTGTGTAATAAGCAGAGTGTACGCACGTTGTGCACCCGCCTATAGGCGCATATTACTAACGCGCCCTTTAAATAACACAAAAAATACTGCTTTAGACCAGGTTTTTGTTGGTCAATGGCGCAGTCGTTTTCAGTTGCCTCAAAATAGCAACACGCCAACAATGCGCCTGAACACACCTCGATTTCTGACCAGCAAGCCTATGGGCACACAAATGGGCGGAAATGCATTTGCTATTTAAACAACGTGGCGCTGGACGTGAAAATGATAACTGCGTCAGGATGAAACTAGTAAAAAACACTTGCATTGCGCCAGGTGTATGATAGGGCCCTATAAGTGCACCTCAGGAAACATTATGAAATAATTTTTAAAAAATCCAGTTCATGACCCCTTTAAAAATTATATCCTCGGCTGGATCTAGTCATTCCTTAAAATGAAAATAAAACATTGAGAGATACAACCAAACACAAACGAGAACAGGCAAAGAACTAAGGAGAACTCAGGGCTTAAGTACATGGAACAAACAAAGGGAACTAATGAGAATTAACTGAACAACAGGTGATAGAAATCAAACAGGCACCGACGTGAAAACTAATAAGCAAAGGGAACACTGAAAACTCACCTAAAACAAAGGCTGTTCTCAATATGCGTTCTTAAGCGATCTTGCATTCTTGTGTTCTCGTACTATGAAATCATCAACCATCGAAGTTCAATCCCAATACTCAAGAACGCAAGTACAGAGGACGCATGAAAGTACCCGGATGTTTTCTTGATATTGAGGATGCATCGAATGCAGACTTGAGAAAATCGAACCGTTAAAAAACCCAGAAGACGCTGCGGGTGGTCAACGTACGGAACCCTGTAAGCTTTAAACTTCCCATTGCAAGCTCGCAAATACGTGATGGCTCGTGAAAGCAAATATTTATTTGTTTGTTTTGCTTCATTTTAATAAAGTGATAAAGACATGAAGAAAACCTGCAGGATTTTTATTGGCATAATATTAGAAATAATTTTAACATTGTAAAAGCATAGGTAACATTAAATGTACATATTTTCAAAATATTTCATTTTCATTTTTAAAATAAAATGATATAAAATAATATAAAAATAAATGTTTATAATAATAATAATAATAATAATAATATGAAAGAAATGTTTGAATAGGTTGTGATATTTGTGATGTTATGTTTTATTTACTGTGCATTAGCCACTAAATAATATGCTGGGATGGTCAGTTGAGCAACAAGATCGCAGCACATCTCAATTGTCACAAGGATGCGTTCTCTGTCCTCGTGTCCTTCCGAGTTCGTTCTTTCAAGGTCGCCTGGCAAGACCCGTCTCCACGAGAACGCAAGTCCATTCTTTGAGTTCTTGGAATTGAGAAACAGCCAAAGTCCATGGGGGAGTGGAGGGTGGGATGAGCCAAGGGGGAGCCAGAAGCAGGAGGAGCCAGATGGAAGTCCAGAGACCTGCCAGGACAAAGCCCCAGGGCAGAGTAGAGGGAGGGAGGAGCCGTGGTGGAGATTTGGTAGACGACCGATGGAGACGCCTGGGGACGACCGATGGAGACGCCACTGGAAATGGAGACCAAGATGGAGCTGACGAGCCGAAGAACCCACGTGATGTCCATGGCACTAGAGTCTGAGGTGGAACCACGGAGATGAGCGTCCAAGGTGGAAACAGGGAGTCTGAGGACTGCGGCAGAGCCGGTGGGACTGAGGATGAAGGCGGAGCCAGACAGAGATGAACTGTCTGTCAGAGGAGGCGGGAGAGGGAGGCTGGAAGGGATCACAGGTGACAAGAGCTGGGCGGAACCAGTGGGGAAACAGGAAATTCAGAGCTGGGCGGAACCAGCGGGAAAACAGGAGATTTAGGGCTAGGCAGGACCAGCAGAAATAGGAGATTAAAAGGTATTACCTGCTAAAATGCCTTCAGCAAATCCTCAAAAAAATGTCCAGAGACCAAGTTAATAATATCCACCACGGCGGGGTTGTGGGCGTGACTTCCCTCGATGCCCTCAAGCTCCACTAACACTCCACTGTGGATGCACAGTGTTGCCGGCTCATGCACCTGGTCAGACTCTCAGAGCGTGGCTCAGGTTTCAGGGTGATGTCCTTTTCCATCCTCTCTGCAGGCTCGGGATCATCCATCGCGGCAGGCCGATCTCCAAAGTCTTCGGTGGGCTCTCGCAAATCCATCGTGCAGCTCGCGGGCGGTGGATGGCTGGTCTCTGGATGTGGAGTGGGGTCCTCAGCCAGGCCAGTGGTGAACGGCGAATTGTTGTTAACCAGCACCCACTCCACGAAAGCTGTGAAATCCTCCTTTGGACTGTCCACTGTAACTCGTGCCTTAGACCGCTTGCTCAGGCTGGTGCAGAAGAAGACACAGAGCAAGTGGTCCGGGTAGTGAGTTAGGCATGCTAGTTCGATGAAATCCCGGGTATGTCTTCCAGTGGACGGTCTCCCTGCTCCAGGCAGAGCAGCTAGACAGCTGGCAGGTCCATGAGATAAAAAAGTTTTAGGTCTGTTGTGTATATGAATTGCACAATGAAGGTGAATCAAATAAACAAAAGCTCAGGAGAACATAGAGAGAAACTACCAAACAATCACAAATTAGTACGGAAAAAGAACTAATGGAGAACTCAGGGCTTAAATACATGGAACAAACAAAGGGAACTAATGTCAATCTATTAATTAACTGAACAACAGGTGATAGGAATCAAACAGGTACAGACGTAAAAACTAATAAGCAAAGGGAACACTGAAAACTAACCTAAAACAAAGGCTGTTCTCAATATGCGTTCTTAAGCATTCTTGTGTTCTCGTACTATAAAATCATCAACCGTTGAAGTTCAATTTACACGATGCGTTTTATGGAGTTGATTTTGGCGTTGACTCTGTTTGCATGTGTGGCAGGATAAGTGACCATATCTTATTGGCCTGCCTGGGTATGATTGATAAACCAATGAGGTGCAAGCGGCAGTAGTATTTAAGGACCTTTATTTTGACGGGTTTGTACGGTCCTGTCGATTCTGGGTTCGTTCTCCCCCTGGCACTTCCTTTCCCATCTCCATTTGTGTACAGGTATGTTGAGATCCTGCTGATCGTGTAATGTGAACTGCTTAAGGCTGCGCTGTATTATAATATGCGCTATTTATAGTTTAGAGTGGCGTTGGTGGCGTCTGCGCTGTGGCAAGTTTGTGGCGGAGTTCGCTCAGGTACGTTGGTGTTCATTTTAAATCCCTTGGTCACTTGCTGTTGTACTTATTTTGCTCTCAGTATAGTGCCAATAGCAGGTGTGTAAACGCTGATCTATAGACTGATTCACGGTACCTGTTCTGAGTAACCATACAGCTTTGCGTCTGGTGTTTATTCAACCCAAATCGCAAGTATGCCTCTCCCATTCTCACATTTGGGGCTCAGTGAATTTAGTTAACGCTCTATCTGTTTTGTTAAAGGTAGAAAGGGAATTGAACTTCAAGATATCTAATCCTTATTGCTCGCTGAAGACGCTACATGTGACGCCGCTGCTGTTTTGCTTGGGGTTCATTTTATGATTCATGTATCCTGCTGTTGTGTACGGCCTTGTTGAGCACGGTTGGCTCTGGCTTCCCGAGTACGAGCCTTGCACCTGATGGGCTGTTCATTACTCTCAAATTTGATTGTCCTTAAGTGTATTTTTGTTTATTTATTTATTTTATTTTTTTGTTGCCCTTCTGGGTTATTTGGTTTGTTTGTTGATTTTTGGTCTTTATTACAGTTGTAGATGATTCATCTCTTTTCTGTTTGCAGTGTATTATACTGCGTGGTCATACAAGGTGCTGTCTAGCTGTTTTTGCTGTATGTGTCGCCAGGGAGCCGGCGCATAGTGTCTGTAAACCTTTTTTTGGTTTTCTTTAATTTAGTGTAATTTGTGTATTTTTGGTTGTGATCTTTTGTTAAAGTGTGTGTCTTTCCTCCAGGAGCCAGTACGGACTCGGTGTGGAACAGGGGAGGCTAGCTGCTTCATTCGATGGTGTTTTCTGCACGGTGTGTGCTGACACAACTTCCTTATGGTGTGTGTGCGTGGTGTCTGATTTGGTGTGAATTTGAGGTGGGTTTGAACGACCTCCTGAGTTGCAGCCGGCCTGCCTTGTTCCCGCGAAACCTGGCTCTGGAGAATTATTTTGATGTTGGACATGTCTCATGAGAGAGAATTTTAATTTTTTTTTTTATAATAAAGTATATTTTTGTAATGATACCCTGTCTCACTATCTATTCCTTTGCCTTCAATTGGTAAAACTGACCTGTGTCCTTATTTGGAGTATTTCCCTGGTTTTCCACCAGGGTGGCGTAGTCGGATTAATTTAACTGATTCATGTTTTCCCCTCTCACTGGGGATTGCCACACATGGATCGCCTCAGATCATTACCGTATGAATAGCGTGCGCAGTCCATTGGCGTGTTCACATTAACGGTAATGAGGTCATACATCTATCTCTTTTCATACAGATTAAATAAACAGAATATTTGTTTTAGTTTTGAATTAGATCATTAAAAAGTAGACACTTAAATGTTTTTATAGATATATTGCTCATGTCTGTGTGACAAGTGTTTTTTTGTTTGTTTGTTTTTGTGACGCGCTCCAGAAAAAAGCACACCCTGTTTGTTTTCTTTATTTTACAAAAGCACAATGATTTGTTTTGATTGTAAGTGGACACAAATAAAAGTTATTACAGTGTGATGTATTGCTTTTATCTGTATGACCATAAATGACGGAGTATTTTAAGTCGATTTTGCTGCTATGGAAATAAATACACCAAAACGTTTCGCATAAACTGCCGGTACTCTCATCTGTCTTATTTGGAGATAAACCGAAACTGAAACCGTTGATTCACTCGCTCTCTCGTGCACATAGTTTTATATATTTAGATGTAAAGAGCAATGTAGTGCAACGTTATTACGGTTCGAGAATGGACAAAGGCCGGGAACCCGCACCAGAACCGTGTGAGTGGAAAAGGGGTAAGAGACAGTAACATCATACATCAGTTTCTGTGAGGATATGTGCAGTCATTCAATAATGATAAACCATGGTTTACAGCAAAACTCAGACAGCTGCGTCATGCCAAAGAAGATGCTTACATAAATGGGGATTGTGATGACGAACCTTTACGATGACGTCATCACCCGAGTGCTGTTTCAGTGCGCCTCAGTGTGTGTTACAGTAACACTTTCTATGAAGCATGTATTTCCTCATTACCGGTAAATGATAAGGGTATTCTTAATGCATTATAATACATGCATAATGCCTTATTATAATGTTGTCGTACCATCTGATAAATAATCATAACAACAGTTACAATACATTATAACCCCAGATGAAGCCTGCATTTATAATGCATCATAAGGGTATTCTTAATGCATTGTAATGCACGCATAATGCCTTATAAACAACCTTATAATGTGTTGTATCATCTTATGAATAACTGTAACAACAGTAATAATACTTACCTATTTGTGGTTATAACTATTAAGAGTATGATTATTTATAACACACAACGAACATAATTTTATCCACTTAAGTTATAATGGATTATATATCTTTTACTTTCCCATGTTTCATATCTTGACATTGTTTACTTAAAGGATACATAACACACACAGTTTCTGCCAATCTCATGTTAATCTTGAGTACCTATAGACTAGTATTGTAGTATAGAGTACTTCATATCTCCAAAGAGTCTTTCGTTTTATCAGATTTATAAAAGACAGATATGCTGTTCCAATTCTTTCCTTGGAGCTCCTGGAGGCATACAGTGGGCGGAGCTAAAGAGTCACGAGCACACACACACACACACACACACACACACACAATACATCATTGCATTATCCCTGGATAACTTTTGATTCACTATACATTTGTGTTGTTTACATTATATGAACGTATGCGCCGATTGCAACAAAACAGACATTTGATTCGGTTTTACTTACAGCCTGCGGTTCTGACTCAAGAAACACACTCCTTTGGTGACATTGTTTATTTCGTGGTCTAAAACAAAATGACAAATCTTTCTTGTGCAAGTCCTGTGCATGACTTCCCGAACCCCGAACATTGATGGGCGTGCTCTTGCTCTCGCTCTGGTGATGTGTGCGCGCGCTCTTCCGGGAGAAGTGCCCATACAAGGAATTGCGCCCTTTATGATGTAATACAGCTCCATACTCGAAAAAAACTTTCCAAACTTCAAAAACTTATACGAACCCTGAAGGAGTGTGTCACATGTTTGCTCTGTCTTGTGTTTTTGGTTAAGTCTCTGTGACCCAGTTTGTCTAATTAGTTATATCATTCACCTGTGCCTCGTTTATCACCTCATTATTCTCATTTGCTTTGTGTACTTAAGCCCTCAGTTCTCCCTCAGTGTTTGTCGGTTCTAGTCTTTAGTTATACGTGTGTAAGGGTCCTGAGTTTTATTATTAAAGTTCCTGTCTCCTGTTCATCCTCGTCTTTGTGAGCTTCTATCCTACATGTACCGTGCAAAGTATCATACCACATCTTTTGAATGTTTTTTTTTTACTGCTTAACCCCCACCTCACTTTTTTTCTTATCGGTGTGAAAAATACTCCGTCGATTTTGGTCATACAGACAAGATTCATGTACTTTACATCATTTTGAGACGCAGAATAATTTACCTCAGAAGAAGAGCTGGTTTCGGTTTCATTTCGAGGAGCAACGGATCCAGCCGAGGATTGTGACGGGTAAGTTTATTATTAAGTTAAACTTTATTCTAATTGCGATATAGACTAGTGTCTGTGAATATTAAACCGCAAAAGACCGTTTAAATATGAATCCTGCATGTTCTGTGTGAATGAATGGAGCAGACGCGCAGTTTCGTTTACTACACATACTTACGGTAGTAAACATGCCATATTGGCTTTTCTCAAACTATATTGATATACTGAGATGAGTGAAATCGACTGATATATGTAATAAATACTGGAATAAAATGTCTTGGCAACATATTAAACTGCAGATTAACATTTATAGGCTCTATAATATAACAAATGCGCTACATAAAATGTCATAGACGTAAGACTATTTAGACAAGATTTCTTTGGCCTGTTTTGGACAGATTATGAAGTGTTTACTGTAAAATAGACTAGTTCCACATCAATAAAGCTTTTGTTTGCAAATATCTGCTCAGATGCTATAAATAAAATACCAGTCAAAAGTTGACACATTACTATTTGAATTAATGTCTCTTATGCTCATCAAGCATGCATTTATTTGATCAAAAATACAGAAATTCCATCTAAAATAATGGTTTTCTATTTTAATATACTGTAAAATATTGTTTATTTCTGTGATGCAATGCTGAATTTTCATCAGCCATTACTTCATTACTTCATTTATTCATCTAAGAATCCTGAAAAAAATTCTCTCTAATGAAGCAGTCCACTGCAGGGAAGCTTTCAGAACCTAAATGCAGTTTTATTACAATAATCCAGACATGATCAAACATAGAACAAAAACTTGGTGTGGCAAACATGGCATGGAGACCACTCACCAACAGTGGTTACACAGACAATACTAGACCAAGACACATGGCCAACATGAGGGCTTAAATACACAGACTACTAATGACAAGACAAGGGACACCAGCGCACAATCAAGACAATAAACCAATCAGAACATGACAACACAGAACACATGACAAGGGAGAACATGGCAGGATCACATGACACACAGGAACACATGACAAAACCAGGAACAGGACAGAACAGTATCACCGGTTATAAAATAAATATTAAGCAGCACAGCTGTCACAAACGCCGGTGAAGATTCCATCATCGGCCACCGGAGGTCTCACTCACCTGAATATTAGTGTTTGATTCAGACTTCATTTCCCAAGTATCCACATTCTGGGACTGATTGCTGCATACCTGATCCTCATCACACAGACTATTTAAACCCTGGTTGTTTAGTCACTCATTACGAAGTCTTGTTTTTCCCGGCTGCATTTCTGAGTGTTATTTCCCTGTGTTCCCTGTGAGTGCCCAACATGACCCCCACAGACACACCACCGCAGGGTAAGCTTGCTGATTTCGGCTATTCCAGCCAACAATTGTCTTGAATTACCAGTAACATTAACCTGTCAGTCTGAGATGATTAATTCTAAGGCATTAATAGACTCGGGGGCAGCAGGCAACTTCATTGATGAAGATCTAGCATGACAGCATAATATACCACTAATCCCTTGCACCTCTCCCTTGGCAGTGGCCGCACTAGACGGGCGCCCTCTGGGGACTGGTCACGTATGATACACCACTACCGATCTGAAGCTACAAGTTGGCGCTCTACACACTGAAATAATCCGTCTCTACGTCATTCATTCTCCACATAACCCAATCATCCTTGGTTTTCCCTGGCTGCTGGACCACAACCCACAAATTTCCTGCCGTGAGAAACAGATCACACGATGGGATGCTACCTGTTATTCCAAATGCCTGAAATCAACCAACCTAATGCCGGTAAGAACCACCATCACGACCAACAAACTCAACGCCACTCCATGTGTGCCACCTGAGTATGCTGATCTGAAAGAAGCATTCAGTAAAACCAAAGCTTCACAACTACCACCACATCGAACCAGCGACTGTGCCATAGAACTCCTACCTGGTACCACACCTCCTAGAGGTCGCATCTTTCCACTGTCTGAGCCCGAAGCTCAAGCGATGAAATCATACATCTAAGAACTGGCTAAGGGCTTTATTCGACCATCCACCTCACCCGCAGTGGCAGGATTCTTCGTGGGAAAGAAAGATGGAGGTCTTCGTCCCTGCATTGATTATCGTGGCTTAAATTACATCACGGTCAAATTCAGATATTCATTACCTCTGGTTCCTGCAGCTCTGGAACAACTAAGAACTGCCAAAGTTTTCATCAAAAATAGAAGCATGTACATACATGTTGCTCACATATTCTGGTAGCCCAGTTTGTGCTGAATACAGTGTAATGACACGTAGCCCAGTTTGTGCTGAATACAGTGTAATGACACTTTTGCCATTAATGTTTATAAGCAACTGAAAAAAAGCACAAATGTGATGCATTTTAGACACTACAATGATTCATATTTACAAGTTCTCAGTAGTGCTAAGTACATGAAATGTGTATTATTTTAAATGAATATATGGTCGCACCACCTGACGTATTCTGGGTGGTAAAATCTTGTTTAATAATGAATTAATGCTGCCTTAAAAGCTGTAAAACCAATATGAATCAACACCATACATTTTTTTTTTGGACATAAAAATACTTTTTAAAACTTCTTTGCTTTAAAAAAAAAAAAAAAAAAAAGAATCTTGAAAATCCTGTTTGTCATTGACCCAGCTGCCAAACAAGCCAAAAAGAAGTGGAACAATTTGAAAGACAAATACAAGGTAATCTGCCTGTTCCTCTGCTTTCTGTTATAAACTGAAAGAACTTTCTTTAGATTCAAGTAAAGACTAGCATGCCATTGTAACGAGGACTCAGGCAGATTGGGATCCATGTGCAGTTTATTAAAATAACACAAATTCACAGTACAAGCAGGCGTGGGTCGGTAAACCAGGGTGAACAGCAATATCAGAGGCAGTGCATCAATTGTGGTCATAACAGGCAGCAAACAAACGAGAATCAAAGTCCAGGCAAACAAAGATCAAGGGCAGGCAGAACAGGGTCATAAATGGTAGTCCAAGGCAGAGTCAAACACAGGCAGGATAATCACAGGGAATAACGCTCAGAAATGCAGCCGGGGCAAACAAGACTTTGCATTGAAGTGTGAGAGCAGAGTTTATATAGGCAAGGTGATGAGGAACAGGTGTGCAGTAATCAGTCCAGGAGTGAGGGTGTATGGGAAATGAAGTCTGAAATGGAGGTTAGTACTCTGGTGAGTTCGACCTCTGGTGGCCAACGGTGGAATCTTCACCGGTGTTTGTGACAGCCATATATGAAATCTAACACGGATGCAGTGGCCCTTATATTAAAAGTTTATTTTGAGACTGTGATTTACTGAAGGCCTTAGAGACCATGCATTATTATTTTGTTTTTGTATCTTGTTTTCTCATGACCATGACTTAGTTTTCTCATCTCAATTTAACAAAATGTTTTTGCGACTTTTCTTGTGACTTGTATATATTTTTTGTTCCGGTTCCGGATGCTGCCATTAGCCTCAGATAACAATTCTAAAATTCTTTTTAGAGCTCCTTGGATTCAACCAACTTAATTTTAAGTGATTATATTACATAATTTTGTATATACAAATTATTATAAAATAAAACTGAATATTTTATTACATGTGATTTTTTTTTATTCGTAATTTTGGACCGCTTCTGACCAAAATGAACTTGACATCAATTACTGCTTTATTCAGAAACAGAAATAACGTAATGGTTCTTGTGTATTTGTACTCTTACTTTTATTAGTCTAATACAACAAATGTACAGTGGTCCTAGGATAAGGTACGGAATGTAATTATTAGTGCTGCTGTCAGAGAAGCATTAGGTGTTTATGTCAAGATCTTGAGAAAACTAGATAATAATAATAATGCATGGCTTCTTATGGCTTCTGTAGTAAATACACATAATTGATGAAAAGTTTCACTCCATTTTCAGTAGCTTAAGGACCCACCCACAGGAAAAGGGATAGAGGCCACAGTGCAATGGATGCTGTTCTCCAGGGGCACCACTCAATTAGTCCGCCTCTGGTTGTCGCAGCGAACCTGACTGCCACTACAGATGGCTCGGTCAGCACACCAGCTTCTACCCCTTCTAAAGAAGCCAGGAGCAGCCAGCAACCTAGAAAGGGGTCTAGGGACAGCCAGGCTCTTCTATAGTTTTGGAAAGAACAGGCAGAGAGGGAAGAGGAGCGGGAGAGACAAGTAGTGGAGAGAGAGATCTCTCTCTATTCTAAAAAACTTAATAAATTCTAAATGATCAGGTTTAAATTCAACACAGATAATTCCTTCTTGAAAGTAACAGTGTATTCTGCATATTTACAACAAAACACAAAAAATATATAAAATCCAGTGTCTTTAAGTTATATACAATTATTTACAGTCATGCAGTTAAACTTTAATTATCCAGAAGAAGAACATATTGTAACTGGAGAGGAAAATAAGGGTTATCACTTTAAGATCAATTACTATGGGTGTTGTAGTCCTCAGCGAAATGCATCATGGGTAATGCAGTTCAGATCAAGCGTGCTTGCGTGATGGACGTGTATATTCTCTCTGTGCTATGCATACAGTATCTGGAGGACGTTTCTCTGTTGCTTTTCTGTTATTTTATTCAAATCAATCCACCCGGGAGTTATCGTGAACTGTAACTCTGACAACTTTACCCAGCAAGAATGAGTAAAATGGCATGCATCGTCAAAATTTGTCTCTCTCATCTTACCATAGACTGTAAAAAAAGATGGACGGCGTGCCTTCACTCTCTTCCTATGAAGTAAGTGAAGCCGCCAGTGTCCAAATATGGCGCCGACATCTTGGGTCTCGAGTCTGCGCAGTAGTGGGCGCAAAGTGGAGATGCGATATCAAGGTCCCACTCCCGTATAATCAACAGCTTTTTGTGAAGTAAAGAGTTATAGAAATTGAAGTTAAAGCTCAAATCTCCTCCCGAAGTTCCCGAAAATGTCCGTTGGTGCCTCAGTGACTACTTTGCTCAGAGAACCTGTCAATCATAACGTCACAACCCTGTTTTTATAGCATCAAATAACTAACTAAAACCAAACTTATTTAAAGAACGAACACTTGAACTAACATCAGCGTGATAAAAACTGCCTAAAATGACAGAAACCATCTTTAGAAAAAATGTATTTGAAGTGTAATTTGATTGTTTAGTTTGTCTATGTCCCATTACATTTCATTGAGAGGGCGAGCTTTATGACCTATACTGCATCCAGTCACCTGGGGGCGATCGAGACGCTTTGGCTTCACTTTTCAGGACTCGTGTGGCACACTTGATTCATACCTATCTTTCAGTCATGCAGTTAAACTTTAATTATACTGAAGAACATACCAACATCAATAAATTAACATATACATACCTCTATCTATTCATACCTATCTTTTTAAACAATATACAATCTAATGTTTTAACTGTTAAAATTATGTTTATGTTCAAAATTCTAGTGAACATGACTACATTTGGAGAGGTTTGCTGTCTAAATCTAGTCATGTTCACCCAGACACGTTGTGGAGGATGCAACAGGCACCAGTCACTTTCGGAGGCCTTATCTCCAAGAAAATGGCGTGCCAGCGTGTCTTTAACACGCCGAAGGTGCGCTTGATAATGTTCCTTGCTCTTGCATGATGCCTGTTGTACCTGGCTTCAACTTGGCCTGTTTAAAATCAAAAATCATGTAGGAAATGTGTGGTGTATTTCAAAAGTCATGAAAGTAACAATTTACTGTGTCTTCTGTGTGTGTGTGTGTGTGTGTGTTCTTACCTGCGACAGGCTTGCGGTATGGTGTCTGGATTGCAACAGGATGCTGCAGGCACGGGTATCCACCATCTTCTAACAGACAGTATCCAGCTGGTGGATTCAGAGCCTTGTGGTACATTGGTGATCGGTGCAGGACAACGGCATCATGTACAGAACCTGGATTGCCAACGTACACATCTATAAATGTGCCCTTGGCATCATAGGTACCCTGCAGTATGATGGACGGAGAAAAGTTTTCTGTTGATGTAACATTTTTTTCGTGGCTCTGCAGGAGGAAGAATCCTGATGTGGCACACATCAATGGCACCAGCTGCACAACAGAATGCCTTATGAATTTGAGCAAAGCCGGCCCCCACCTCCTCTGGTTTTAGAAAATTAATAACTTTGTGGAGGATGGTCATCATTTCCTCCACAACGTTGTGGACTGTCCTGCAAACTGTTGCAAGTGACATGTTGAAGGTGTCTGAAGTGACCATGTAGGACAATCTACAGGCAAACCAGTAAACTCTGACCAGCACTTCAATTTCATGGCTCCACCCATGGGCTTTTTGATGGGGCAGCATCTGGACCAGCATGTTGGTGCTGTTCCTGGAGAGCATGAAGGCTGGTTTTAAATCATCTCCAGAAAAAAACTTGACCAGGATAGGTACCTGGTTATTGATCTGGGAATGTCTTTGAATGACTTTGTTCTTTAAAATATATATATATATATATAGAATGTTTTTAACATTGTTTATGTAGTATGTATGTTGTACTATGTATTTATTATATATTTATTGCTCATTTAATTGTTTTTACTATCAAATATTTATTCAACTGTATTCTAAACCTATTGTCTGAAATTGTTGAAGTCTGCCAGAATTCAATTTCCCTCCAACATTTAATCTGTTTGGTGAGGTACTTGCCTATACTTGAGAAGGTTCCTGTTTTCGTTCATTTATTGATAAGCATTATAAGACATCTTGGGTCTCGAGTCTGCGCAGTAGTGGGCGCAAAGTGGAGATGCGATATCAAGGTCCCACTCCCGTATAATCAACAGCTTTTTGTGAAATAAAGAGTTATAGAAATTGAAGTTAAAGCTCAAATCTCCTCCCGAAGTTCCCGAAAATGTCCGTTGGTGCCTCAGTGACTACTTTGCTCAGAGAACCTGTCAATCATAACGTCACAACCCTGTTTTTATAGCATCAAATAACTAACTAAAACCAAACTTATTTAAAGAACGAACACTTGAACTAACATCAGCGTGATAAAAACTGCCTAAAATGACAGAAACCATCTTTAGAAAAAATTTATTTGAAGTGTAATTTGATTGTTTAGTTTGTCTATGTCCCATTACATTTCCTTGAGAGGGCGAGCTTTATGACCTATACTGCATCCAGTCACCTGGGGGCGATCGAGACGCTTTGGCTTCACTTTTCAGGACTCGTGTGGCACACTTGATTCATACCTATCTTTCAGTCATGCAGTTAAACTTTAATTATACTGAAGAACATACCAACATCAATAAATTAACATATACATACCTCTATCTATTCATACCTCTTTTTAAACAATATACAATCTAATGTTTTAACTGTTAAAATTATGTTTATGTTCAAAATTCTAGTGAACATGACTACATTTGGAGAGGTTTGCTGTCTAAATCTAGTCATGTTCACCCAGACACGTTGTGGAGGATGCAACAGGCACCAGTCACTTTCGGAGGCCTTATCTCCAAGAAAATGGCGTGCCAGCGTGTCTTTAACACGCCGAAGGTGCGCTTGATAATGTTCCTTGCTCTTGCATGATGCCTGTTGTACCTGGCTTCAACTTGGCCTGTTTAAAATCAAAAATCATGTAGGAAATGTGTGGTGTATTTCAAAAGTCATGAAAGTAACAATTTACTGTGTCTTCTGTGTGTGTGTGTGTGTGTTCTTACCTGCGACAGGCTTGCGGTATGGTGTCTGGATTGCAACAGGATGCTGCAGGCACGGGTATCCACCATCTTCTAACAGACAGTATCCAGCTGGTGGATTCAGAGCCTTGTGGTACATTGGTGATCGGTGCAGGACAACGGCATCATGTACAGAACCTGGATTGCCAACGTACACATCTATAAATGTGCCCTTGGCATCATAGGTACCCTGCAGTATGATGGACGGAGAAAAGTTTTCTGTTGATGTAACATTTTTTTCGTGGCTCTGCAGGAGGAAGAATCCTGATGTGGCACACATCAATGGCACCAGCTGCACAACAGAATGCCTTATGAATTTGAGCAAAGCCGGCCCCCACCTCCTCTGGTTTTAGAAAATTAATAACTTTGTGGAGGATGGTCATCATTTCCTCCACAACGTTGTGGACTGTCCTGCAAACTGTTGCAAGTGACATGTTGAAGGTGTCTGAAGTGACCATGTAGGACAATCTACAGGCAAACCAGTAAACTCTGACCAGCACTTCAATTTCATGGCTCCACCCATGGGCTTTTTGATGGGGCAGCATCTGGACCAGCATGTTGGTGCTGTTCCTGGAGAGCATGAAGGCTGGTTTTAAATCATCTCCAGAAAAAAACTTGACCAGGATAGGTACCTGGTTATTGATCTGGGAATGTCTTTGAATGACTTTGTTCTTTAAAATATATATATATATATAGAATGTTTTTAACATTGTTTATGTAGTATGTATGTTGTACTATGTATTTATTATATATTTATTGCTCATTTAATTGTTTTTACTATCAAATATTTATTCAACTGTATTCTAAACCTATTGTCTGAAATTGTTGAAGTCTGCCAGAATTCAATTTCCCTCCAACATTTAATCTGTTTGGTGAGGTACTTGCCTATACTTGAGAAGGTTCCTGTTTTCGTTCATTTATTGATAAGCATTATAAGACATCTTGGGTCTCGAGTCTGCGCAGTAGTGGGCGCAAAGTGGAGATGCGATATCAAGGTCCCACTCCCGTATAATCAACAGCTTTTTGTGAAATAAAGAGTTATAGAAATTGAAGTTAAAGCTCAAATCTCCTCCCGAAGTTCCCGAAAATGTCCGTTGGTGCCTCAGTGACTACTTTGCTCAGAGAACCTGTCAATCATAACGTCACAACCCTGTTTTTATAGCATCAAATAACTAACTAAAACCAAACTTATTTAAAGAACGAACACTTGAACTAACATCAGCGTGATAAAAACTGCCTAAAATGACAGAAACCATCTTTAGAAAAAATGTATTTGAAGTGTAATTTGATTGTTTAGTTTGTCTATGTCCCATTACATTTCCTTGAGAGGGCGAGCTTTATGACCTATACTGCATCCAGTCACCTGGGGGCGATCGAGACGCTTTGGCTTCACTTTTCAGGACTCGTGTGGCACACTTGATTCATACCTATCTTTCAGTCATGCAGTTAAACTTTAATTATACTGAAGAACATACCAACATCAATAAATTAACATATACATACCTCTATCTATTCATACCTATCTTTTTAAACAATATACAATCTAATGTTTTAACTGTTAAAATTATGTTTATGTTCAAAATTCTAGTGAACATGACTACATTTGGAGAGGTTTGCTGTCTAAATCTAGTCATGTTCACCCAGACACGTTGTGGAGGATGCAACAGGCACCAGTCACTTTCGGAGGCCTTATCTCCAAGAAAATGGCGTGCCAGCGTGTCTTTAACACGCCGAAGGTGCGCTTGATAATGTTCCTTGCTCTTGCATGATGCCTGTTGTACCTGGCTTCAACTTGGCCTGTTTAAAATCAAAAATCATGTAGGAAATGTGTGGTGTATTTCAAAAGTCATGAAAGTAACAATTTACTGTGTCTTCTGTGTGTGTGTGTGTGTGTGTGTGTGTTCTTACCTGCGACAGGCTTGCGGTATGGTGTCTGGATTGCAACAGGATGCTGCAGGCACGGGTATCCACCATCTTCTAACAGACAGTATCCAGCTGGTGGATTCAGAGCCTTGTGGTACATTGGTGATCGGTGCAGGACAACGGCATCATGTACAGAACCTGGATTGCCAACGTACACATCTATAAATGTGCCCTTGGCATCATAGGTACCCTGCAGTATGATGGACGGAGAAAAGTTTTCTGTTGATGTAACATTTTTTTCGTGGCTCTGCAGGAGGAAGAATCCTGATGTGGCACACATCAATGGCACCAGCTGCACAACAGAATGCCTTATGAATTTGAGCAAAGCCGGCCCCCACCTCCTCTGGTTTTAGAAAATTAATAACTTTGTGGAGGATGGTCATCATTTCCTCCACAACGTTGTGGACTGTCCTGCAAACTGTTGCAAGTGACATGTTGAAGGTGTCTGAAGTGACCATGTAGGACAATCTACAGGCAAACCAGTAAACTCTGACCAGCACTTCAATTTCATGGCTCCACCCATGGGCTTTTTGATGGGGCAGCATCTGGACCAGCATGTTGGTGCTGTTCCTGGAGAGCATGAAGGCTGGTTTTAAATCATCTCCAGAAAAAAACTTGACCAGGATAGGTACCTGGTTATTGATCTGGGAATGTCTTTGAATGACTTTGTTCTTTAAAATATATATATATATATAGAATGTTTTTAACATTGTTTATGTAGTATGTATGTTGTACTATGTATTTATTATATATTTATTGCTCATTTAATTGTTTTTACTATCAAATATTTATTCAACTGTATTCTAAACCTATTGTCTGAAATTGTTGAAGTCTGCCAGAATTCAATTTCCCTCCAACATTTAATCTGTTTGGTGAGGTACTTGCCTATACTTGAGAAGGTTCCTGTTTTCGTTCATTTATTGATAAGCATTATAAGAGCACTCCTCTCTTCCCAGAGTCAAAAAGTTATTGTAGCCTATATGTATTAAAGATTATTATTTAATTTATTTTTGTCATTGTTTACAATTATTTTCCTGGTTTGCCTTAGGCTGGGCATACACTGTGTGATTTTCCATCCAGTTTTGAAATTTTGTGAGGATATCGCACAGTTGAAGCAGAGCTACGAACTGATTGCCCTGAGCGCAGTGTTTTTTCCCTCACTGCACCTGGGCAAAAACATAAGTTAAACCATTTCATCTTTAATGTAGCAAGAAACAAAACTAAAAGAGGGAGATCTGTAGTTCTGTAGCTATCAAACTAGCTGCAATTTAGCAAACTGTTACTTACCTCCAGTTCGTGTTGCAAAATGGACAAACCATATTACTCATGTCTTCCAAGACACCTGCGCCTCTTTTATTAATTTACTTGATCATTAATTTACTTGTTTCACTTTTTACTTTCACTTTATTTACTCATTTATTTAATATTTACTTAATTATATTATCACGGGAAATGTAAACCATTGTCTATCATTTGGCAATTGGTGATGAAGAATTTTTTTTCTGTTTTAAACCATGAAGGTGAGTCAGTGGATAACACACAAGCAATGTGCAAACTTTGTGCAAGAATTATGCCAAGAAGTCTCAAACCCAATTATTCACTATACAGATAGTGAAAGTAAAAACTGATGAGCTTTGGCATCCAACGCTGCATAAATGGTGCATATTCTCACAGAGATGACGAGAGATAAATCCTACTTCAACATATGCTGATAACAGTATATAACTGTCTTAATTTATTTTCTTAATATTTATCTTGTGGCCAATATACATAGTGAAAAAATGAGAAGAGCAGTATTTCGTGTTAAACGTTGTTTTTGAAGCTGCTTTTAGTTTTCATTGATAACTGATTATTGCAGTGTTCAGACATTAATCATTTTAATTATAGGCCTATAATTCATTGTATAATCAACCTAAATATCCTTGCAGCGTCAGTTATGCGGTTATAATAAAACTGTTAAATATCTAGCTTCCAGCGGACCGCCTTCCATATTCAATTTACAAAGAAAGTGTAACGGCTCTCGCAGTTCAAAACGCTTACGCTACGTCCGACGTCATCGTCGCACCAGTTACGTTTTTTCCGGAAGTTGAATACGCAAAGCGGTGCAGCAGAAGATAGATATTTTACTTTATAACATGTTAAATATGGATATTTTTCTTACAAAAACCCATCAATTCGCTTCAGAAGGCCATATACAAATTATAAATTTAAGAGTTCTCAAACAGAAATAGTAAACCTTGAAAATAAAGGAAATTGAATCTGAAGCATACCAGAAATGTACCCCTGATCTTCTTTTAGAATTACACAAATTGAAAATTAAATGTAACGAGCTTTCACTAGAACATGCAAAGAAAAGTTTGATGAGACTTATTTCGAGGGAGGGGAGAAGGTGGGAAAGTTACTAGCCTGGCGTATTAAGCAGTTACAAGCTAAAAAAAAAGCCATAAATTCAGGCTCTTAAATTCAGGGGTGGGCTAAACCTGCCAAACCTGAAATGGTACTACCGGGCGGCTCAAATTAAAATGGTAATGTTTTATTTAGAGAAAGATTATCCACGACCTGGGTATCTATAGAGGCTCATTCTATTTCAGTTCCTTTGAATTTATATCTGCATTCAGCAGATTCTAAAAAGTTAAGTAAATTAATTAAAAATATATATTCCTGGAATACTTTAGTGGTTTGGTTTGAGGCCCTTGCACATCTAGGTGAATTAACACAACTTTTGCATTTCTCATCAGTTTTTGGTAATGATCATTTCCATCCTGGTAGTGGCACAAAAATGCAGGTATAACCATAGATATCTTTGGTTACAATATGCGTCACATGATTAAATATATGTCGTCGTCTTCAAATACCTCCATTTTCACAGTCCATGCTACAATGTGAAAACAGCGTTTTATCCACTTGGTAGAGCGTTTTCAAAAAATTGTCTTCCTTGACAAAAACGCTGTCTCAATGTGGACAGGAGGCCAAAACAGAGAGAAAAAGATGTATTTTTAAACGAAAATGTATTAGTGTGGACAAGGCCTAAGGTGTTTTCCCTGCCTTCAGCCCGAGATACTAGGAAAGGCTGCAGCATCCCCCAACCCTACATAGGACAAGTGGTTTGGAGAATGACCGAGAGCCATGGAAATGGAGCGAGGCCGGTGCCGCGAGTGCTAATGAACGCCACCTGCGCGCCACACTTCTCTCGTGTCTCACGGAGGAGCTCTGGAAGGATAAAAAGAGGAGTGACGACAGTGCAAGACGAGAGAGGACCAGGCGTGGACTATTTATGTTGTTTTATGTTTATATGCGGCAGTCGTCCATGAGGGGCTACCTCTTTACTTTCGTTTTGTTGTTTGTTTATTTTATAATTAAACTTAAGTTTAACGTTTGCCGGTTCCCACCTCCTTCCCTGAGCCTTGAACATCGTTACAATAGGATTTTAAATTACTTTCTCTAATAAATATTTAACATGAAAAGGAAGACAAATTGTTTATTGCACCAAAAATAAGTATATGTACATACAGGCTACCTGAAATACAACAAAAAATCAAGTGTGCTGATAAAAAATATTTTAGAGCCAAGTATAACTAGAATAATACTCCCATGTTATTTCCTGATCACAATTTTAAAATTACCTGATATTTCCAGGGTTCCGTAATTGTCAGTAAACTTATCCAGATATTACTACAGTAAATTGAAATTGACTTGACTAAATAAGCTAGAAACACCTAGAATCAGCAGTGAAACAGCTAGAATGCTTAGCTGTTTCACAACCCACAGCTGGAATCATCTGTACCACCGGATGAGCCCCAACAGTAGCCATATTAAAGTCCAGATTGAAAACATGTTTACCTGTGCATTCATTCAATAAAGATGAATCAAATAATGCAGTGCATTGTTCATTATTTTGTTCAATGTATGTCATTTTTTTTATAATCTTTCAGGTACATTGTCATTTCACTGCAAGATAGAATTTCAAACTATAGGAAAGAAGATGGTCTCCTGTGGAGTTCATATGCACAAAAGAAAATAAAAAGCAGCAAAGTAAAGTATAAAGAGGTGAAGGATTCTTATAAAAGAAGTGGTCATGAAGGTGGACTTCAGATGTGGCCCACATTCAGCTGTGGTGTGAACATAGTCTTAATTTCACACATATGTGTTTTCTGGGGCCATACTCTTTCTTAAAGAACACAACTGGTCTTCCTCCAAAGTGAATGTGCATGTGATTGTTGAAATTGCTTCATTTTCTAAATCTCGTTACACTGAGGAACACTGCATTTTCTTTCCAGAATGAGTCTGCAAATGACGTTTCAAGATTGTGTGAAATGTGAAACTCTTCTCACACTGAAGACACTTGTAAGGCCTCTCTCCTTTGTGAACTCTTACATGAATGTTAAGGTTTCCTTTACGTGTGAAACTCTTTCCACACTGAGGGCAGGTGAACGGCTTCTCTCCAGTGTGAATTCTTATGTGAACCTCAAGGTTTGATTTGTTTATGCAAGTCTTTCCACAGTGATGGCACATAAAAGGCTTCTCTCCAGTGTGAGTTACTACATGATTCTTAAGATGTTTCCTGTCTGTGAAACTCCTTCCACACTGATGACATATAAAATATTCCTTTCTTGAGTGTATCTTCATGTGGTGATTAAGGGTACCTTTACACCTGAAACTCTTTCCACACTGACTACATACACACGGCTTCTCTCCAGTGTGAATTCTCATGTGAATCCTGAAACTTTCTTTACGTGAGAAGCTCTTCCCACACAGTTTGCAGGTATAAGGACTCTCTCCAGTGTGACTTCTCATGTGGGCATTAAGGTTGTTTTTCTGTCTAAAACTCTTTCCACACTGAGGGCATATAAACGGCTTCTCTCCAGTGTGAATTCTCATGTGAGTTTTAAGATTTCCTTTTAGTGTAAAGCTCTTCCCACACAGTTTGCAAGTATAAGGGGTCTGTCCAGTGTGAACTATCATGTGGGCATTAAGGTTTTTTTTCTGTCTAAAACTTTTTCCACACTGAGGGCATATGAACGGCTTTTCTCCGGTGTGAATTTTCATGTGTTTTTTAAGATTTCCTTTGAGTGAGAAACTCTTCCCACACTGTTGGCAAGTGAAAGAGCTCGCCCCAGTGTGAATTCTCATGTGAGTTGTAAGATTTCCTTTTAGTGAGAAACTCTTCCCACACAGTTTGCAGGTATAAGGGGTCTGTCCAGTGTGAATTCTCATGTGGGCATCAAGGTTTTTTTTCTGTCTAAATCTTTTTCCACACTGAGGGCATATGAATGGCTTTTCTCCAGTGTGAATTCTCATGTGAGTTTTAAGATTTCCTTTGAGTGAGAAACTCTTCCCACACAGTTTGCAGGTATAAGGGGTCTGTCCAGTGTGAATTCTCATGTGGGCATCAAGGTTTTTCTTCTGTGTAAAACTCTTTCCACACTGAGTGCAGGTGTAAGGCTTCTCTCCAGTGTGAATTTTCATGTGTTTTTTAAGATTTCCTTTCAGTGAGAAACTCTTCCCACACTGTTGGCAGGTGAAATGTCTCTCTTCATTGTGAAATCTCATGTGGACTTTAAAGTTTCTAGTTCCTGTTTTTTGAGCTTTTTTTTGTGAGGAAGTATTTTCAGTCTGTGAGTGACTAAAAGATTTTTCTCCAGTCATGAATTCATGATGTTTCTCATGAAGATCTTTTTCTTCCATATCATACAGTTCTTGACCCTCAACTTTCAGCAATATCAGGTCTAAAGCAGAAAAAGACAAATATAAGTTAACCCCAGTTAAATGGCACAAAGCAATGGACGTCAAAATTAAATCCAAAAACATGCTAAGTATGCTAGATCTTTGCTAGACCCCCCAAAACTACTGAAGGTATGTAACCTGTCAACTCAGAGATGTAACCTGTCATCTCAGAACCTCTTGTTAATATTGTTAACTGTTTTCTTCCTTAAGGACATGTCTCATATACTTTCAAGCTGGCAGTTATCAAACCCCTTCTCAAAAACCCACAGTAGACCGCTTTGGGATTGGGATCCCTTATGACCCAAACACAAATCTCGCAGGAGCAGGCAAAAACACAACCTAGGATTTAACAAGAAGGATTGGGTCAACAAATGAAGTTGAGAAAAAGCAGGTTTTAATATACAAAACCAAAATAAAGTAAGTCTGGATCAATCATTTGGATCAACTTCTCAGTTGTTACTAAAAATGGTAAGAATTGGACTTTGTAAGTTGCAACAAATGTGTAAAAGTATTGATGTACAACGGGCACAAATCTGGCACCTCTGGTGGAGGCGACATTCCTGCTCCATTCTTCCAGGTCAAAATAAGCTCTCCTTCAAGAATAAAGCACTTCTTCCTGCACATATTAAACAAGATACTACAGAGAAATGTGTTATCACACCATTTGTGATGTTATTTTTAGATCACAAACTGTTTGTTGTTATTTGTCAGTTATATGTGTGTTATTGTGCAATTTTGAATATAATGTTTTTGTAGGCTCCGCTGCAATTTGTGATGTAGATAAAAGCTGAGTTTTATTAGAATAATAAAAAAGGCCCAAGTTAATTGTGATGCGTGATCTGTCACATTTACTCCTGTAGACTATATACAAACATTTCATTCAGTCAGCAGCTTTCTCTAATGCTGCTGTAATGAACATGGCATCTGAGAACTACTTTGTTTTGTTTTACTTTATGTGTGATTCATCGCAGATTGACTTACTTTGTCATATTAAGGGGTAGTGGCTCCATTACGCATTTATGCACATGCACTCTGATTGTTGACACTAAAACGTATAGATTAAAATGTATATATGTTTAAATGGGATGAAATATGTAGAATGTACTCAATGTTAGCTTTGCTTGTGCCTAAGAGCATGATCTATTTAAGGACATCATTTTAAAAAGAAACAATGCTTTTAACCTGGAGTGAGTGAGTGAGACCATAGACGTCTCTCCAGCTGTCACAATATTTTTCCCAATAAAACATTTTTGGTGCGGTGCCTCAAGTCTTTTGGTCAATCAGAATCAAGATAATGGCATTATCTTCTTTTCCATGGATTAAGACAACTTTTTGTGGTATTACAACAATTCTGAGTTAAGTTTGCTGCCAGCAATGTAATGATTTTTAACTAAATTAACCTTAGGAAACTAGTTGCTACAGTAACATTAACTTGCCAAATTCCAAGTTACTTTGTCAGGCTGTCACCGTATTTTTTTAAAAAATTGACAAAGCAGGGTATGCCTCTTTAATGCAGCCAAAAGACAGAAGAAATAAACTTTTTGACCAGCAAGTTGTGCCTGGTGTGACAAAAAGTTCAAGTGAAGTGATGTCAATAATGTTTTTTACTTGAAGCAAATGTTGTCTTTAAAGGGGTCATATGATGGTTCTAAAAAGAACATTATTTTGTGTATTTGGTTTAATGCAATGTGTTTACGCAGTTTTAGGTTAAAAAAAAAAAGTAATTATTTGTTTTATGTAAACATAAAACTATGTCTGCATTTGTGATCGTAGAAACAACAAACAAGCGCTACTCTATACTGCTCAAAACTCGTGTTTGAATAGTCAGTAGCAAATTCTTAAAAAATTAAAACATACTTACAGGCTGTGTCTGTGAGCCAGACTATACTTGCAAAGATGGAATTGCTCCACTTTTTAGAATCAGTCTTTGTGCTCAGCCGGCCTGTACTCTCCCAGGTTCTGGAAACAGTCCTTTCGAAAAATGCGCAGCACACAGTCGAATATTTGGGTTGTACCGTTCTGGAATAGTGTTGTAAATAAAGCTTAACCACTGTTTTCTAATTGTGTCCTCTTTTGTAAGGCCAAACAAAGTAGTTTGGCTTTCGCAACAAAAAACACAGCGTCTCCATGACATGGCGGCGCCGGCAACAATACTACAGCGAGAATAAAAGTTACGCCTTCTTTCTTTGCGTATACATTTGGGCGGTCTTATGAAACTCTGCCCCCACAGACTGACATAGATTTGTGGGGGCGTATTTGAATGAAGTGTTTTAGGAAGTGTGGCTGAGCCTTAACTTTTACAAAGAATATCTCTTCGGGTTTAAGACTTTGAGCTTTGTAACTCTGCAAATCGTATACATGCATAAATAGCTACATAACACACACAAAAAAAAGAAATCGCATCATATGACCCCTTTAAATTGTAAACAGAAAGTAATGAGACGCTGTGTCATGATACTGGTGTCTGAAGCATGTGTGAAAACACAAATTCTTTTGGCCAAACGCACAGTTGGGTGTCATAGCGTAAGCATGTAACCAAGACCATAAAGAGGTGCTGAAACAATCGTCATCAGATTCTAATTGTTTGAAGAACACATCCAGGCCTGGGATTTTCCTTGGTCAAAAATGGTCTTTGGTGGTGGCTGACACACATGGTCATCCACACACACAGTAAAAAGTACCATACCCACGTGATCTGCAAGCCCAATACTGACAATAAATTTTAAATAAATGCAAAGAAACAGTTTGTTATTTTTGCTTATCTTATTTTGATATCTCATATTATGTATGATCTCTTACCTTTGTTTGATAATTTTGTTCCTCATTGTTTACACTTGATTGCTTATTCTATTTTTATTTTTGCCCCCTCATTTTCTTCTGGACTGTGGCTGTTATAGGCTATGCAATTATCAGACACAGATATTACCTGTCACTCTCACGGTCATCCTTTCTTGCCCTCTTTGCAAAAAAGCTGTGATTTTTCCCCTGGCTTTCATAGCTTTGTAAGATAAGAACCTTCTTTGCTAGACCTGATAATTATTTTGGTATATAATCATATCAATATTAAAAAGCAGCATTAAAAAGTTTATTTTAACTAATAGTCTAATTTTCTACCATATACATTTGAATAAAATTAGCAGCTAGCTAACAACAACAACTTGCTTTGTTTTGGTTTCACCTCACTCCAGTCTAAACTAAATGATGCTATAGGTAATTTACTACACATTGTCAATATAAATAACCTGAAAATACTGTGGATTATTAAGGCTAATAACCACTCTTGCTTAATGGGGTAAGCACACTTACGTTCTCATTTCAGAGGTGATCTGAGTAAATGATTTGTTATACACCGATTCAGACAGCGACGTCTCGTAAGTTGGACAGATCAGTTGTTTTAACCATTCATTAAAATGAATCGGTTCAAATGAGTCACTAGGTCACGAATCGGACATTAGCGGACGTGGACGTTGTGTGCTAATCTCAACTGTAGGAAATCGCAAAAGATTTGTCAACACAGAAAACACTTCATCACTGGATAGGATTTTTTTCCGCTTATTCAAAGTGTGGTTTATGTCAACTGCATGTGCGGAACGCTTGTCAGAGAAGAGGAAACGTTTTTTGAGCACAATTCACACCCAGCTCCAAATCAGGGAAAAAATTATCTGAATGCGCCATGTGTAACACGGATTCGGTCTTCTGACCTTTTACCATTGTTGATTTTGATAGATCTCGCACATATATATAATATGTGTGAGGGAGAGAGAGCAAAGACAGTGCTTAGTTTGAAGACAGAGAGAGTGCGCAGGGTTCTCTGCTTGTTCTCTCCCTCAGTTAACATGCGCCCTGTCACAAGCGCAGCAATCATCTACGTTTCTCATAAATCACAATAACTGATCAAACAAGGCTTTGGCGGGACAAAAAATCGTTTTGGCGGCCGCCAAAAAAATTTCAATGCAAGAAAAACCCTGCAGGCATACATAAAGTATGGCAAAGTGACGCAGTGTCTCGTTCCCTTCTCAGGGAACTGGGTTACATACATAACCTGAGACATTCCCTTTTGAGGGAACTTAATGCTGCATTATGACATTGTACGCTATGGAAACATTAATACCCACATTGCCATACTGAAAAATGCCTGACCAACAAGGTTGTAAAGTGCGTAAGTACAAGCCATAAGAGGCCATAACAGTGGCCTAAGAACAGATTAACCCAAAAAGACTTGAATGCCTGGAGTTAAAACCAATCAAAGAATAAAACTCATGAATGTGTGCGGAAAGGACTAACCTGACGGAACACAACATTATATGAAAGTGTACCTTTTAAGAAATGCCATAGGAGAAGCCACACCCTAAATGCAGTGGGCTATGATGCCTAGAGACTAAATCATTCCATGCACCTCATAGGCAAATAAAATCAATTTATGTACCCTAAAAGTGTGTGGGTGGGGAGGGACATATTGCCACAGCCCAAACATCTTATTAGAGTGCATTCACAAATAACTCTTTAAAAGAGGCCACACCCCAAGTGGAGTGAGCTCCAATGCTTAGAGGCAAAGTCATTTTGCATGCTTCATAGGTAACTGAAAATTACCTGACCAACAAAGCTGAAAGCATTTCTTGCAAAGCATGGGATTGAATCTATGTTCAACCTTTAAAAAAGGCACACTTTATCTAAGATAATGCCTCTCAGAAAGGGCCATATTCCCAGAGGAGTAGGCACCAGTGCCTTAAATCTAAGCATACTGTGTGCCTCAAGGCAAGATGAAAAAGCTGACAACAGCTTAAAGAATAACCAAGAAAGAAAACAAATAACATATGAATGTGTGTGGGAAGGACCAACCTGCCACAGCACAAACACTTATAAGGGCGCATCCTCAGATAGTGCCTCAGAGAGGTCACTCCTAACATCCTTATTCTACTGAACTGAGAGATGCATGACCAACATGTTTGTGAAGTAAATGCAACCTTAAACACATACATAACCTTAAACTGCAAAAAAGTGAGTTTTTTTCCTCAGTAGTTCTCTTTTTACTAGTAAAAATATCCTAATATCCTAGATTCCTAAATCAAGATACATTTACTTCATATGTAAAATAACAGAAAATATATTGGGGCGGCCAGAAGAGAGCATGGTCTCTCACAACGTACCACAGTCACCTGCAGCACCACAAAGAGCACCATCAGACACAAGGTTGGGCTACCCAGTGATGTTCAAGACCAAGGATAGCTCCAACGCAGATGAGCACCGTTTCCCCTCTGACAAGGAGCCTCAGCTGCAGGCTGTTGGGCCCAATTAGCAGCCACATAAAAGAGAACAAAGAGGCCACAGTAGGGGGAAGCAGGGGAGGTGAGCAGACAGAGTGCAGGATGGTCCACAGCCCAGGCATTGGACCAGTCTTAACCTAAACACGCTTAAGCATATAGAGGCCTAGTGGGGGATGTGAGTAGACTGAACCACCTTGACTAATCCTACATCTCTTCGGTCTGCCTTCCAGATGTAATTTGATGTCACAAGGAGCTACATGAGAAAGAAGAAATACCTGAGTTACAATTTTCTCCCAATCCCCTCTCCCATGCTTTATGAATAATAAAGTAAGTTAAGTTTTGCTCCACTAAAATTCTGCCTAGTGAATTGTTTGCTTTGACATCCTGAGTTAAACCCTCCAATTCTGGTGTGTAAAGGTTGTAAACAATATGAAGTCTTGTTTTCTGTGAAATTGATCAAAAAGTTTATGACTAAAATAAGCACAAATATCTGCCAGTGGGCTCAGAAAAATCAGCTTAATTTAGAAGTTTTGACAGTTATTTGTTCTTGTTTTAAGCATAAACTTGCTTAATTTTGTTACATTTTTCAAGACTTCATTTTACATTTGCAAGTAAATTTATCTTGATTTTAAACTTGTTTAGATATTTGTATTGGAAAACAGGACAAAAATAGAGGAAAATATTCATTTTCTTTACAATGCATGCAACATTTAATGCCATGAATTTATGAATTAAGACTTTCTGCTCTGATTTAAGACCATTTTAAGGCCTTAATTTGTGTAAGGGCAAAAGTTAAGACTCACAGAAACCCTGGTTTGTGTGCGGAGAGGACCATTCTGCCGTAGCACAAACTTCTTGCAAAGGCGCACCCTTAGATAACACCTTAGAAGAGGCCATATTCCTGGTAGAGTGGACTCTGACACCTAGAGACAAAGCCAATTGCATCAACAATCCAATGCGACAAACACTTCTTGGCGACTAAGGACCCTTTCCCACTTCCCCTAAAGCAAACCAACAATTGATGAGATTTATCCAACAAATCTGAGCAGTCAATGTAACTCCTAGCCTCTCTTGCTCCGGCAAGTCAAACGGCAGATGAGAAAAGGCTTGAAGAAGACCGGATGAACGGTCAAAAAAGGCATCTTCGGAATGGTTAACTTTGACCGGTCTGGGGCTAAATCTAAGCAGTAGGGGGCAACTGAGAGGGGCTGCAAATCTCCTACTCTCTTAAGCGAAGTTAACATTAGTAACAGAGCCACCTTAAAAGTCAGAAACTTCTTCAAGGCTGACTCCAAGGGTTCAAACTAAGCCTTTGATACCTTCCAGGACTATGGAAGATCCCAGGAAGAAACTTGCGGTCTGCAGATAGGCCTCAGCCGTCTGGCACCATGAAGGAAGCAAGATATTAGGGGTAGCCTTCCCACAGAGGCTCCATCGATGTGGACGTAGCAAGCAGAAATAGCGACTAGGTACACCTTAAGCATAGCAGGGGATAATCCCAAAGAAAGGTATACATGAACTCCAGCACTGAACCAACCAGGCAGTACACTGGGTCAGCATGGTGCTGCATGCACCGTGACTCAAAGAGATGCCATTTCAGGGCATAAAGTTTCCTAGTAAAGGGAGCTCTTTAAAATGGTCTGATCAACCATGGTTGAAAGACTGTAATATATGAGCTGGTACCCCTCAGGGGCCAGACGCACAGCTTCCAAATGTCGGGTCGGGGGTGGAGAACACTGGGCCTGAGACAGAAGGTCCCTACTTGCCAAAATCTCCCAAGGAGAGCCTTCCAAGAGAGATATTAGATCCAGGAACCATACTCGGGCCAGCTAGAAAGGAGCCACTAGCAACAGGTGGACTCTGTCCTAACAAACTCTGGATAGAACTCCTGGGAGCAGAGCGATCGGGGAGAAGGCATGCAGATGCTGCCTTGGCCACATCTGTACCATGGTATCCAGCCCTAAAGGAGCTGTAGATGTGGGGCAATCCAGAGGGGTCAGTGGGTCGACTTCTTTAAGGTGAACAGGTCCACTTCCACTCTGCTGTACCTCTGGGTGGGGCCGGCAATCAGCGCTCTTCCTCCAGTTTCTCCCTCACCAGAACCAGAAACTTGTGGCTTCTTCAAACCAGCCCAGCCAGGCCCCAGCTCCTCTATGGGAATGAGGGAGGAGCTGAAGTTCAGTGTGGCTGCCCGCATCTCCCCTCGTCAAGACTAGGGGCCCGGCCATTGCACACAGCCTCAGATCTGAGGACTGTCACTGCTGCAAAAAACTTCAAGTTCTCCTGTTTAAAATGATATGGCACTTGATGCTGACTCCCAGAATAGGTTAGAAAAACTAAGAAAAGTACAGGTGAGTCAGGTGCCCCAAAAATGTTCTAGGTCTTTAAAGGGGAAATATTATGCCCTTTTTTACAAGATGTAATATATGTCTCAGGTATCCCCAGAATGTCTGAGAAGTTTCGGCTCAAAATACCCCACAGGTTATTATAGCATGTCATAAATGCCCCTTTTTGGGTGGGAGCAAAAACACTCTGTTTTCATGTGTGCATCTTTAAATGCAAAAGACCACTTTCCAGAAGAGGGCAGAGCCTTTACAGTTCGAGCCTCTTTTAGATACTCAGGCAACAACAAAACTGGAGAATCTCACACAGAAAATACAGTGGGGAGAACAAGTATTTGATACACTGCCGATTTTGCAGGGTTTCCTACTTACAAAGCATGTAGAGGTCTGTAATTTTTATCATAGGTACACTTCAACTGTGAGAGACGGAATCTAAAACAAAAATCCAGAAAATCACATTGTATGATTTTTAAATAATTAATTTGCATTTTATTGCATGACATAAGTATTTGATCACCTACCAACCAGTAAGAATTCCGGCTCTCACAGACCTGTTAGTTTTTCTTTAAGAAGCCCTCCTGTTCTCCACTCATTACCTGTATTAACTGCACCTGTTTGAACTCATTACCTGTATAAAAGACACCTGTCCACACACTCAATCAAACAGACTCCAACCTCTCCACAATGGCCAAGACCAGAGAGCTGTGTAAGGACATCAGGGATAAAATTGTAGACCTGCACAAGGCTGGGATGGGCTACAGGATAATAGGCAAGCAGCTTGGTGAGAAGGCAACAACTGTTGGCGCAATTATTAGAAAATGGAAGATGTTCAAGATGACGGTCAATCTCCCTCGGTCTGGGGCACCACACAAGATCTCACCTCATGGGGCATCAATGATCATGAGGAAGCTGAGGGATCAGCCCAGAACTACACGGCAGGACCTGGTCAATGACCTGAAGAGAGCTGGGACCACAATCTCAAAGAAAACCATTAGTAACACACTACGCCGTCATGGATTAAAATCCTGCAGCGCACGCAAGGTCCCCCTGCTCAAGCCAGCGCATGTCCAGGCCCATCTGAAGTTTGCCAATGACCATCTGGATGATCCAGAGGAGGAATGGGAGAAGGTCATGTGGTCTGATGAGACAAAAATAGAGCTTTTTGGTCTAAACTCCACTCGCCGTGTTTGGAGGAAGAAGAAGGATGAGTACAACCCCAAGAACACCATCCCAGCTGTGAAGCATGGAGGTGGAAACATCATTCTTTGGGGATGCTTTTCTGCAAAGGGGACAGGACAACCGCACTGTATTGAGGGGAGGATGGATGGGGCCATGTATCGCGAGATCTTGGCCAACAACCTCCTTCCCTCAGTAAGAGCATTGAAGATGGGTCATGGCTGGGTCTTCCAGCATGACAACGACCCGAAACACACAACTAAGGAGTGGCTCCGTAAGAAGCATCTCAAGGTCCTGGTGTGGCCTAGCCAGTCTCCAGACCTGAACCCAATGGAAAATCTTTGGAGGGAGCTGAAAGTCCATATTGCCCAGCGACAGCCCCGAAACCTGAAGGATCTAGAGAAGGTCTGTATAGAGGAGTACAGTTTTTTGACATTCTTCAAAAAATCCCTGCTGCAGTGTGTGCAAACCTGGTCAAGAACTACAGGAAACGTATGATCTCTGTAATTGCAAACAAAGGTTTCTGTACCAAATATTAAGTTCTGCTTTTCTGATGTATCAAATACTTATGTCATGCAATAAAATGCAAATTAATTACTTAAAAATCATACAATGTGATTTTCTGGATTTTTGTTTTAGATTCCGTCACTCACAGTTGAAGAGTACCTATGATAAAAATTACCGACCTCTACATGCTTTGTAAGTGGGCAAACCTGCAAAATCGGCAGTGTATCAAATACTTGTTCTCCCCACTGTATGTCAGAAATTGTCAATACCAGTGCTCGGCCTTATATGTTCAAACCGGAGTCGGACAATGGTTCCCTGCAGTACTTAATTCTGATTCTTCAATCGTGCCATCTAGTGGTGTGTTATTGCACAACAACAACCGCTACAACTGATAACAGACCGTTCAAGCGTTAACTGTGTCATTTTGAGAATAAAAATGTCAAATTAATATTTTGTGTTCAACTATTTATTTATCTGGCACGTAGCCACATAATTACCAGGATAATTACACAGTGTAGTATTTTATCACCCTGCAGTTTTCTTTTACATAATAATCTGCTGACTGTACACGATCCCTCAGCCTTGTCACGCCCCCCTTTTCATAACTCAGCGCCCCCCAGTTTGGGGAACCAATGTGTTACATTTAGCCGATGTCGAATACACCTTTTGTCTAATCATGTGATCTAACATTTCTCTATCATGTGATCTCAATATGTCTGTCCACATGCGAACCCGCTCTATGTCAATAAATTAGAACATATGACATTCTTCAAAAAATATAATTTGTATAAATATCATCTGTAGGATCAAATGACTGAGTTCAGCTTTGAGAATGAAACCAACCTGTTTGTTCCTCAGTATCTTCTCGTTTCACTTTCAATGTTTCTTCAATCTTCATGTCTTCAGTCTCCTCTTTAATAAACGTCATCTTTATAATAGTGTGTCACGTGGATCTCAGTCACTTCACCAGGAGTTTTTCTGTGTGTTTGGACAATTTGTCATGTTTAAGATGAGAATAATTAACAGAAAGAAAAATAAATCCAAACTAAATCTCTGGGTGCGTCTCAATCAGCTCCCTAGTTCAGTAGTTATCACTCTGACTGACTCCCTTACCAGTGCGCTAAGTAGTGATATAATGGACTTTAATGGACTGATTAGCACTCAGATCTAGTGCTCTAAATGAATACTCTAGTGTTACAAATTAATAAGGAATACAAAATATACAGAGACTTAGTTATGATTTATATTTGGTATTTAATAATGTATATATTAGCCTACATACTAGATTATACTCTCATGAAAACATTTGCATTGTCATTTTACATTTGTGTTTTTGACACCATGGTTCCACTATAGCAATACTAATAACTGCAACTGAAGTAACCATGTTTTGTTTTGTTGCTAACCATGGTTCATATACCAAAAATTATCTATGGTTTGTATTACAATAGTTGAACCATGGTTTTAAAGCGCCTTGTATTACATTTAAACAGTTGTTCAACAAACATCTACAGAATAAAAACAGAATGACAAGTTACGATTCTATGATACAGACTTTATTACAGCAGTTACATCATCTGATAGAAAATATACATGTTCTTGCATGTAACAAAATTATTTAGAACAATGAACTACAATTTTACAAAAAATATTGGAGAAGTGCAAATGATGACTTAATTAGGGTGAACTATTAGTGTTGGGCGATATGCTCCATTTTCATATCGTCAGCCTATGAGATCGGCGATACACGATACTATTGTGGGGGGCGGGCTTATTTGATCATTAATATATCTTTATTATTATAAAACATCCTTGAGTGTAATTTATGTTTGTATTTAAATCAGTTAATTTTAACCTTTAATATTATAGTAATGTTGTACCGACTGACTAGCATGTATAGTTTACAGCATTAGATGAGAGATTTTTTCCTCTCCAGAAAATTTACCATGTACTGTATTTCTTTACTTATTAATTTGCTTATTTAATTGTTTCGTTTTATATATGAGATTTTTTTTCTATTTTGCGAGCAAAGGTGGAGTGTTTATTAATAAATCAGGTTATTTCCAGGTAGTGAGGTAAAAACATAGCCCAATTATTTGTGTGACTCCGAGTATTCCATTTGTTATGTCTGGTGTGATGTTAAATAAAACATTAAAAACGTATTTCAACATGTCAGCTGGAAATTTACGGACACACATTATCCTCTCATGCCGTTACAAATGCAGCATTTTGACTTCTGCACGAGATGAGAACACATTTCAAGAAAGAGTCTGCGTTTTACCGCGAAAAGCTCGCTCTGTCTGGATGCGCTTAAATAAGGACGCTTTATCCTATTGCATACGCACACTTCAATGAGCCTAAAGAACGCAGGTTAATGTGTTTACATGCCGGGAGAAATCGGGGTAAGGGGCAAAAATCTAGCCGAGTCGATCGGTTTATGCTTAAGAACGTGCATGTAAACGCGTTCACTTATTCCCTAAAAAGTGAAACAAAACTGCCTGAGCTTTCCTATGAATCTACCTCAACAAAAACTGATACAGTAGGCCTATATCAACTATCTTAATTTACTGGCTTAATATTTTTCTTGTGGACCATATATTAATGACAGTGAAAAAAATTAGAAGAATCAAATATTGCTTGCTAAACACGTTGTTTTTTCATGAAGCTCCTTTTGATTTTCATTGTTTGGTGTTCAGACCCAGACTGTTATTAGGCCTATATCATTTTAGTGATATTATAATTATGATTAATTTGCAATTGTATTGTAATGAGAGTTAGTTGACATGTAGTTGCAAGGTTAATAGAATGTCTAAAGGGAACCATCAAAATAAAGTTTTTAATTAGTGCAATTTTTTCCCAATAAAAGCAATTTTTCCATTACTGCCATTTTTTTTTTTAATTTTGAAAGAAAAAAAAAAAATGTTTTCATTACAAAATCATGCTATTTCTCCCACAGTATAAATGAGTCAGTAAACATACTATAGTCAAACCACAAGTTGGTTTTGTGTTTATTATGGTTATTTCAAAACCTGAGTATTAACACCCGCCAAATGCGGGTAAAAATCAATTGTGGCGGGTAACACTGTCAAATCACTAGCCAATTTGGCGGGTTACTTATTATGTTTACTCACTTTGCTGGGGAAATTGTTTAAGCCAAATCTGTGCAGATTTGGTGCAAATACTCAACTCGTGAGTCATCATGATATATTAAATGCAGCGTATTGCGCAGAATCTGCGCACATCTGGCTTACTTGAACATACACGTCATTACGCAACAAAGACATTGTTATTTTCCAACAAAATTTTAGCCGACCCTGGCTTATCCTGAGACGACTTTGTTTTGTTCTGTGTGGCGTTTGATGTTCTTTGTACTGCATAGCTCTGTCCACCTAAAATACATTTTTGGTGATGAAGATGAAAGAGGAAGGGAGGAGATGGCTGGATGACAGGATTTTGTTTTAAGAAATTAACGTATGAAATCCAAATATATAAACTGTGACGTAGTTAATCTGGTTTATTTCTTCATCTTTTTTCTTTTTGGCTAGTAAAAGTTCTGAATGGCCGGTAACTTAAAATTAGTAGCCAAATTGGCCGGTGAGTGAAAAAATGTATTTCAATCCCTGGTTAATTTATACAACCCCCCAAAAAAACATAGTTAAGCTATAGGTGCTGCAGTAAAACCATGGTTAATTTTGTAGTTACTATTGGTTTATTGTTAATGCAGAAGCAAAACCAGGTTTGTTACGCCATTTTGTGTTATGATTTTACTACAACAGTAAAACAATGGTTACTGTACTGGTTGTGATAAACTGATTCACGATACTGGGAGCGAAATGAGACGCACCTTTTCTGTTACTCGTGTGGATGCGATGCGCTTTACTGACACAAATAACGTTCATTAATGTTAGATAAAGCAGTTAGATGTTACATTCAATAATAATTAATTCATTTACATTACTTATAAAACCCACAGATTGAACGGTTAGTAACGCTTAAAACCACAAACCTCTGTTCAGCCAAATCACAACAGACGCAGAAGTGCGGTGCACAATTATGACGTCATGTCGTCAGTTCAAAATAAAAGTCCTGTTCACACGCCAATATATATATTGAGAGAGTGAATGTCACAAAAAAAAAACATTTTTTTCTAAGCATAATCAATACCTTTAGATTTGTAAACATCTGATGAACACTGCTGAAACTTTCTTCTACACTATAAATCCCAAACTCATGACAACATTTTAGTGTAGTGTACACAAATATTTAGAAATGTCCAAATTATATATTAAAAAATATGTTACTCAACACAATATTAAATAAAATATTTTTATGTAAAGTCAGCAAGTTTTTATATTTTAAGTTATTTATACAAAGATTTATAAAGAACATATAGTATAATCCCAGATAACAAGAATGTATTTAGTTTCAATAGTTATTTTCAGTATTGGGGAATCTACTCTGAAACTATAGTTTGACAAACTACAAGCTACTCATAAGTTAAAGTAGTTAAGATACAGTCAAGCTACCCTTCTGAAAAAGTAGTTACACAACAAGTTACTATCAAGCTAGCTAGCTAGCTACATTGAAACTACTTTGATTATTGATGATGATGTATATTACAAATAACTGAATAATTGTTAATGAAGAATGTTATAAGTAAAGGATTTGGGGTTCAAAACCTATGGAATTTTAATAATGGACAAAATAAATAAAATAAAAAAAATATACTAAGAAATGTAAAAATAAATAAATGAGTATTTATACTTTTTTTCCACATTTATTATTTTTTTCATTTATATATGTATATTTGTATTCAGGGTGTGATTTGTGAAAAAAACAGAGGGGGGGATGTTTTGAAAAGTTTTTTTTTTCCTTGAAAATAAATCACAAACCACAGTGGAGCTATATAGCCTATATAGACTATTTTTGGCAGCTTTTACAGAAACATTTTTACAATAAATAATCTGATTTAACCTTGAGCTTTGAAGTATTTGATTAGATAGCTTCGATTTTTGACAACTATTTACAATGATACTAATAATTCCTAATTTCAGATAGGAATGCAAAATCAATCGGTAGTTATTGATATTCTAAATGAAATAATGAGACACAAACCGGTACATATTCAATCGCGTTTGCTCCCATTTATTTTTGATCACAGTGCTTCAGTACACAAACCTTTAGTCCAAAAGTTCGCACATTTGGAGAAATATGTATTCACACGATTACCTCACATTTCTTTAGATAGAATAGAACCATAATTTCTTGATGACTCGCAGAAAGACGATTCTCTGTCGATCCAACAGTCAATAGCCTATTAAGTGATAATAATTCCCAAGGTGATGGCAAACTTCTGCATTCTGGCTCATAATACATTTATGTGTCAGTTTATTACATATAATATCTGCATTAGGTCACAATAGAGTGAGCAGAAACATTGTATTAATCTCATACTGTCACTCTGAAATAGATTAATGGTGCGCGCTGACTTTCTGAAAAGCTCTGCATGAAACAGGATCACAAATCCCAGACGGTCTCTAAGCAGGAGCGCTAACAGTTAAAGTCCAATTTTATTGTTGTTTGTATTGTCATGTTGCAGCGTTTTACTTGGCGATGTTTTAAAAAATATTTTTATTTTTGGTATTGTATATCCCCAGGGGGATACTTTTTTATATATAAAAAATAATTCAGCAGAGCCAGGGATACATAGACCAGAAGGGGGGAAATCTGTATTTATGTCTACATTTCTTTATTTCTACATTTCTTTATTTTCACATTTCTTTGTCCATGGGGGGGTTTTACCTTAGACATAGCAATCGAGCTCAGAGTGGCAGTGCTGAAGCTTTGAGGCCACAGTGACACCTTGTGGTGTGACCAAAAGAAAACGCAAGCCTTTGCAATTCACACAGGGGATGAATGACTTGGGGCTGATTTATACTTCTGCGTCGAATTTATACTTCTGCGTAGCACGTGTAGCCTACGGCATAGCCTGACGTGCACCTCTCCAAAAATTTAACAACGCGTCAATTCTACGTGGACCGCAAGCGCTGTGATTGGTCTGCTAGAACCCCTCCCTCAGGTCAAACAAAAAATAAAATAGAAAAAATCTGCGATAGGAGTGTGTGTGTGTGTGTGTGCGTGTCCAGAAATGTTTCATCCTTACATCTGCTATATAACACAATATGTTGTTGTCCCAAGATTCTTCAGGTTAGTGAATAAATGAAGAGTTCATTTGCAAAAACCAATAAATGCCATGTTAAAAACAAAATGAACTGACTGCAGTCCGTTATTCTAAACATATAGCACGTTCTGAACCTTAAACACGTTTTGTCACAAGAGCCGGTATTGTCCACTGTCAAAGCTTTGCGAGTTCACGTTTTACAGCAGAAACCGACAAGCACCCTTACTGTTTGTGAACAAGCCGATAAGTCCGTTTTAGCGAATCAGCGCACAGTATTCAGAAAAAAAAATGCGAAAAAAGCGTAACTGGGGTGATGATGACGTTAGACGTAGCATAAGCATTTTGAATTACGAGAGCCGTTACACTTTCTTCTTAAATTGAATACGGAAGACGGTCCGCCGGAAGCTAGATATTTTACTTTATAAAGATTTAAATATGGATATTTTTCTTACACAAACCCATCGATTCACTTCAGAAGGCCTTTATTAACCCCCCCAGAGCTGTATGGATTACTTTTATAATGGATGCATTTTTTTGGGCTTCAAATCTTGGGCTGCCATTCACTGCCATTATAATGCTTGGATTAGCCAGGATATTTTTTAATATAAATCTGATTGTATTCGTCTGAAAGAAGAATGTCATATACACCTAGGATGGCTTGAGGGTGAGTAAATTATGGGATAATTTTCATTTTTGGGTGAACTATCTCTTTAAGGCTGATTTATACTTCTGTGTCGGACCTGCACCGTAGCTTCTACGCCGCAGTCTATGCGTTGGTTTTCATTTATACTTCTGTGCCGTTGTCTGCATCGACGTGCAATTACACATGCAGAGGGAGCATGATAACCCCTGAGGGAGGGGTTCTGGCAGACCAATCACAGCGCTTGCGGTCCGCGTAGAATTGACACATTGTTACATTTTTGGAGAGGTGCGCGGCAGGCTACGCTGTAGGCTACGCGTGCTACAAACAGGTTCGACGCAGAAGTATAAATTAGCCTTAACTGTATGTATATTGGGTGACCATTAGACAAGTGCCGGTATAAGGTAATACGATATATCACGATAATCACTTAAAAATACAGAGAATAATTATTTATTACAAATTATTCAGATTTTTAGAATGCATTTTAAGTATACCCATCAACCGTTTAAAATGCACAACACTGCTGTATGCTGTGTCAAAGAGGCACGTGCACTGATGTAAACAAGCCCAACACGCATGAGCAGCGCATGGCGGGACGAGTGAAGGAGACGCACTGAATGAAAATGCACATCAACTCTCTGACAGAAGAGGGCGCTGATGGAACAGCAGAAATGCAGCAGTTACCCCGGTAACCCCTGTAAACAAAGCAGCTGCAGATTATTCAGATTTTTGTATTCGCTATCACAGCACCAAATACTTAAAGACTTAGGGATATTTATTTTCAAACATTTTTATATTTTAATCTGGACTACAACATGCCCTAGATAGTGTTTTAACATGTTCTGATTCTTTATTGTTCAGTCACACTTTACAACAAGGCTCCATTATTTAACATTATTTCATTCATTAGTTAACATAAACTGACAATGAAAAATACTAAATATAAATATAGCATGTATTAATCTTAGTTAATGTTAATTTCAACATTTAATAACACTTTATTAAAATCAAAAGTTGTAACTATTATTTAATGGACCTGAGCTAACATGAACTAACAGTTGTATTTTTTAACTAACTTCAACAAAGAATAATAATTTCTGTAACAAATGTAGCCATTGCTCATTGTTAATGTTAGTTAATGCATTAACTAATGAGACCTTATTGTAGTGTTACCTATTGTTGTTTACCATTCTTTTGCACTTTAATGTTTGAAACATTTATTTTATTATTTTTTGTGTATTGCTTTATTGTATTTAAATGTTCAGTTCTTTTTGTTACAAGAAAAAGTTATTAAACCAGTTATAGTATGACACTTTTTTTTGCAACTTATTTCGATATTGTGATAATACCGTATACCGTGATAAAAGCTTCAGCAATTATCGCAACATAAAAATTTGATACCGTCCGTCACATGCCTAGTAACCATACATACTCTTTATCCTGGACATGGCCATAAAACATCGTCTGGTTGGGATTTCTAAAATGTCTTGACACACATGAACAGAAACCACATCTTCAACAGATCTGATAACAGATACTTCAACACGTGAAATTTTCCACTATTAATCACATTTATTGTAAATAAGCTGGATAGGTCTGATAAGAGCTTGATTTCATTTTCGATGAGACACACACCAGCTCAGAAAGTGGAGAGAAACCAGCGCACGTTTCAATGACATCTATGCAAGCATATTGGTCAATGCGTTTAAAACGTGACGGCAAATTCAGTTTACATTCGCATTTCCTAATTTTGCATGCACAATATGTGACAGTTCAAATACTTGAAAATATAATGCATTTTAAAGATGCTGCTCTTATATACTGATTAATCACAACACAAGTCACTAAATGGAATTATTAAGGATTAAATCAAACAAAAGGTGCTCATGTAAACGCAGTTAGTGAAACACGCATCTCACGCCATATTGTAAATGATCAAAATGCTCTCACTTCAGTTCTCTGGCAGATTTGCTATGCTGCATGCAAGTTCATGCTAACTCAAAAACTTGTGTACACAAGCTGAAACCTTACGATCGTAGCCACCGCTCTCACGTCCATATTGATACATGCCAAGTTTTGCGTGGAAACGGCCGTACGCAGTTTTCTGTCGTATGTTCGTTTCATAAATGAGGCCCATTGTGAGTAATATGTGAGCTCATTATGAATTCAAAATGTTGAGCAGGTTAAGAGGAGGCAATTCAAATGTTGGTCAGCAGGGGGACATTACACTTTCTGTTTCTCAACACTGGAAAAACGTAGATACTGCAGGATTTGTTAAACTTTTTGTGCTGTACAGTTGTGTTCTGGACTTAGCGTGGAATTGTTACACTGGAGAAATGGTTAGTGGTCTCTTTAATTGCTATTCACATGCGCTCATACGATTTTATAATGCCAATACGCACTGTGGCCTGGCCCTGTGTTAGCAGAGTACTAACACATGGCCAGGTACATTTGAACCAGCCATCTTGCCAGCTCAGGTGTAGAATCACCTGGCTTCAGTAATCACACCAGCTGGCTAGTGTTACAACTGATTGCATTGACGTATTGCTCTCTAGCTGTGTCAGAACAGACCTTTATCACACTTCCTATTTCCAGTAAGTGAAGCAGTGTACCGCTACTTCCGGTCCCACCGCAATGCAATCAAAACTAATGGCTGAATCCCCTCGCCGGTGTTACTGCGGCTGACACCCTTACCTCAGATTTCACGATTTCCTGACAAAAGAATAGAGGAAAGCATGGATGAGACTGATATGGTGGGATGAAGGTCATTCTTTTAGAATAATACGTGGTATGTTCGTAGACCTATGCGTTTCCAAACTGAGGGTGTTTACATCTCATATCTTCAGCCTGCTGAAACATTGCCTTCAAAATGTGCATTCTGAATAATACATAAATGTATTTCCCAACTAACCTGCCACAGTCCAGTGCTTGTCTTCTCATTAACAGTGTTTTTCTCTTACTGATCATATTTCATACCTGTTGAATTTACATTTTTAAATGAGTTTGCCTGATAAACACTCTTACGAAAATTAACCATGGTTTTATTATAGTAAAAATATAGTAACCATGTTTTTTTTGTGGATTGAATACCATGTGTATTACTACAAATACCATGGTTAAACTACAATAACTATGGGTTTTTTAGTTTTATTTGTAGTAAAACCATGGTTAATTTTCGTGAGAGTTTTCGACAGTAATGCGTTAACAGCGCAACTGCTTTGAATATTAATTAAGAATTTTGGCATAAATATGTGAATTACAAACAGTGAAATCATTGTCAATGAAAAATGACAGAGATAATGACTAAAATATTTAATACAAATGAATAAATATGTTCATTCTGATCTTATTCACCAGGTCTCACACACTGCAGCATCGTGATCACTATTTAGATGAGCACTGGCACCTTATGCTGAAATAATCACGTATGTTTATGAGCATCGGCTTATGTTGGATTAAAAAACTACAAGTTCCTTTGAGTTTGGAAAATCCTGTACACAGTAATTATCAGTTTATCACTTCTCCTGTCACTGAAAATGTCCGGATTTTGAAATAATCCTCCGGATGCTTATTTTAAGAAGCGTTTGTTCAACTAGGTGTTAATAGCACATTGAAAATGTACATAACCGGAAGAATCGACACCCTGCTTTGACGCACACTTCACACTTTCCATGTTACCATGGCACAGCTTCATTTGTTTGGTGATCTGAGGCAAAACTTGTTCTAATATTTCGTTTTGTTTTAGGGAGCAAGGAGCAGACCCCTCAATTTATTAAAATGATAGCTGAAAATGAGTATTTATTTGGCCAAAAACTCGGCCAGTGTGGCTTGGAGGTGAGGCAACAACCCATTGTAGTATTTCCACTAGGCTATCGTGTGTATTATAACAATTAGCCCTCACCCTATACAAAGCCTACAACAATAATACAACCAGTAGATAAGGCAATAGACTTTGTTTTTGTAGTTCTGTCATGCAATATGTCTACAAATGTTTTAACCAAACTTGAGGATCCAGAAATATGATTTCTGCAGTATTTTTGTATGCAGTCCTGCTGTGTCATATTTTCTAATGTTAAGATTGCACCCCCGTCTTAATATTTTTCACAAGTGTTTCCTTTTTCTCTTGTTTTAGGACAATTCTAGAGAAAATGGTCCTCCTGCAGGTCACTCCCTTGCAGGCAAAAAAACCAAACAAACAAAGTAAGCAAGTTAATACACATCTTTGCTGAAATGTATTGTGCTGTTGTTATTGTTAACAGGCATGGTTTATTTGCTCTGCCTTAGGATTGCTGGTGTGCTGGGACAGGTGAGGGAGTGAGTGGGAAACCCACTGCTGCAACTTGGCTGTGGTTTGTCCTCATTTGTCCATCCCTGAGAACACACCAGGGCCAAGTTCAGCAGTGGATGACCAAGATAAGGAGGAGCCAGCACCAGCCAAGAGAAAGAGACCGTGATGATGAGTTGGTCGAGCTACTTTTAGAAGGACATGAAGTTTCAGCAAAAGACAGAAGAGAGGAGAGCAGGGAGAGAATGGACAGATTGTTTTCTCTTCTTGAGAGAATGGTTGACAAATAAAATTTAAGTTAAAATGGGTAAATGAAACAATTTATATATATATATATATATATTTTACATTTCATTTATAATTTATGCTGCGTTCCAGTTCGTTTTTATTATGCCCTTCGCTCGCTAACTTCCCTCCGCCTCGTTCACTCGGATGTGCGTCATTGCTTATGTTGCATGAGTGCTGACTACTGGCGGAACCTTTGCAATGGGTTGAACTGGAACGTCCTAAGCCCTTGATCACTTGAAATCCAATATGGAGTTGATTTATTATCATTTTTTTTCCCCTTGCGAAATTGTTTAATGCAGCATTCTATATGTATATAGGTGTGTTTGGGTTGTTTTAAAATGTTTAAAAAAATAATTAAAATATAGAGTTGTTTGTGGTGGAGTAAATTAAACGCGATAAGCGGTGACGTCACAATCGTGTTGCATTGTGGTATATGGAGCTGCCTGAAGTGTACATATGAAGTAGACTCGCTCCCTCGGTCAAAATCGAGGGAGCGAGGGTCTGTCCATATAAACTTCCCTCATCCACTTCACGAAGTGGAACGCACTTCAAAATGGCTGCAGGGATTCCCCCGAGGGGAAGTGCTTAGGGAAGTTCGCAAGTGTGTGTCTAAAAGTGGAGTGGAATGCAGCCCTGGATGGCCAGATCATTTTGAACACAGGTGCTGAGGGGGTGCTAGATCATTGACAGGGGGAGCTGCATAGTTATATATATATATATATATATATATATATATTTATAAATACTATTAATAAATCTGAGCAAAACTTGGCCACTCAATTTTTAATATTCAATTATTTTATCACAATTCAAGTTTTATTTGTATTAAATTAAACAAGCACAATATTCAGTATTCAATCAAATAAAGAAATCTTAAAGATTTTGCATATTGACATTCATTGAACAAAATCATGAGTATCCTGGGAGCTCATGGTGAGATCACTGTGAGATCAAATTGTTGACTGGGTAAAGCAGGATTATTATTAATTTTAAGAAGGCTATTATTCATCTGTATGTGCAATATATTATATATTATGTCTTATTGCAGATATTATTATTGTTATTATTACATCGTGGACACACCTAGACAAAACAAGAATTAGACCTTGGACACTCAGGGCCCTATCATACACCCGGTGCCAGGTGCAACGCAAGTGTGGCCCCAGGCGCGACGCAAGTGTTTTTTGTTATCTCGACGTAGTTATCATTTTCATGTCCTGCGCCACCTTGTTTAAATAGCAAATGCATTTGCATCCATTTGTGTGCCCATGGGCATGCTGGTCTGAAAACGAGGTGTGTTCATTGTTGGCGCGTTGCTATTTTGAGGCAACTGAAATGGACTGTGCCATTGACCAACTGAAACCTGGTCTAAAGTCAATGGGGCAATATTTATTTGTTATTTAAAGAGCACGCTGGTAATATGCGCCTATAGGCGGGTCCACAACGCGCGTACACTTTGCTTATTACAAACACAGGGACGCAGCAGCACACAAACGTTTTTAAATATTAAAAATAAAAGGATTCCTCTCTGGAGAAGCGTTCAGTCTTTCCGCTCGCAAATTCCGACATGTAAATAGCAATCCGCCATGGTGCAAGCGCAACTGGCTTTTAAAGGGAATGGGAGATGAGACTCTGATTGGTTTATTGCACGTTACGGCCAAAACACACCCATTACTCATGTGCCGGGCGTACCAGCCATTTTTCCTGTCGTTAAACTAGCAAAAGTGGATTCGGACACGCCCTAAGTGCACTTGCGCTGTGCGCTTTAGACCATGCGCTTAGATCATTAAAATAGGGCCCCTAAGTGCAAACAGGAACTCAAGACGCACACATACATTTGCTCACACACATCTCTTACTTTTTTCTATGTTTCGTAATATGCCATATACAGTATGGTACGGTTTAATCTTCCTTAACCCTTAAATGCATGAATGTTTCATCAATCATTATTACATACTATTAGATATTACATATCTTTAGCGACCCGGATCTATATCTATCACGGATGGATCTCTACTTGTCGCAATATAAAACTCTCCTGATATTAGAGTAACAATTACAGAAGAATAAAATAAAGCATATTTTGTTATCTTTTGGAGCTTGGAAGGGTTCAGTTTGAGCAGATGTTTTATACAATCATCACTGTCCTCGTCAGAGCTCATTTCCCAGTATATTCAGCATCTGGCTCATATTCACAATCTAAACATATTTTTCAAAACTATATATAAAAAAAAAAAAAAACTTTTATTCAGCAAGGATGCATTAAATTGGTCAAAAGTGACAGCAAAGGCATTTATAATGTTACAAAAGATCTCTTTTTTTATTTAACTATTTTGAAAACATACAGAGGACAAGGTGTCAACAACAAAATATACAAAAAGACAATACATGTTCACAAAATAATACAAACAGAACAACACAAATAACACAAGATAACAATCAGACAGTGATATGTAAGCACACTAAGCAGACTGAATAAGTAAATAGATAAAACTGAATAAATATCAATTAAAAAACAAACAAAAAACAAAGCAAAAGCAAAAATAGCATTAAGACTTGTTTACCTCCTATTATAAGTATTATATAAGTATTCCAGAAAAAGGTTCCAAACTTTCAAAAAAAGTTTACGCTACTGTCCCATAACAAACCTGATCTTTTCTATTTTAAGAGCATGTAGCAAGTCAAAAACCAATAAAGCTGCAAAAGCTACACTGTCAGCCTGCATAGTGGTTCGTTTGACAGATTCTGGTAGAACCACAAACATTCCCATTAGGGGGTTAGGATCTATTGGTATAGAGAAAACAACAGAAAAACAACTAAACACTCTCCCCCAGAAGTCAGAAAATTTAGGACATGACCAAAAGGAGTGCAGTAAGGTGGCTGGTTCAGTTGTGCAGCGAAGGCAGGCTGGATCAAAGTCAGTAAATATTTTGTTAAGTTTAGTTCTAGACCAATGAATTCAATGAACTACTTTGAATTGAATGTGAGTACGGCTAGCAATAATTGGTGATGAATGTATTCGGGCAATGATTAAATCCCAAACATAATCCTCAAATACAAGGTTAAGCTCCTCTTCCCAGAGCATCCTCAACAGACCCATTGAGGGGGATTGTTTTGTATTAATTGTAGTATAAATCTTAGAGATTGCCCCTTCCATGGATTTGTGATACTCTAATATATCGTCGAGAATGTTCTGAGACTGCTGCAAGGTGAAACTAGAAAACTGCTTATGAATAAAGTTCCACATCTGAAAATATCTAAATAAGTGGGAGGTGGGTAAGTTAAATTTCTCTTGAAGCTGAGTGAAAGATGCAAAAGTATTGTTTATATATAATTGACCTACTGTAACTACACCACAATCTCTCCAAATATTGAAGGCCCCATCCAGTAAAGAAGGCGGAAAACAGTAAAACAGGGATACTTAAGGCTTAATGCGGGATGAAACTGAGACCAAATTCTTAGTGAATGTTTAACTACAGATTTTTAATTACAGTAGTTGTTTGAATTGAATGGATGCGTATAAGAATGACATTAAAGTTGGGGAACAAGAGGTAGCTTCCATTAGTACCCACTGAGATTTCTGAAATTCATGCTGCAAGTCATGCATGCAAGTCATGCTGTACCCAAAATAGCATATTCCTTATATTCGCTGCCCAATAATAAGTTTGAAAATTTGGCAAAGCCAGGCCCCCCAGGCATTTTGTTTTATGCGTTGATTTTGACTAATTCGTTTCGACTTATTATTCCATATGAAGGATAAAATATTACGCTGCAAAACAAGAAAAAAAGATTTAGGGATAAATATAGGAAGGCACTGAAATACAATGGGGAAAACAAGTATTTGATACACTGCCGATTTTGCAGGTTTTCCTACTTACAAAGCATGTAGAGGTCTGTAATTTTTATCATAGGTACACTTCAACTGTGATAGACGGAATCTAAAACAAAAATCCAGAAAAAAATCACACTGTATGATTTTTAAATAATTAATTTGAAAAGTATTTGATCACCTGCCAACCAGTAAGAATTCCGGCTCTCACAGACCTGTTAGTTTTTCTTTAAGCGCTCCTGTTCTCCACTCATTACCTGTATTAACTGCACCTGTTTGAACTCGTTACCTGTATAAAAGACACCTGTCCACACACTCAATCAAACAGACTCCAACCTCTCCACAATGGCCAAGACCAGAGAGCTGTGTAAGGACATCAGGGATAAAATTGTAGACCTGCACAAGGCTGGGATGGGCTACAGGAAAATAGGCAAGCAGCTTGGTGAGAAGGCAACAACTGTTGGCGTAATTATTAGAAAATGGAAGAAGTTCAAGATGACGGTCAATCTCCCTCGGTCTGGGGCACCATGCAAGATCTCACCTCGTGGGGCATCAATGATCATGAGGAAGGTGAGGGATCAGCCCAGAACAACACGGCAGGACCTGGTCAATGACCTAAAGAAGAGCTGGGACCACAGTCTAAAAGAAAACCATTAGTAAAACACACTACACCGTCATGGATTAAAATCCTGCAGCGCACGCAAGGTCCCCCTGCTCAAGCCAGCGCACGTCCAGGCCCGTCTGAAGTTGTGTCATCCAATGACCATCTGGATAATCCAGAGGAGGAATGGGAGAAGGTCATGTGGTTTGATGAGACAAAAATAGAGCTTTTTGGTCTAAACTCCACTCGCCGTGTTTGGAGGAAGAAGAAGGATTAGTACAACCCCAAGAACACCATCCCAACCGTGAAGCATGGAGGTGGAAACATCATTCTTTGGGGATGCTTTTCTGCAAAAGGGACAGGATGACTGCACCGTATTGAGGGGAGGATGGATGGGGCCATGTATCGCGAGATCTTGGCCAACAACCTCCTTCCCTCAGTAAGAGCATTGAAGATGGGTCGTGGCTGGGTCTTCCAGCATGACAACGACCCGAAACACATAGCCAGGGCAACTAAGGAGTAGCTCCGTAAGAAGCATCTCAAGGTCCTGGAGTGGCCTAGCCAGTCTCCAGACCTGAACCCAATAGAAAATCTTTGGAGGGAGCTGAAAGTCCGTATTGCCCCACGACAGCCCCGAAACCTGAAGGATCTGGAGAAGGTCTGTATGGAGGAGTGGGCCAAAATCCCTGCTGCAGTGTGTGCAAACCTGGTCAAGAACTACAGAAAACGTATGATCTATGTAATTGCAAACAAAGGTTTCTGTACCAAATATTAAGTTCTGCTTTTCTGATGTATCAAATACTTATGTCATGCAATAAAATGCAAATTAATTACTTAAAAATCATACAATGTGATTTTCTGGATTTTTGTTTTATATTCCGTCACTCACAGTTGAAGTGTACCTATGATAAAAATTACAGACTACTACATGCTTTGTAAGTGGGCAAACCTGCAAAATCGGCAGTGAAATACTATCAAATACTTGTTCTCCCCACTGTAAATACAAAATTGTACATACCATTTAAAAAATTTAAAAATTTTGATACCATTCACCCTTCCTATTAAAGACAGAGGAAGGCATTTCCAGGACAAGAAAAGAGACAACATAATTATGGAGAGGACTAAAGTTGGCTTTAAACAAGTCAGAATGTTAATGGGTGACAAGGACCCCCAAATACTTAAAACGATTACTAACAACTTTGAATGGAAAGTTTGAGTATAAAATCTGAAGAGAAGCAGCATCTAATGGGAAAAGCTCACTTTTAGAAAATGTAACTTGTATCCTGAGAAACAACTAAAAGATTCTAGAATAGAAAGGGTTTGGGGAATTGAGGTAAGAGGATTAGATAAAAATAAAAGATCATCTGCATAAAGGGAAACCTTCTGCACAATACCTGCATGAATTATACCACAGACCTGAGTAATGGAGAGAGGGGACAGTCCTGTCTTGTCCCCCTCTGTAGATTGAAACACTCCGAAGGGAAATTGTTAGTGCGCACAGAGGCTTTAGGAGCAGTATATAATATTTTTATCCAAGAGATGAATATGGGGCCAAATCCAAATTTTTCTAAAATCCGGAATACATAAATACATTCAACACGATTGTTTGAATGGGGAGAGTACAGAATATTAAATAGACGCCTAATATTAATAAACAAATATCTATTCTGAATAAAACCAGTTTGATCGGGTGAAATTATTTGGCAAATAGAGTTCTTAAGACGAACGAACAGCAGTAGGACTAGAATCTTATAATCCCAATTCAACAAAGAGATGGGACGATACGAACCACATTTCAGAGGATTCTTGTCTGTCTTTAAAAGTGATAAAATAGTTACCTAATTAGGCTTAATGGCAAGGTGTGGTTCTGGAGTGTCACAGTTATGTTCAGTTTGTCTTATGCTGGGCATACACTGTGCGATTTTCATCCGATTTTCAGCTTTATCGTGTGCCGTTCATCGTGAGGTGTTTGTGCAGTGTACAGGGGGAAACAAGAGGCGAGAAACCTCTCCCAATCGGATGGTCGGATGAATTTCTGGCATGTCTGGCATTCTGGTCGCCCCTTGTGCGGGTATCGCACAGCTGAAGCAGAGCTACGAACTGACTGCCCTATTTTCCCCTCACTGCGCCTGCGCAAAAGCAGAAGTTGAACCATTTAATCTTTAATGCAGCAAGAAAGAAAACGAAAAGAGGGAGATTTTTAAGTTCTGTAGGCAGCTATCAAATAGCAGCAATTTAGCAAACTGTTGCTTACCTCTAGTTCGTGTTGTAAAATGGATAATCCAAGTCTTCCAAACCACTGTGTAGCCTATCCAGTGCCTCTTTTATTAATTTAGCTGCTTGATCATTAATTTAGCTACTTGTTTCACAATTGGTGATAAAGAAAAATGTCACGTGGCAATATTGAAATGTATTTTTTTTTTTTTTAAATCATGAAGGCGAGTCAGTGGATATCACGCAATGTGCAATGTCGGTGAAGTCTCAAACCCAGTCAATTATTCACTACAGAAAGTGAAAGTAAAATCTGATGAGCTTTCGGCGCATATTCTCAGAGACAACGAGAGACAAACTACTTCAACATATGCTGATAACGTATTACTGTTTTATTTTATTTTATTAATATTTCTCTTGTGGCCCATATAGCTTAGTGAAAAAAAATAAGAGAAGTAGGCCTATTTCATGTTAAACAAGTTGTTTTTGAAATAAAGCTGCTTTTACTTTTGACTAGGGATGTAACGATTTACTCAACTCACGATGCGATACACGATACTAATTTCACGATACAATTTTCTCATGATTTTTTTTTTTAACAAAATTAGATTTAAGAAATTATAAAATGAAAGTGTCCTTTTATTTCTGACAAAATTCTGCATATTTCTTTGTAAAATTTAAATATATATTTTATGTCAAATAATAACTCAATTGAAATTTTAAAACAAATCCTCAAACATCCCTTCAAGGAGATCTTCCAATGGTGTTTTCTTGGGAGGAAGTTGTTTCAGCTTCTTCACCCTTATCCTGCACTGAGGAATAGCAGAAATAAAAACACTAGGTAAAATTTAAGTACAACAGTGACAGAGGTTTTTTAATTATAATTTGTATCATTACACTTGCAAGAGTTAGAAAAACAACACATTTAGATAAATATGCCATAATAATCAACGAATTATTGAAAAAAATCCATGTACACATTTAGAGAAAGAGATAGTAAAATAAATACAACAGCACAGATTTCTCCTTCAGTCTGTGGAATACATCCTCGTGCTGGTCTTTTTCTTGATGAGGTAGAGCCTGGAATCCATTTACTACAGCAGAAAACAGCCTTGTCTCAGCCTTGCCTCATCTTTCGCTGTGAAAACACTGATGCACCTTGTGATCTCCATGGCAATCGCCCTCGACGCCGCAAGTGGGGCTGCAAATCCGCCGGTCAGTGTGGTTTGGCCTATTATCTTTTTACATGCAGACGGAGGTGACTGGAGCCTCTCACTGTGGTGATTTTTCTTCGGAAAGTCAAAATGCCACCACACCTCTGATTTGAATGAGTCAACGTCAGCTACGCGCTTGCCGTCGCCATGCTTCTGTTTGACGGTGCATGCACACAGGTGCGCTCGTGCCCAACTTCCATATGAATGAACTGAAAACATTCACTGATTTCACTCTTCTTCACGCCAGTGTGCATAACGCTACTACGCCGTAACGCTAGCTACAACTTGTTTGTTGCTATTGTGCCTGTAAAGCGAGGTGACAGTATATGGTTTCAGCGTCCCTGCTGTTTATAATAGGAACTCAAACAAGACGATCAATAGAACACAGCTGAACTAAACAAACTCATAATGGGAAGGGAAGGTGAACAGATCAATGTAAAACTGCTTGTTGTATAGATGTCTTTTCCTCTCTCTATATTTCTGAGACGAATAGGTGTAGGATTTGAGGGCACACCAGACACAAATGAATCTTCCAGATGATTTGTTCAAACATAATTCCACACATAAATACCCAACTTAACACTCCAGACCACAAATCAACAGTCTATGAACATAAATGAAGTGGGCTCGATCCACTAACGAAACCCCCAACTAAGTACTTTATGGCCTTGCAAAAGGAAGAGCGTTGTCAACAGGCAGTTTGTAAAAGACGGATTGGATTGGAGAGGGCACAACTTAAGCCACACGAAGATAACAGCAGACATTGTTTGATCCCCAAGACAAAGATCCAAAACAGATCTTCTTGTTCTCAACGACCTTTGAATGAACTCTGAGTCACACAGAGTTGAAATCCACAAGAAAACCCACAGAGACGGGGTAGCCGGACTTTTAATCAAACATCCTTCTACTGCATAATTCTATATCATGTCTACAACCAATATACGTGACCATTATGCTTAGACTCACTCACAACTCATGTAATTGTTATAATTATTGAATGGTTGATTGAAAGTGTGCCTTGCTTGGTATCAGTATGATCGTATGATCATAATTCAGAAGATGGCTTGATTGAAATCTGTGTAAAATGTATCGTATTCTTATAATAAGAAATCATGTCTAAACTGTACTCTGCTTAAGTTAAGAGGGAAGTTAAGAGACCACAGATAACGTGAAATTTATGGTGAGAGGAGGAGAAACAGTCACCTCTGAACCAAAGATGATACCTAATTGGTCAGAACTCATCCAGGAGGATGGGCAGACATTTGAGTTTAAAATCTCAGAACACAAACAAAGAATTAGACGAGTAGCCCAGACAGAGTTAGAGACGATGACAGAATCAGAAACCAATGATGAGATGATTAAATAATCAGACGAAGACGATTGAGGCAGACAAAGATCAGAGAAAATGAGTTAACAGTTCATTCAAGCCATCTTACTAAGCTCGTCTCACTTTTCTTTCTTTTACTTAGTTTCTTTTCTTTCTGTTGAGTCTTGTGTTCTAAGCTAAGTTTTGCCGCAAAGTTTCGGTCAGCGATTCTACAGAAAAGCCCGCTTCAACTTCAAACCTAATCCACGAGACTTTCCATCCATCCGCCAACACACCATGTGATTGGCTCCCCAAGACGTCGATCAAACGACAAGACCGTCAGCGAATGAGAACCTGGGAAATTCTCTCTCCAGCCAGGACCGAAAAGGGAATCCCAATTCAAAGAAGACACGAGCTACAAACGCAAGTAATACCTCCAGATTCTAACTGAACTGGTGCATTGATATCAAATTTAATAACCCCGCCTAAGAAACGATAGGAGGGTTAAATTAATGATTGATGGTTCGTTCAGGTCATGTTTTATAAATGCATATATTGCTAGAAACTTGGGATTTCATCATTTCACTCTCTTAAAACTCCATCCTTTCCTAACTTTCTTTCTGCAACTCGTGTAAATGTGTGTGTGCGTGTGTTTGTGTTAGATATTAGTTTTATGTGTTAGAATAATCAATAAAGTCTCACTGATCTATGTTACCTTGCTAATAAATAGTGTTCTCACTATAGTTTGGATATTAATATCCGGATATATATAAAACTTAAGGCTTTCCCAAATGGTAGAATATGACATGCCCGGTGTCTAATTAAATTACAATCAAGAAAGAAATGGTCTATTCGAGAGTATGCCTGATGGACATGGGAGAAGAAACAGCATTTCCTTTCTGAGCATTTTTAAATATCAGAATGCATCACATATCCCAAGCATGTACAGGGTGAAAAGCAAGGGTCCTAGTACTGAGCTTTGTAGTACTCCATACTAAACACGATGTTGCGCAAAACTTTTAGACAGCAGTGAGCCTCAAAAGCACATCTCAGGAATGCCCCTTGAAGTGAGCGTAAAAGGGTGGGAAACCAGGTGGAGGATGCAGGCATCGATCCCACTACCGCACGCATGCTAAGTGAGCGCTCTACCATTTGAGCTAACTCCCCTCGACATTGGTGAGAGGTTGTCCATCCCTCTCAAAGACACTGGGGAGGAGCGATCCCTAGCGTTTTCAACATCAGGGAGCCTCAAAAGCACATCTAGGGAGTGCCTATTGAAGTGAGCGTAAAAGGGCAGGAGCCCACGTGGAGAACGCGGGCATCAATCCTACTACCTCTCATGTGCTAAGCGAGCACTCTACCATTTGAGCTAATTCCCCTCATCGTCTCAGAGATGGTGTCCATCGCTCTCAAAGACACCGGCGAGGACCGATCCCTAGCATGTGTGCAGGTGCTGCAGCGGGATTTCCGATGGCCGCAAAGAAAAGAGACAGTATTTCCTGATTCGCTGGCAACTTTGCACTGGCTACCGTTTAGTTTTAGATTTGATTAAAAGAGTGTGCTTTAAGCCATGCAAATGGCAATGTTTGCAGCCAGGCAGCAGCTGAAACTGCTCCTGAGTTGGCTCGTTAGTCTAGGGGTATGATTCTTGCTTTGTGTGTGAGAGGTCCTGGGTTCAAATCCTGGGCAAGCCTGTGCTTCTCTTCAGCCTCATTACGTTCACGGTCAATCAGGATATTTCGGTGGAACCTTAGTAGCTTTTTCGCGGCGGGGTGGGGGCAAACAGAGGTGTTGCGCAACTGCTGCCGTACCTGTAAAGTGGCGGTGAAATTCGCTGTCTGGAACCGAGTCGGAATTGGGGAAACATGGGCTCAAAAACCAAAGCCTTCGCTGGCTCTTTGGTATTGCGCTTCTAGGCTGATTGACTTAACTCTCTGTTGCTCGGTGAGAAAAGACAGCACCTGCCAAGGTTCCATGGTGTAATGGTTAGCACTCTGGACTCTGAATCCAGTGATCCAAGTTCAATTCTTGGTGGGTCTTGCTTTTGCCAGGATTGTGCGCAGGAGCCCATCCGAAAAAACGTTTCAATAGCAGTGATCCTCAAAAGCACATTTTGGGAGTGCCAAGTCTTGAAGTGAGCGTAAAAGGGCATGACCCCACGTGGAGAATGCAGGAATTGATCCCGCTACCTCTCACATGCTAAGCGAGCGCTCTACCATTTGAGCTAATTCCCCTCTACATCAGAGACAAGGTGTCCATCGCTCTCAAAGACACCGGCGAGGACCGATCCCTAGCAAAGAAAAGAGACAGTATTTCCTGATTCGCTGGCAACTTTGCACTGGCTACCATTTAGTTTTAGATTTGATGAAAAGAGTGTGATTTAAGCCATGCAAACGGCAATGTTTGCAGCAATGCAGCAGCTGGAACTACTTCCAAGCTGGCTCATTAGTCTAGGGGTATGATTCTCGCTTTGGGTCCCAGGTTCAAATCCAAGGCGAGCCTGTGCTTCGGCTTTGTTTTAATCTCTTCAGCCTCATGAAGGTCACGGGCAAGCAGGTTATTTCTGGGAAGTTAGTCATCAAACCTTTTTGGAGCGAGGTAGGTTAGCTCAGTTGGTCAGAGTGTGGTGTTATTAACGCCAAGGTCATGGGTTCGATCCCTCTATGGGCCACTGTTTTGCTCTCTGGGACCTTAAGCTTCTGCTCGTTTCACAAGTGATGGCCGGTCTCACAGAAATCCCTGCTGGCAAGCCTGTTGCCAGACTTGGCTGAAATAGCTCAGTTGGGTGAGCGTTAGACTGAAGATCTAATGATTTTGGGATTCAGCAGAGGAACCATGTTGGTGTGCTTTTGGTTGAGGGGGTCCAGTGTCCAAACACCACCTCCTTTCTACTTGGTTCCACCTAGCCTCATCGCTATCTGCCTCTCAGACGGCCAGTGCTCAGGGTGTGGTGGTTCCATGGTCTAATGGTTAGCACTTAGTAGCTTTTTCGCGGCGGGGTGGGGGCAAACAGAGGTGTTGCGCAACTGCTGTCGTACCTGTAATGTGGCGGTGAAATTGGCTGTCTCGAAACGAATCGGGGAAACATGGGCTCAAAAAGCAAAGCCTTCGCTGGCTCTTTGCTATTGTGCTTCTAGGCTGAATGACTTAACTCTCTGCTGCTCAGTGAGAAAAGGAAGCGGCTTCCATGGTGTAATGGTTAGCACTCTGGACTCTGAATCCAGCGATCCGAGTTCACTGGCTACTGTTTAGTTTTAGATTTGATTAAAAGAGTGTGCTTTGAGCCATGCAAACGGCAATGTTTGTGGCCAGACAGCAGCAGGAAATGCTTCCGAGTTGGCTTGTTGGTCTGGGGTTTGGTTCTTGCTTTGGGTGCGAGAGCTCCTGGGTTCAAATCCTGAACGATCCCGTGCTTTGGCTTTGTTTTAATCTCTTCAGCCTCATTACGTTCACTGGCAATCAGGATATTTCTGGGAAATTTCGGTGGAACCTTAGTAGCTTTTTCACGGCAGGGTGGGGACAAACAGAGGTGTTGCGCAACTGCTGTCGTACCTGTAAAGTGGCAGTGAAATTGGCTGTCTGGAACCGAGTCGGAATTGGGGAAACATGGGGTTAAAAAGCAAAGCCTTCACTGGCTCTTTGGTATTGCGCTTCTAGGCTGATTGACTTAACTCTCTGCTCCTCAGTGAGAAAAGACAGTGTCTGCCAAGGTTCCATGGTGTAATGGTTAGCTCTCTGGACTTTCAATCCAGTGATCTGAGTTCAAATCTCGGTGGAACCTTAGTAGACTTTGGGGGCAAACTGAGGTGTTGCGCAACTGCTGTTGTACCTGTAAAGTCGTGGTGAAATTGGCTGTCTCAAACCGAGTCGGAAACATGGGCTTAAGAAGTAAAGCCTTTGCTATTGCGCTTCTAGGCTGAATGACTTAACTCTCTGCTGATTCAAGTTCTAGTCTCGGTGGGACCTGCTTTTGCCAGGAATGTACGCAGGAGTACATCCGGAAAAACTTTTCGATAGCAGTGATCTTCAAAAGCACATCTCGGGAGTGTCCCTTGAAGTGAGCGTAAAAGGGCAGGACCCCGCTTGGAGAATGCGGGCATCGATCCCGCTACCTCTTGCTTGCGCCTACTGCTTCCCACCGATTAAGCCAAAGTAAGCCCAAAGTAAGCCCACATGAGCCAATCACGTTTCCTCCTGTGGCTTACTTTTGACCAATCGCGGTTCCTCCTGTGGCTTACTTTTGACCAATCGCGTTTCGCTCCTGTGGCTTACTTTTGATCAATCGCATTTCGCTCCTGTGGCTTACTTTTGACTAATCGCGTTTCTCTCCTCTGGCTTACCAATCGCCGTCCGCTATTATTGTCATCTTTGCAATAGTTAAGGCTATGGTCATAATTGAATATCGGACATTATTTGTTTATATACAGTGTGTATTTTTAGAAAATGAAACGTGCCAATATAGCTAGCTAGCATGTATAGCACATGTTTTCTTCAGTACCTGTGAACCTGTAACTTTTCCCATGATAAATACAGAACAAAACATGTCGCTACTAATCAGGTAAGTTAAAATCATCAGCCATTAAACTATATTGATGTCAACAATGATGTGTGTATTGTGTGCAAAGTCATTGTTTCTGGGCCCTATGATTGAACATAATGATTAAACAAAAAATACTTATATTTGGTAATAATACTAATGACCTCCTCCGAGCCTGGGCCCATAGAATTGTTACCAGCATCCCCCCATCAAATTTCAGACTTCATATTTGACTTTACATAATTGATATATCAGGGATTCCTGTCATCTGTAGAAAACTCATCATCAGGCCAGTTTATGGTCATGGCCATGTTTATTACCACAGTAATATGGTCTACGTGTAGCATGTTATAATGTCATTACACACACTTTTTTTTTTTTTAGCTACTAGGACAGGACATAGTGAGACAGATATAACAAAACAACACTGTAAATACAAAACAAAAACATCAAAGTTTTGGTTTTACATGCGATTATGTGAAGTGTGTGTTGGTCTGTGAAGTTGTGTATGTGTACCTCTCTATCTGTCATGCATCTTAATATATATCGTTACACACTTAATGTACAGGTATCTTTCAGATTTCTAGAGGTAATAGTCTCTTTCTGATTTTCATTTCAGAAAATGTACACATACCCCGTTTTCGCCGCCAAACACCAACATTAAACTGACTCCACATGGCACCATCGGCAGAGGCAAAGCGCCTTGAAAATGTTTGGAAGGGCCAAACCCGAAAGAGGAGGTGCTGGCAGAGGCCAGTACTTATGTCTGCACAAACGGTGTATGATTATGATTCTGGCAACATTACAAGTCAGAAGTCATATTATATCGGAATATTCAGAATATTTGTCCAGTTCCATCTGATTGAAGATCGGAGTCATCACGCAGGAGACGGGTTTGTTGAGGATGGTGTGTCGATGAGGCCGTCACAGAGGAGAGTCTAGTTGACACGGTCTCTGCTGACACTTCAGGGCTGCGTTGGTCACGTCTAGCGCAGGTCCACCATCTGATCTGGATACAGCCCGGATACGGCTGACTACAGTAAACCTCGGGATAAACAGAGAAACTAACATTAGCATAGACTAACAAACTAACATTATTTTTATGATGTAACGAGTACATCAGGTGTTATGGGAAGTGTTCCCGGTTCCAGCAGACCTAGTTAATGCAGCCTAAAACAATCATTTAACTGGTGTTAAATGATTGTCCATCGCTCTCAAAGACACTGACAAGGAGCGATCCCTAGTGTTTTCGACAGCAGGGAGCCTCAAGGGAGTGCCCCTTGAAGTGAGCATAAAAGGGCATGACCCCCACATGGAGAATGCAGACATCAATCACGCTACCTCTCGCATGCTAAGCGAGCACTCTACCATTTGAGCTAATTCCCCTCGACGTCTGAGAGATGGTCAGCGTAACTCTCTGCCAAGTGAGCTATTTCGACCAGGTCTGGTGACAGGCTAGCCAGCAGGGATTTCTGTGAGACTGGCCATCACTTGCAAAACGAGCAGAGCTGAAGGTCCCAGAGAGCAAAACATTAGCCCATACGGAGATCGAACCCATGACCTTGGCGTTATTAGCATCACACTCTAACCACTAGATCGATGCCCACATTCTCACCGAGCAGCAGAGAGTAAAGTCATTCAGCCTAGAAGTGCGATAGCAAAGAGCCAGCGAAGGGTTTGCTTTTTGAGCCCATGGATGCTTCTCAATATCCCTCCTCGTTTTCTCGCTCCTCCGTCCTCCATCCTATGACCCGGAAACCAATTGAGCTCAGCCATTTTGTAGGACATCTCAACTCTCTAATTGCACTGCGAGGAGGCAAGGATCGAGGAGTGAGGAAGCTTCCTGAGGAGTCATGAGCGAGGATACACAGGTGTATCCTTTGCGGAAGTGTTTTATCGACTAAACGTGATGCACATATAAATTCTCCTCCTCCTTCACATCTTGCCACAGTTTATTAATTATTATTATTATAATTATCATTATTGTTTACATGTACAAGACACAAATGTATGTCAAATTATAACAACTGTGGTAAGACAGAAAACTTAAGAGAATTAAACAAACTAATACTATACAACAAATAAAAAGCAGTTAATAACTGGGAATAATTCATTGTTAATAACCGGTAATATAAAAAAATACGGACAAATGTGTTTTGTGGAGGTTGAACCTATTACAATATAAATAATTATCTGTAATGTTCAAGAATCCTGACGTCCAAGCTAAATCCAGCTGTGTACAGTCATCATTAATTGACAACGCTTTGAAGTCTAACCGACTGAGCTAACCAGCCTCGCTTCAAAAAGGTTTGATGACCAATTTCCCAGAAATATCCTGATTGCCCGTGACCCTAATGAGGCTGAAGAGATTAAAATGAAGCCAAAGCACAGGCTCATCCGGGATTTGAACCCGGGACCTCTCGCACCCAAAGCGAAAACCATACCCCTAGACCAACAAGTCAACACAGACGCATTGCCAGCTGCTGCCTGGCTGCAAAATTGCAGTTTGCATGGCTTAAAGCACACTCTTTTAATCAAATCTAAAACTAAACGGTAGCGAGTGCAAAGTTGCCAGCGAATCAGGAAATACTGTCTCTTTTCTTTGTGGCCATTGGAAATCCTGCTGCAGCACCTGCACACATGCTAGGGATCGTTCCTCGCCGGTATCTTTGAGAGCGATGGACACCTATTTTCTGATGTTGAGGAGAATTAGCTCAAATGGTAGCACGCTTGCTTAGCATGTGAGAGATAGCAGGATCAATGCTAATGGCAATTGGTAATGCACATCTTTATTAGCTAACTGTCACAGTAATAATGCCGTTAGTCCATAACTTTTGGCCCTCTAGTGGTTAATAAACAAAACTGCATGCGTCTTGCGGAAGAACATTGTAGCTGGAGCTACTTCTCTCTGTTTATGTCTATGACGAGTCACGTAGGTACTGGGCTACTCCACAGCGGTTTCGACCCGACCGGTCTAAAATAGTTCAAATGTAAACACTTATTATAGGTGTACTGTAGTGATTCAGGATAAGACAAAAACATGGTTTGGAAAATGGATTCATGATGTACTCACTCATTATATACATTTTGTACACTTTAAACACAAAAAAAGTTACAGACTGCAGCTTTTTTTTGTTTTCACACTGTTGCTATTTTTTCTTCCAATTATTCCACACCTTTCCACACTAAAAAAAAAAACGACAATTAAAGTCAGCTATAAAATAACGTTAAAACAAATGGTAACTTATTTAGGTTCATATGCTGCAAACACATTAAGACGTTAACCGTAATTTTAAAAATAGCTACCATGACCATTAGTTAGTTGGTAAGTTGGTCTCCCTTTCATACTCGCCTCTCCCAGCGTGAGCACATGTTGAGAGACGTAACGAATCAAAGGAAGTGATTATCAGCTGGTTCCGATCAGTGGCCGATTGTTTGGAGTTAGAAAAATACAATACGCATTGCTGCGTTCTCAATATTTAGTGATTCAGATACAGGCTTATTTGCTTTTACAAGCATGTATTGTTCATTACCGTGCACGTTGAGTGTGCTTCTCGTGTGTAAAAAGTACTTGATGTAAAACGTTTTTGTCAGTGTTTATTTAAAAAACATCCAATTGTGCAGAATACAAGATGGTAAATATTTAATCGATGAGCTGTCAATACTATATATAACAATACAATATATAGGGTATGATTTTACCTCAAAATTCAACATATTGACAAAATGATAACTGTAAATCCACATTACGCTGCCTGGAGTCACGTTGTTTCAGTGAATTTCAGCAATCCATTTGCTTCTCTTTTCTGTAGCTTTCGGCAGTCTGTAAAAATATACATCTGATTTCTTGTCAAATCTACACTGAACAAAATTATAAACGCAACACTTTTGTTTATGCCCCCATTTTTCATGAGCTGAACTCAAAGATCTAAGACTTTTTCTATGTACACAAAAGGCCTATTTCTCAAAAATATTATAAATCTGTCTAAATAAACAAATAAACAAAAGTGTTGCGGTTATAATTTTCTTCAGTGTATTTATACAGTCAATCTTAAAGTTCTTTTCTGTTTTAGGTTTGTTTGTATGTTGATGGTTGAATTCTTGATTAAACTCTTATTAGTTGCCTTGATTAGTTTCACTTGTGTCTATTGCCTTTATGTGTCCCTTGTATATATAGCCCTGTGTGTTATTCCTTGTCGGTTCTCGTCTTTACTTTAGCCGTTTTTCCACCGTTGGGCTGAACCATTCAAAGAATGGTAAGGAACGGTTCCAGTTATATTTCCACCTGAGCATGGTACAGTACAGTATGGCATGGTTACAAACCGTTCTCGGACTGGAATTCTGGTAGAATGAAACCGTGCTGGTAGAATGAGTGCAGTTACATCGCCACTCAGGATCAGTCACTATTATGGCTAAGCACACTATTTGAACAATGTAAACGCAAATAATAATAAAAATAAAATAAATATCTGATCATCCTCCATAACGCAGTCGCTATTTACATGTCATATCGTTTGTAAAATATTGCATTACCAAGGCAACGACTGACGCATTTGTTTTACATTCACGTTATCAGCCTCACAGTGGAAAATGAAACCATATCCATACCAGCTGGGCCAGATCGTCACGGAATGGAACAGTTGAGCAAGGAGAACGGTTTGGTTCGACGGTGGAAAAACGGCATTTGTGTGTAGTTATGTTCCTGTTATTGACTCTCCAGCGATTTCTTACATGTTTTGATTTATGATTAAAGGCTGTGTAGTTAGTAATCTTTCATTGTGCATGTTTAAAAGATGATCTGACATTTCAATATAATTTTTAATTGGAAATAAGTGTCATTGAGATTTTTTAGTAGATTGACAAATTGATGTGCTTTTGTTAGAATTTTAAAGAATACATAGTGATTATACAGTTTTCACACGAAAATTTTTTGTTTTTTAAGGCGACTGTTATTTTAGACCGTATTACCTTATTATTTCCATGCTGACGTGTCATGCTTGTCACGTGACACCACAGCCACAACTGCATTTTATGAAAGATGTATTTTCCTTTTTTATACAAAATATTCACAAACTTGTTAGCTATGTCATCAACTATCTGATATTCTGATTCTCAAATATGTGTAAGAGAACGTGTTTTGTCATTTAAACACCTTTATAATGATCATGTTAGTTGGTCTATAACACGCCGCCATGTTAGTTCACACCGCAGAGAATTCAGAGAATCGGATCTGTCGGATTTACAACTCGTAAATTAATCTACTTCTCCCGAAATACATGAAAGTAAGTGGCTGATGTGGGAGAAGAACAGAGTAAATTTTTTAGTTACCTACACAATGTCCAACTGATATGAATCAAACATGTCAATTATAATTGAAAAGATTGTAATTGCTGCTTCCATAGACATCACTGTGTATTTTATAAATTATAAATGTATTGTTTTGCTAGTACTTATGTGTATTTAAATGCCTGGGCCCGGTTGAAATGAAACCTCTTAAGTAAGGGTATCACTGAGGGGGAAAAATCCCTGAGGCAAGGGATTTCTTTAAGAGTGTTGCAACAAACATCTTAACCGCCACCCTTACCTAAGTGTTTATACTAAGCATTTCACGGTAGTTTCTGGCAACGTACGGCAATGGAAGCTGCGGTTGCTATAGTTACTACATCTCACACAATGAACAGAATATAACGGACCGCAGACCAAACATTTGCTACAACCGCAGCTATACCAAAATATTTGAGTTATGGAGAATAATAACATTACAGAAAACAAAAAATGTAAACCAAACTGGACTGAGGACAAAAAAAGGCCATTCTTTTAGAACAATACGGTAAAAGAAAAAACACCATCAAAAGTCGATATAATCCATCAGTCACTCATGTGCACAAGGCGAAAGCCTGGCAGGAGATAACAGAAAAAATTAACTCAAGAAATCTTGCTGTCAAGCGCACAGTAGAAGAAGTTGTGAGCTCAAGAAAATAAACTAACAACTATAAAAAGGAATCTAGGAAAACCAGTGAGTTACATTCTGGCTAAATTGATTTATGTGAATGGATATGGTATCGAAAAAGTAGCACGCTTGGTTTAATACAGTTTTACAAATGTTTTATTTTGTAAAGGAGGAGGCCCACCGTCACAAGATCTGTCTGAGACATCGAAATTAGTACAAGACATTTTAGGGAAGGATTCTCCGACTCTAGTCGGTATTGCTGTCATGCCTCCAAGCAGCTCGGGAAGCAGGTAAAATAACGCAGATGAGCGCTAACACATTTTGTAAAATGTATTTTGCTTTCAAAGATATAAAGATAAAGAGTTTGGGTAAGGTGCTATAATGATAATAATAAATCTCTTTTTTTTTTTCAGCCTACCCCCCCTAAACTGGGAAAAAATTCCTGGAGCGACATGCCCCACACATTAGGTTATTAGTGACAGCTGTGTCACATTCGGTAATGAGTAAAAGAGTAAAAACAAAAACGTTTCACAATTTCATCTTTAATATAATTAAAAATTTGTTTTATTTGATCTTTTTTCAGACATTCATCTGAGGAGAGAGGACCAGCCAGAGTAACTGTGCATTCACACCGCCGCCGGCGAGAGTGTCAAAATTCGCTCTGGCCGCTCTGCCTGCAACGCTGTAAAAAGATTCGTGGACACTCTGACATAGATCGAATGCGTGGTCTTTTTTTAAACTTTATTTAAAGGGACCAAAGCAAACAAGCATGTTGATCGGTATTCGTGCAGACTGACCACAAGTAGGGTATAAATTAATCTCATGAAATCTTTTAAATGTGAAAATAAGAAATTGATAGATGGAAAGAACTTAACAATTATATTTACATGTTTGCTAACGAAATAAACCAATTAAAAGCCATTTGTGTGGTGTGGCTTTTGTGTTTATGGTTTACTGCTTGTCTAATTTCAATATGCAGTTTATAGGAGATGTTTACTAGCCTTCGACTTTAATTAACATTAACATTAATTTGTGTAATTCCCGCTTATTTTCAGAAAATATATAACGTTAAAAGATTTGTTCACTTTAAAATGAAAATTTCCTGATAATTTACTCACCCCCATGTCATCCAAGATGTTCATGTCTTTCTTTCTTCAGTGGAAAAGAAATTAAGTTGTTTGAGGAAAACATTTCAGGATTTTTCTCCATATAATGGAATTCAGTGGCAACCAAAATGTTGAAGGTCCATATCAATGCAGTTTCAAAGGGCTTCGAAGGGCTTCAGAGGGCTCTGCACGATCCCAGCTGAGGAATAGGGTCTTATCTAGCGAAACCATCAGTCATTTTCTAAAAAAAAAAAAAAAAAGTCTATACTTTTTAACCTAAATTGCTCATCTTGCACTGCTCTGCGACCCACCACGGATTGTGCAATCACGCCGAAAAGCAATCACGCTAGACATAGGCAGAAATACCATCCCGGTGTTTACAAAGCGATCGTGCGAAGACTAATACAAACATCCTTTAGCAAAAAAAGATTAAACAACGATGTCAGACGATTTTGAAGTTGGAGATGGAGTTTTTTTTGTAAAGGGCATTTGTATTAGTCTTCGCACGTTCGCTTGGGGCAGTACTTCCGCCTACATCTAGCGTGACCTTTCCGACGTGATTGCGCAATCCGTGGCACGTTGCAGAGCAGTGCAAGATGAGTTTGTGAAGATTATGTGAAGAAAAATCCTGGAATGTTTTCCTCAAAAACTTAATTTCTTTTCGACTAAAGAAAGAAAGACACAAACATCTTGGATGAGATTGGGGTGAGTAAATTATCAGGAAATTTTCATTTTAAAGTGAACTAATCCTTTAATGTACTTCAGCAACTCACCAGGAACACCAATAATTTCAGACACCCAAGCATACTTTTTATTTATGTCCCTGTACGCAAACAGGGACACGTCGTAAATGATTGTGAAACCCGCCACAGCAATTATCAACCTTTCCTCCATTTTGCTTGGGAACTAATGTGGTCAGAACCAAAGTTTACAGGACAGCGTTCTCTGGAATCCTCTCAAGCGGAGGATTCTACATTCCGATTGGTTGCCACCAAACCGCATCATAGCTCATTACCATAAAGTTAACTTGATTTCAACTCTAGACAGCGTCAGACACAGCCAATTTTTTCAAATTGAACGAATTTGTGAGAAAGAACGATATAGACTGGGAACGCTCTTATGGCATATGCAGTGATGGGGCAAAATCAATGACGGGCCGCCACAGTGGTCTCATATCAAGGGTTAAAGAGGTAGCCCTGAGAGCCGTGTGGACCCACTGCACAATCCATAGACAAGCCTTAGCTGCCAAGAAGATGCCAAATGATCTTCGCAGTGTTCTCGACAAAGCTGTGAAAATTGTCAACCTGATTAAAGCACGACCTCTAAATGCTCGTCCTTTCCACATTTTATGCAATGAATTGGGAGCGCATTACAAACAGCTGCTTCTGCATACCGAAGTCCGCTGGCTGTCACGGGGGAGAGTTCTATCACGACTTTTTGATTTGTGTGAGGAAGTACTACTTTTTCTGTCAAATGTTCAATCCCCACTGGCACAGCACATGAGCAATTTGAATTGGATTGCAAGGTTGGCTTATTTGTCGGACATATTCGAACGCCTCAACACGCTTAATACATCATTGCAGGGCAGAGATGGCAATGTGTTTTTGGCATATGAGCAAGTGTCCTCGTTTAGGAGAAAGCTGGATCTATGGGCCACTTGTGTGGAGAAAGGGTGCTTGGACATGTTTCCCACGCTGGCTGATTTCATGAAAGAGACAGGGATGTCAGTGGTTACTATTCAGCCTTTGGTCGCTGAACACTTGAGGGGTCTGTGTCAGCAATTTACACACTATTTTTCTGACGAGACAATCCAGGATGAGTGGATTCGCAATCCATTCAAGTTCAAGCCAGCAGAAAGTGACGCACTGTCTATACAAGACGAAGAGGCTTTGATTGATCTGACTAGTAATCATGAACTGGAGCAAATGATGACACACTCTTCCACTGGCCATTTCTGGCTCTCTGTTCAAAATGAATTACCTGAACTCACACAAAGAGCGCTAAGGAAACTTCTACCATTCGTTTTTAACTCTTCTGTGTAAATCAGGATTTTCTGCTATGACTTTCATCAAGAACAAATATCGTTCACGTCTTCAAGTGGAGGATGACCTTCGTCTATTTCTGACGTCACTACAACCACGAATCAGTCTTCTCTGTGCAGCGAGAAAACAAATGCATACCGCTCACTAAGGTAGGGATATAATTATGTAAGCATATTAATTAATAGTAGAGATATTTACATTTTGGCTTTGTTTAAAGTTCTTTCCCCACTCTCTCTCTTTGTTTCATTATTTTAATCTATGTTTTAAAAAGCGTTTCATTATTCTAAGTTTTAAAAACGTTTAATTATTCTACATTTTAAAAACTTTTTTTAAATCCCCTTGAATTTGCACGTTTGTTCCATCTATCACTCCGCAAACGCATGGGAATCCAGCAATTGCAAAAAAATAAAACGCTCTGCTAATACATCCTCCTCGTCTCCAGAAGGAAATTTCACATATGTGTCAATTTGGCGACACAGGGCTAAGGCCACTCAATGGACAGCTCTGCAGACAGTGGATTTGTGTACCCTGAAGACGTCGCCAATGACAGACTGAAAAGTACTGCAAGCAAAAAAGCAATTAAAACTTGAAGCAGTGCTGGCAGTGCATGACTCTGTCGTGTTTGGTGCTCAAGGATTGACTGACGGTCAAACCTATATGGATTATCCAATGGATTATTTAAATCATTAAAAAATGCACCTAGGTACTCCCTCCTCTTCAATGACCATGAAATCAGCCATCACGCTTGAATTTAGATGACTTAAGGGAGCTGTTTTGGTCCCTTACGTTTTTAAAGGTGAAACGGCCCTTCTATTAGTATACTTTTAAGCTAATACTTTCAGTCTACTTTTTATATATTTCACAGTAATATACTTTATGTACTTCTCAGAAATATACTTAAAATTGCACTTAAGTATACTTGACTTATACTAACAGAAAAGTCTAAGTACATTTGGCCTATACTTGTACTAAATCTTTTGATCGATATATACTTAAAAGTATAATTATTCAAAGTATACTTGGCTTGTAATTGTGTTTAATCTTTTGATTGAGTAGCCTATTAAATATACTTTTTTTTTTTTTTTTTTTTTTACATAGTTTTATTAAACTTACATTGTTTGAAAATATTGATTAGAATATTGATATAAAACAGACATGTTCCTAATTCTGTGTGTCTTAATTTTTGTGTAGGCTAGTCCACTGGGACACAATTCCACATAGGAATTTACTTAAAATCTACTTTACTCTTTCCCCACCATTGACGGAATTTTCCGGCTATCCATGTTTTCACTGTTATATGGTAAGTGGGGCGCTATGACACATCTTCTGGTACAGAATCTCCAGATCAAAACACAGGAGAAAAAGCAGCTGAAACAAGTGATAGAAGATTGCTCTTGCAAATGTAAAATAATGCGATCATCAAACATTAAACAGCATGTAAATCAAAACTGCCTAACGTTACTGAATGGAATATCGAACTCATGAAGAGGAAACGATTGTGAGGCTTTGGGGGTGTTGCTGGACTCAATCCACTCTGAATCTAATCAAGGCGTAGTCTTTGACAAAAATGCGATTTTCTCAACTTTTTGTTTAAAATGTTGCCTTTCTTTATGAAACTTACCCACATTCAAGTGTTGTTAAAAAAAAGGATGCGTGAAGCTATAATAAAATGTTTTTAAAATGAGTTAAAGTACAGTTAAAGGTATATTATAAGTATAAAAAATGTATATCTACATTTGAACATAGTAGTATAATGAAAGTGCAACAAATAATATATAAATAGTAAACATAAGTATAATGTTATGTTCACTTAAAGAAAACTTACAAGTATACTTGCAGTATAAACTACTAAACTAGTAGTTTACTGAGAGTACACAAAGTGCACTTTCATAAACTAAAAAATGTACTACTTGTTTTCAAATACTAAACTACTAGTATACTTATAAGTTCACTTGTAGTACAGATGCAGTACAAATGAGAAATGTAGTTGTGCACATAAAGTTTACTACTGTTACACTTAGAGTACACTTAAACGTATACTTTTATATACTAAAAGTGGGCCGATTTAGTCCCAAGCAGTATTGAAATAGTACACTTATTAAGTTTACTATTAGTACACATTGATATTAGTATACTTACTACATAAAGTACACTTAAAAATATACTTGAACATTACTTAAGTATACTTTATAAAATGAACTTGAAGTATACTTCTTTTTCGTAAGGGGGTTACTAAGGACTTTGTTGCAACGCATAACAGAACTTAAGGGAACACTTAGGCAATTAAGGGAAATACTTAGTGACAGCCATAAAGTGTCATGAAACCCCCCTGTTTTGGCCTGGTCGTTCACAACAACCAATAAAACACAGACCTGCAACACACTCATTATACAGACACATATATATATACAGTATATATAGGATGTGGATAGTCTAAAGAATGGAAGATCTGACTCAAGACAGGATATTCTTATAGAAACTCTTCAGACACTGTTTAGAATACATCAGTCAGGAGTAAAAGTCTTCTTTTTATGGATTCCTGCTCATGTGGGCATTGTGGGAAATGAAATGGCAGATGAGTTGGCAAAAAAAAGCTTTAAAGTATACAAGAATAAATGTTAATGTCCCTCTGGGGAAAACTGAAATGAAGGGATTAATTAAAAAGATAGTTAAAAATAGATGGCAAGAGTTGTGGACACGGGAAGGAAAGGGAAGACACTTATTTGAAATAAATAAAAAAATAGGAAATGTGAGGAAAGGCTGTGGAAAAAGAAGGGATGACACCGTAATTTCTCGACTTCACACACAGCTTTAATTGAATCAATCACTTTTTAAAATTGGTAAACATAATAAAGGATTGTGCAGCAAATGTGGATTACCAGAAACAGTCGAACATGTTCTTTTAAAATGTGCTGGTTTTAATGAAGAAAGAGCTCAGCTCATAGAAGAGGCTAAGGTTATAGGAATAAAAAAGGTTAACATTAATTAACTTGCTGAACAATAATTCAAAAGTGACCACTGCTTTATTAGAATATCTTAAGAAAAGAAGAATTTTATTTTGATTTTTTTTCCCCTTGTCCATTAATGCTTCACACTCCACCCCAGTAGGTGGTGGAAATGCACCAAAGCTGCTTTGCCAACCGCCATTAAAGAAGAAGAATAGCATGTGGACAGGACTCTTATTTTGGCCTGGTCGTATGACGTCATAAGGCTGCGCCGCGCTCCTGCGTCTGTTGTGATTTGTCTGAAGAAAGGTTTGTTTGTTTTTTAAACATTTAAATTGTGTAAATCGACACAAACCGTTCAATGTTACTGATTTCACCGATGCAAAATGAATGAATTATTATTGCGTGCAACACTGTAATGCTTTATCAAACAATAATGAACGTATTTCTTGTGAGTAAAGCGCTTCAACATATGTGTAACAGACGCGCGTCTCATTTCTCTCCATGTTTCGTGAATTAGTACGAACTCGGTCACTGGCAAGTAGTGATGGAGAAACGGAGCTTTTTAGTCAATGAAGCGAATGCTTCAAATCACCGCACCGACGATACCTGCTGGTCAAAACAGTGTAAATGCAACGAGAAAACAAACACAGTGTGTAAGACAACTTTATCAAACGAACTGCAAATGTTTTCATGAAATTGGAATCTATTAAATGTAATAGCAAGTATTGTTCAAATGTTGTATTAATTTGTACTGCTAGTTTTGAGTGCTTTTTTTTTTGTTAATCAGGGCATTTAAGACTATTAACTATCACTGATCACCACTGCACTGATACTGAACTAGAGCTGATTGAGACACTCAGAGATGTAATGTGGATTTATTTTTCATTTTGTTATGAAATGAACATTCTGTTTCAATCTAATATTCTCATCTTAAACATGACAGACTGTCCAAACACACAGAAAAACTCCTGGTGAAGCGACTGAGATCCATGTGACACTATTATAAAGATGGCGTTTATTAAAGAGGAGATTGAAGATATGAAGATTGAAAACGCATTCAGAGTGAAACAAGAAGATACAGAGGAACAAACAGGTTGGTTTCATTCTCAAAGCTGAACTCAGTCTTTTGATCCTTATTAAAATATTAAGCTCTACAGAAATTAATGATATTTTTTGAAAATGTCAAATGAGTGTCCTAATTAAAGTGGTTTTATTTGACATGAAGCAGGTCCCTCATGCGGACAGAGTGCATGTTGAGATCACAAAACAATTATTTTGTGTAACATTAAACCCCAATATCAACTTCTGAATTAAAAACAATGAAAATCATTCATTTTTATCACTTAGTCAGGGCTCTACACTGCGACCATTTCAGTCGCTTTTGCGACTGAAAATGACTGCGACTGTGAAAAATGTTTGTGACCCGACCATTTCTCATGAATAAATGCATAATACAATCGGAATAAAAAGTACAACTCCCAAAGTGCATCAACACTGAGCAAAAGTTACGTTTTGTACTGTGATAGGCTGCTTTTCATGCCTTCAGTCAAAGACTTGGCTTCAGTCAGCAGAGCAAGTGCGCCGGGCCTAAAAAACAATGCTTCCTCTCAGTGTTTTTGCCACTCAGTGGTTGTAACTGCAGTCACTCCGGCCGACAGTGACGTCATGTGCATACCCTCTATAAGATTAGAAAAAATTGCTCTTATAATGGTAAAAATTTTCCTGAAAATTAATTTTAAAGGGGCAAATATCGCCCTGTAATGGGAAATAGAGACGAACTCGAAGAGTCATGTAATACGCCAAGTCATGTGCCAATAAAGACGTAACTTTACATGAATTAAATAAAACACCCATGAATGAGAGCATGTTGGAAATAAAAGCGCTGAATTTAATTCTCTCTCTGCTATCAATAGTCTCGTGAAGTTGTTCATAATGCCGTTCACTCACTAGACTGACGCTCAGATGCTCCAGCATGGCCACCGTATGCAACTTTTAACACGATCCATAAATTAACATATTTAGATGTTTATTAGCGAAATAAAGGTTATATGGTAGAATCTACCATATAAACTTTATTTCGCTAGTAAACGTCTAAATAATTACAGCTCTGTGGAAATTAATTATCTCCGCGAGAGACGTTCTGTGTAAACGCACAGATAAAAACAGCACTCCGTCAGCATGTATTTCATAATCTAGAGACCAACAAAAACATTATTAATAATTCTGATTCTGAATTAACTCTGAACAGCCGTTCTCTTCAGCCTATCAAACAACACAGAAACCTTTTAAAAGTGTAGTTTACAATGAATGCTTATATTTATGGGGAGTTGATAGAGTCCCCTGTCATTTATTTATGTTCTCCATTTGAAAACATTAGACAACTTGCCTGTTGGTATGCTGTTGTTATAAATAAAAAGATGCAACAGCAGTAATGTTTCTTTATTATTCAGGCGGTTTAGAACGTTTTATGCTTTTCTAATTTGTTAAAAATATTTTTTACATACTATATTCATTACCTTTTTGTTTACTTTGTTTACTATATATTTTTTTTTACACTTTCAGACTATTTATTGTGTGTTTTGTATGTAAGAAGGGAGTGAAATGGCAAAAATGACTATTTAAAAAGTGTTTAATAAAACAGTTTGTTCAGTTCAGTGCTGTTGTTATGATTGTCAAAAACAGAAATAAAACAAATAAATGTCGGTTGTATATATTTGTTATCGGGCACATAAACATGCAAATAATTGGTATTGGTATCAGTTATGTTTATATTTTAATTAAGGCCCAATCCCGATTCTATTTTATACCCCTTCGCCTACCCCTACACTAACATTTTTCTTTAGGAGCACAGTCAAAAATTTAGGAGCACTTTCTGATCAATAACAGACATTAACTTTACCATTGCAGGTCGATATTTGCCCCTTCAAATTAATTTCCAGGGACATTTTTACCATTATAAGAGCATTTTTTTTTTTTCTAACCTTATTAAATGTATGCATAATATTTTGTCAATTTCATAAATTAAAATAGAAAAACATTTTTTACTGTTAATTTAAACATTCAATTAGAACAATAAGACAATCAGACTGTTACCAATCAAATGAAATTAGCATCAAAAAATCCGTCTTTGCACTGCAGAAGTGGCACAGAAGCTCCATCTAAAGTAGTATTTAGACACATTTACACAGACTGTTTAAAGGGGTCATGAACTGCGTTTTTATTGTTTTATGATGTTTCCTGGGATGCACTTATAATGTTAGAATGCTTTTTACATAAAAATTTGTCATAATTTATAAATAAAAGGCACTTTTCCTACCCTGATTTTAGCCCTCTGGTTTGAACGCTCTGTTTAAGGGGCGTGTCTGCTGTGAGACTTCAGTGTAAACGCCCACTGCTGTGATTTGCTAACGTCTTTCCATTTGAAATAGCTAAGTATTACTCTCTCTTTTAGCGCGTTTTTACTATTACAGCTCTCATGGTTAACTAATCATGAAAAGTGTTGCATTACATTTAGATCTATGGCATTACATTTAGATCTATGGCGTTATATTCAGATCTATGGCATTATATTCAGATCTAAGGCATTATTTTAGGATCGTGGCATAAAAGGTTGCAGTGATGAGCATTGTAGCCGATCACAGACATGTTGAGCTCATGAAAGCAGTGATCTCGTCATTGCAACTCAGTTTCTGTACACTAACGAATGCTTTCATCTTCACTAACAGTGCAAACGTGATATAGTTAAGAGATTCGTTGAATAAAACGGGAGTCACTGATAAACTTGCTGTTTGACAGCGCGCGCTGCTCCAACGATTGCAAAGGGAGCTTTCTTTGATCGCTTTCTTTATTGAATTTAATCACCGTTAAATAACAGATTATTTCCATCCTACTAAGAGAAACATCGCAAGTTGACGTTTAGTCACTGGTTTGATTTACTGACACACAGACAAAGAACATCTGACTGTACATGAATCATTACATTTCAGATCAGGCATTAGAATTAACAGTTACTTACATGTTGCATTACTGTCGAGCCCAGGCACTGCAGAATATTTTGTAATCCTCAACGGCATGTTTATTGCTTGGTAGCTCGATCTGGTTTAACACCACGTAGGCCTATGTTACTTTTAGGCTACCTATTCTATTCCATTTCATGCGTGAATCGGTGGGCGGGGCTAAACAGGCAGTGATGAAGTAGGCGTTGATCTTCTTCTGCAGAGGCGGTGCTTGCCTCCCTTTGACATCATAGATTCCCACTTTGAAAAACCTGTCGTTTGCTGGGCCTGGTGTCAATAAAAGCTTTTATTAGACTAACAAGGAAGTTTTCCGTTCTGAAACTTACAGGATATTCTTATAGTATGATGACCTCTTATATGTCAAAAGTTCAAGGAAAATTTGAATTCTCAATTCATGACCCCTTTAATGCAGCTCATGGGTAAATAATGCTGTATGCATTAAATTTAGAATATGCAAAAATGTAATTTTAAAAGTTTGATATTTTAAATAGAAACAGTAACTGTAAAGTGTAAATATTAGGGGTGTAACAATATTCAAACCGAACCGAAAACCTGCGATACACCACCCACTGTATGAACCGCGATACTCTCATGTCGAACCGTACGCACCCCGCCCCCTGCTGCCCCGGCCCAGCTCTCACTTCACCTTATGCCACAAAATTATTTTTTCTTCTTTGACATGATTAAATAGTAATTAGTACACTTAACAACTAATAAGAGCTGTATTTTTACTAAATGTTATTATAATAATATTATTTACTAAATATACACTAACTTTTGTCTTCCAAGTGCATGTCACGTCACTTGGGTGATCGCTCAAGTTGCATGGTGAAAGGACAAAGAGAGCCAGTTTCCCTATTTAGCCAGGAAGGCTAAATGCTACCTACGTATATGATTTCATATAGCGCAAGAGAAACTACAACATTGCATGCAACGTTACGTTGTCAATTCGTGAGTCATGAAATAAAAGTAAAGTACCAATAAATCACGTAACTGGTTCGACGTGTGTTAGCTGGGAAGGCATGAAGGTATGATGTTCATTCTATTCATCAGGAGCAGTTTTCATGTTTCATTAACAGTTCATGATGTATTGTGTATTCACCATGGTAACTGTTGTTTCCATAACCCCCAAAATGCCACTTTATTTTGTTTATTTTTAAATTAGTGTGGTGGCTACTTTACTTTATTAACAAAAACTGCTATTTAATAGCTTTAACTTATAGGCCTATTTATTCATCAGTATTAGTCACATTCATACAATTTATGTGTTTAAGTAGGCTAAAGTGGGACATTACTTATGTGTGTGTGTGTCATCAATTTTTAAACATAATGGTAAAATGAGTAGATTATTTCTGACTAGTCTACAGTGGAGGCATTTATTTAATTTTAGTTTACTCAGGTATGCTGACTGCTCTAAAGAAAACGTGAAGCCAGTGTATAAAGTTAATAAGTTAAATTATTGTTGTTGTTAAGTTAAAAGTGAATCTAGTGTTATTATTGCTGATGCCCTGCCATGAGCCCTGCCTCCACAGCAAACAGAACCGAATCGAACTGTGGCTCCAAAACCGTGATATGAACCGAACCGTGGCATAGGTGTATCGTTACACCCCTAGTAAATATGAAAATAAATGTAATGAAAATAAAACCGCCAGTAGGTGGCGGCAAGTCTTAATGTGTGAGTCAATCGTTCAAAATGCACATTGCTTGGAGATGCGCTACAGAACAACTTAAAACAACTTTGTTTGAAACAAATAGAGCAAAAACAGACAGTATTGGGGGTAAAATGTTAAGTTACTTAATATCAACTTGTTTATTTGACTTTTGTACAAGATAAGTATCACATTTGGAATCATTCCAATACTCTGAGAAACAGGAGTCTGTCTACTTGTGTGATATTGCTTGACTATATATCATATGTGATAAAGATTAAAATCAAGAACTCATACAGGGCCTTTTTTTGTTGTTTTTTATAAATTTTTGGTGGCATTTTTGCCCCAAGCCCCCGTTAATTTCCGACCTTGTTTATGATAATCCAAATGTAGTATTTCCAGTTAATTTGGCTGCAAAGAAACATCAGCAGCATGAGACGGTCTGGTAAGTGCGCATGGCTGCGTCACACCGGTTTCATCTTGTACACAATCTTTGAAGTGTTGTCCGTCGCACACGCTTTTTGCACTTGCTCTGCTGACTGAAGCAAAAGGCTTGTTGGACTTGAAGCAGCACTACACAGACCGATCGGTGTATGACATCAAATTACCGTGAAAGCGATTAGAGAGCAGACAGCTCCGTATGCTTTTGAATAGCTTTCGCGGTACTTTGATGTCATACACCGATCGGTCTGTGCAGCGCTGCTTCAAGTCCAACAAGCTAAATCGCAGTCCGAAACGTAACTGTTGCTCAATGTAGATGCATTTTGAGAGCTGTAGGCCTACTTTTTATTCCGATCGTATTCTATTCATGAGAATCGGTCAGGTCACTCGCACTGGTGTGCCTAAATATTTTTTCACAGTCGCACACAGTAATTTTCAGTCGCAAATGCGACCGTAATGGTCACTGAGTTGGAACCCTGCTATCCCTATGCCTACCCCTTCCCCTCTCCCCTTGAAACAGAGTGGCAAGGGGTAGGGGTGAAAATATTCCCCTAAGCAATGGGACACCACTACTACACCATTACACGTCGCTAGCTCCTACGTCAAAGGATATGCGCTGATGTTTATCACAAGAACATGACCGTAAATATGAACACATTTTAATTTCAAACCCGTTTTAATTTTTCTTGGACTCCATTTCAATGGTTTAATTACATTTTAATCAGAAAATTGAATTTTAATTTTTTTTTTTTTTTTTTTTTTTAGAATTTGTTTTGTTGTGTTGTGTATTAACATTTTTCTGGCAATCAAATGTAGGCATAAAACATTCATTTAATTTATCTTTTAATCATGTGAAATTAAACAAACTTTTTTGTCATCAAAGTGCTGCACAACAGAGCTTTACTGTTAATTTAAACGGAAGACATTTTTTTTTTTGATAATTTATTATTATTATTATTACATTGAGACGTAAATTCTACTGTACAACTGTAATATACAAACCCGATTCCAAAAAAGTTGGGACACTGTACAAATTGTGAATAAAAAAGGAATGCAATAATTTACAAATCTCATAAACTTATATTTTATTCACAATAGAATATAGATAACATATCAAATGTTGAAAGTGAGACATTTTGAAATGTCATGACAAATATTGGCTCATTTTGGATTTCATGAGAGCTACACATTCCAAAAAAGTTGGGACAGGTAGCAATAAGAGGCCGGAAAAGTTAAATGTACATATAAGGAACAGCTGGAGGACCAATTTGCAACTTATTAGGTCAATTGGCAACATGATTGGGTATAAAAAGCCTCTCAGAGTGGCAGTGTCTCTCAGAAGTCAAGATGGGCAGAGGATCACCAATTCCCCCAATGCTGCGGCGAAAAATAGTGGAGCAATATCAGAAAGGAGTTTCTCAGAGAAAAATTGCAAAGAGTTTGAAGTTATCGTCATCTACAGTGCATAATATCATCCAAAGATTCAGAGAATCTGGAACAATCTCTGTGCGTAAGGGTCAAGGCCGGAAAACCATACTGGACGCCCGTGATCTTCGGGCCCTTAGACGGCACTGCATCACATACAGGAATGCTACTGTAATGGAAATCACAACATGGGCTCAGGAATACTTCCAGAAAACATTGTCGGTGAACACAATCCACCGTGCCATTCGCCGTTGCCGGCTAAAACTCTATAGGTCAAAAAAGAAGCCATATCTAAACATGATCCAGAAGCGCAGGCGTTTTCTCTGGGCCAAGGCTCATTTAAAATGGACTGTGGCAAAGTGGAAAACTGTTCTGTGGTCAGACGAATCAAAATTTGAAGTTCTTTTTGGAAAACTGGGACGCCATGTCATCCGGACTAAAGAGGACAAGGACAACCCAAGTTGTTATCAGCGCTCAGTTCAGAAGCCTGCATCTCTGATGGTATGGGGTTGCATGAGTGCGTGTGGCATGGGCAGCTTACACATCTGGAAAGGCACCATCAATGCTGAAAGGTATATCCAAGTTCTAGAACAACATATGCTCCATCCAGACGTCGTCTCTTTCAGGGAAGACCTTGCATTTTCCAACATGACAATGCCAGACCACATACTGCATCAATTACAATATCATGGCTGCGTAGAAGGAGGATCCGGGTACTGAAATGGCCAGCCTGCAGTCCAGATCTTTCACCCATAGAAAACATTTGGCGCATCATAAAGAGGAAGATGCGACAAAGAAGACCTAAGACAGTTGAGCAACTAGAAGGCTGTATTAGACAAGAATGGGACAACATTCCTATTCCTAAACTTGAGCAACTTGTCTCCTCAGTCCCCAGACGTTTGCAGACTGTTATAAAAAGAAGAGGGGATGCCACACAGTGGTAAACATGGCCTTGTCCCAACTTTGAGATGTGTTGATGCCATGAAATTTAAAATCAACTTATTTTTCCCTTAAAATGATACATTTTCTCAGTTTAAACATTTGATATGTCATCTATGTTGTATTCTGAATAAAATATTGAAATTTGAAACTTCCACATCATTGCATTCTGTTTTTATTCACAATTTGTACAGTGTCCCAACTTTTTTGGAATCGGGTTTGTATTTCAAGTCACAATTTCAAGTTAAAACGATCTTTTATTTTGACAGGTTGCCGTGAAGACCTTTTGAGTTTGTGTGTTTATGATATTTGATGATAGTTTTGTCAAATGAAACGGTAAAATGCTGATGAAGTGACTCAGAGGAGCTCTGGAAATTAAGTTCATGCATTCACGTCCTCATATAGAGGCTGAAAACAGCGAGTGTCACTTGTGTGCGTGGTAAATGAAACCATTCATTCACACAGACACGCAGAACATGCAGGAATCATATTTAAATAGTCGTCTTGCGGTTTGTATCATGATTTGTTTTGTGTACTGACCTGCTTTTTATTAATTCATCAAAAATTTGCCAAATTCCGTTAAATTTCACATTATACATTATAGTTCCGTTTTATGACTGGATTCCGCGATTCCATCCGTGTTTTCCGCATCGTGGAAATCATAGTGCCACTGTATGCAGGGAAGTTTCCCATACCTCTTCATTTGAAGTGTAGGGGTAGAAAAGGGATTCGGCCAAACTATTTGGGGTGTAACGATTCAGTCGTTTTCTCGATGCATCGATTACAAATCCTGACTATGCATATGCATCGATCTTGAAACATGGATTTTTGAATTGTGAATCGTTGATTTCGATCCATTATCATTTTTAAAATGCCAAGAATTAGGGCTGGGCAATATGGCCAAAAAATCATCACAATAAAAATTTTCAAATCAGTCGATATCAATAATTATGACAATAAATGTCAAATCTTTATTTCTTTCATATTTAAAGGCAGGTTTTTGCTCCTAAGTGAAAGTTGTAGAGACCAGACCGGTTGTGGATTTCACACGAGGTCCCCAGATACTACTAATCCCATGCGAATAGGGCTTTAGTTTCTGCATATGTGCTAACGGCCCATAGTGTTTCTAGTCATGAAACAGGTTTGTGTTGCCTGACTTTGATGACTCGTATCTTCAGAACAGTTTGCACTTTGCAGCACAGGCTGCAATATTAATATTACATGTTTTGTCTCTTACAAATGCGTATTTGACAGTAGTAGTAGCTTGAGTTAAGATGCTGATGTAAATTTGTTCATTAACAAAAAACGGTAACATCTGCAAAAAATTTTAAGTAATCTTATTTTAATATGGTAACATTTAAATATTCTGACTGTTTGAGTTTTATTAAAATTAACCATTGATCTTTCATAGTATCATACATTTAGATCATGATAACCACAGTTAAAACTAGCATATAGCACCTCAGTACCGTGGTAAAATGTAACTAAGGTTTCTATTGTATTTATAGGAAAACTGTAGCCTAAATACATTTAGTATACACAAATGCTATAGCTTAATCACAAAAAAAACTAATTGTATTTCATTAGGCTACTCCTTTAATATATTTAATGTCTACATTTAATAATATAATAAAATTCCATACGAATATCCCACATTTCTGCCACAATACCATGGTGCAGTTAGTGTTATTACAGTAAATCCATGGTAAATGGTGCCGATTTGTAGATTGAAAAGCCTTGTGACTGTATCATTGTGCATAGTGTTTCTCCTGTTTGTCAGCGCTGTTTCATCTGGCTTTGAACTAGTTTAAATCACAGAGACATCCGTGTTCTTCGTTGAATTCAAGCACTTCTCACTGGATCTCCCAGCGCTGTTTGTTCGTGTGACCGAGACCAATTGATCAGAGAGTAAACGCATCTGCTCTAGTAAGCTTGCGCTCCACTGCTGTTTCGACTTTGAGGCGAGCGGATAAATGGTCCGTATGGAGCGGTTCAAACGAGTATATAACTGAGTTCGTGCTACCTTTTTTATCAAAAATTGTCATCTTTGGATAATCTTTCATTTTTCGCTTACTTCCGTCGCCACTTCCACACATTTTTTTTCCTCCTCGTGTCGAGTTTTCTTTGCCAATAGCTTACAATATGCAGTAGGAAATGGGCATGTACTTTGACGTGCAAGCTAAAAGCTGCACATTGACTGGCTGTTGTCGCGTTTATTTCTGCTGTGTGATTGGTTGTTTGATTAATCCATATCGAGTAAAAACGTCCAGAGCTTATCGTCGTTATCGACATAAATTTTTATCACGATTCGATATATCATTTATCGGCCCAGCCCTATCAAGAATCAAATTAATCGAGATTCAATATAAAATATAAAATTTAGATTTCTACATGCGCAAATTAATGGAGACATTGTGTGGCGTCATTCGCGTCCTCACAGCTCTCCTTCACAGATAAGCGCTTGCACTCTTTAACGCCTTTCACTGGATTGCGCTCACAAAATGAGCAGATGACAGCTCTCTCACAATAGTGTAATAGTCTCAGGTCAAACCGCTCAAACCATTGATAAAGCTGCCAACCCAGTGCGTGGCCATTGCTGCTAAAATTAAACGCTTTCATTGCGTGGAAATGTCACTGTTATTTTCTACAAGATAAAATACTGATGTTTTAAAATGACCACAAAATACTTAAAATACTGATTAGCTACCTGAGCAGTTTAAGGAAAACCGCTTATTCAAGGATGCACATTTATTGCATGAATGGAGTAAAAACATAATGTAAGTGTCTAAAATGCATGCGCACAGTTCTGAAGAATGATACATAAAATTTAACTTAATGTCGTTGAACTGAATGTATGAAGGAAATTGCTGAATTTACCACAACATTGACAACAACACTGAAATCTGTCAATTAGATGCGCGTGAAAGTTGCGCTCGTTACTATAGCAACGGTAGACCCCGGTGCGATTTTCTGTAGAAAGGAAATGTTAAGTACTGTTGCATTTTATTTTAAATGAAGATAAAGAGCCTCACATCATGCAGAGGTGCGCTATAAAATGTACCGTATAAAAACATTTCTTACTATTCCGTTGAAAAAAAAAAAAAGAGTTTAGGATTAGTTGGGAAAGTACATAATATTCTAGGGTATCTCTCCATGGAAGCTTTGTATGTTTAATGTACCTGGAAAACTTTAATAGGGTTGTGTAGTATACATTAACACCAGGGTTTAAAATAAACTTTTTTACTCACTGGCCCTTGATCAGGCCTCAATGGGGCCAAAGCGGGCCAGCTCGGGCTTGAGGAGTGGTTACGAACAAAGGCAGAGTTTATCTTTGTCTGGAGACGGCAGCACCGCGGATGATTTCATATAACGGCTAATATCAGCATTTAAGACTTTAAAGATAATTTTAGCTCAAAACTCACTTTCAGACAGCAGCAAGTGTTTGAAATAACTTCTGTTTGTGATCCAATGTGGATTCTGATCACTGTATAAGGCAGAAATAGTGATGCCAAAGACTATTTGCGCTAACCATTACCATAGTAAACATGGTAACGTTAAATACGACTGCTTGAAGAAATCAGACATAACATATAGGCTATCACAATCATGTATTTATTTTATCTGTCAGTACGTCTCGTCTCTTTATACCGGACTGTCTGATATCCATATTTAGCTCCGCATCATAAAATAAAGCAACTCTGTTTTTTCGGGAGCTTCCTCTGTTTCTCTGACTGAAAATATAACTATTGGGACTGTCACTGGAGAGAGTGCTAAAGCTGCTCAGGTATTTTTGGTTGTAGAAATGATCATTCTTTCTAAATGTGATGTAAACATACTGTCCTGTGTCTACAAATAAACCGAAACAGACGCGACTAAATAAGTATGTGCATCCTCTTTCTTTTTTAAAATAATGACGGTAAATATCACTTTATTTCTGTGGGACTAATCTTGACACAAATTAATTCATTATGATCAGTGTATCACTTATTGTAAAACTGTGGTAAAACATTGATGCTTGGGTTTTAAATCTTTAAGTAAACAACAAAAATGCCAACAAACGGCTGCTTTTATCGTGTTCGTTTTGCGATCTCACTAGTTTCCAGTGATTTCTTTCTGATTAGTTTTCTGATGAAACTATGGGTTTGTGTGACGTTGTTTCAGAGAGGTGTGTTATGGCCAGGTTTTAGTGAAGCTTCTGTGGAGCTTCTAGCCTGAGTGCTACAGGTTAGCCCAGCCCGGCCCGTTAAAAGCCCTGGCTCGCGCTGGCCCGAGTGAAAAAACGGCTAATGTCTTTTCTGTTAACCAAATGCTTAAATGTCCTCAGAGCTCTCATCTTCAGAGTCCTCAGTAAGTAATACTCAGAGTATCAGTAAGGAAGTGCTGTTTTTCAAGTATCACCACATTTTTGTTTTTTTAATCTTCGCTATTGCTTCAATGCAAATGAACAAGCGCGCCATTATTTGTTGTGTAGTGATGTGTATGTTCAAGTAAGCCAGATATGCGCAGATTTTGCGCAATATCCTGTATTTAATATATCATGACTCACGAGCTGAGCATTTGCGTTAAATCTGCACAGATTTGATTTACACAAACTTCCCCAGCAAAGTGAGTAAACAAAATAAGTAGCCCGCCAAATTGGCTAGTGATTTGACAGCGTTACCTGCCACAATTGATTTTTACCCGCATTTGGCGGGTGTTAATTTCGAAACCTGATTAACACTATCCTACACAGTAGTTAACATGAACTAACAATACTCTTAAAGTACTTTTAAATTTTGGCTTGTGTAAATTTCTTCATAAAAATATTCTACATATTTGCATATTACATATGCGTTTTAACAGTCCTATGAATTAACTTAAATGCAGCATCGAATCGCATCCAATTTTATTGTGAATCGTCTTGAATCGAATCGTTCTGGATTGCAAAAATCGTTCTTGAATTGAATCGAAAACCTATGAATCGTGAATCGAAAACCTATGAATCGTGAATCGAATCGATTTGCTGTCTACCCAAAGATTCACAGCCCTATTAACTATAGATTTGTTGTCTAGAAGTTATTTTTTTCTCATCTTAAAAACCCATAACACGTTAACATACCTGAAGATAAATAGTAGTAAATATTCATTAAATAAAAAAACAAACAAAAAAAAAACACATGTAGCTTTAGACTAGCATATGAGAGCAGTGGCACACCTGTGCCACCAAACTCTACAGATGGGTCGTGCTGCTATGACTTCACCCTTGCAGGCTCACTATTGGCTGATTCCGTCGTTGAGGGTGGCCATTTTGCATTGACATCACTGTAGTCCTTAGTTTGCAACACTTAAGTGCCACCTCAGTCAGCACTTAAGAATCAGTCTTAGACTTTACTGAAAGTTGCATTTAGCTTTTTTATAAAAGTCTCCTTAGACAAAAGTCTCCTTTATAAAAGTCTACTCTTAGACAAGGCCTACTTTTTACTAAGAATTTTGACACTTCAGTCAAAGCTTAAGACTATTCTTAACTCTTTCCCCACCAGCGTTTTTAAAAAAAAGTTTCAACCACTGCCAGGGTTTTTGATCATTTTCACAAAAATGTAATGGCCCATAGAATATTTTGTTGTATGGATATTTGAGCATGCCATATATCAAAAGAAAGGGCAGACCCTCTGCTTTTAAACAAAAACCGTTGTATTCTAGCTTCATGCATTCCTTTTTTATCACCACTTAAATATGGGTAAGTTTCATAAAAAACATTTTACATTTTGAACAAAAAATCAAGAAGAACAGATTCAGAACGATAAAACACAGATGGAGTAGATCGAGTCCATCAACACCCCTAATGCTTGCACAGTCCTATAGCTTGTTCTGGGTCGACATTTCATTCAGTAACATTAGACAGTTTTGATTTATATGATGTTTAATGCTGATGATCACGTTATTTTACATATGCATCTGCTTACATACGATCGCTTGTGTTTTTGCGTCGTCTTCGCCTGTGTTTTGATCAGGAGCCCAGGGGCCGTATTCACAAAACATCTTAAGGCTAAAAATCGCTCCTAACTTGCCAATTTAGGAGAAACTCTTAAAAATAATGGCCGTGTCAGTCCTAATTTTAGGACTCCTAAATTTTTGCTCTGAGTATTTCACAAAGCATTTTAGCATTAAAACTAGCTCCTAAATCTGTGAAACATTAGGAGTAGTCAAAAGGACTTCTAAGTCACTGACCAAATCACAAACAATCATAATGGCTGTTGCGGACCTTTCTCCCCTTCCTCTCTTCCACTTCGCATCTTGTCTACATTGTCGTATCATAACAAAAAGGCAAAAATGGCAAAAAGAATAAATATTATTTTTTATTTAATAAATAAATAAGAAAATAATGTCAGATTACCTGTGGCAGTTGTTTCACGAGTTCACACTTACAAATGATCGGATAGAGTAAAATAAGCCTATTTGGTGTGTTGTCCGAGGGGATCGAGGGCTCCAAACTCTGTATTTAGCCCAAACCCAGAGTATTCCCCCATATCCCCGGCTGGGCCGAGAGTGAGGAGTCGGAGTGGCGGAGGGATGCAGAAAACTGTCGAGGTAACTTGCTGAGTCGGCTCTGTATATGCCTCCTCTCAATTTAGATAGTGCTCCTCCCGAACTTTGTTTATAAAGCATCATTTGTCGCTTGAATTCTGCAATCTCCCTCGAGAGGCTGGCAATTAGCTGAACATATACTTGTTTAATTAGTGACACTTAGCCTACTTTTTAAAATGTTTATTTGAATAAGGCAACATGATACCTCACTCTACAATATTTCTATCACTGACAGAGACTCCTCCCCCATCAGCCAATCACTGTGGGCATAGTTAGTAAGCGTGATGACATCATCCATAGCAACGAGGTCAACCACGCCCTTACTCTTAGCCTAAGACTTCTCTCTATTCCTTAGTAAAAGTTGCTCTCAGCAGCTTTGTGAATAGGTTTTAAGAGAAAACTCTTAACTAAGAACTTTTACTGCTATTTAGGAGAACTCTTAGTGCTAAGATAAAATGTTTTGTGAATACGGCCCCAAATCTTTAACCTCCCTAACCTGGACACATTGAGCTGCCACGATTTTATCAAACATGATATTTAGGATTTTTAAATATGGATGATTACGACTATGATTACGTCAGTTCTTTCACAATAGCCAATGAGAGAAGTGAATGAGAGCACTTTTAAAAAACAACCACAAAACAAGCTGCTGTGTGCGGGTCCGTTGAACAGTGGAGATGGCAGAACGATATGTGAACAACACAACTGCATGTATAACATGTCTTCGATAACATGACACAACCGTACGGATAAAGAGAAGAGCTGAGGAGAAACCGCGAGAGTGTCGAAAGCTGCTAGCAAATGTAAACATTACCTGTTGAGACATCAATGACGATCACCCCATGAGATTGTGAGGTGCTCCTCCTGGCATGATAATCTTAATATCTTGTAGTGTGTGATGCGCTACAATTTTCAAATCTTGTAGTGTGTGCATGTTTGACATTTGAGAGAAAAAAATCTGTGAAGATTCTCTTTATGTGTGTGATGCAACCAGATTTTATAATCGGTTAGGATTTAAAAACTCCTGTAGTCTGAGCCCGGCTTAAGGTACAGTAACACGACCTAATTAGTATTTTTAGGTAGTATTAGTATAATTACAGTAACCAATTAACATGCTAGGCTAACATAGAATATGGCAAACACAGAAATGGTCAACTTCTAAAAGACTTTTCTTGGAAATGGAACAGAATGTCAAAAACCTTTTCAGTCGTTTCTGTGCGTCTCGGTATAAAGTTTATCAGAGCAGATTCTGGACAAAATTGTAAAAGTTTTAAAGGCGTATCAATGAAATTTTTTTTTGCAAATACTTAAAAATGGTTGTCTGGCTATCACCAGACCAAGCTCAGTCTTTTAAGATTGAACATTGGTCTGGGGAGTCTGCTATGTATTTTCTACTGCACAAGAGGCGTGATCGAGCATAATTCAAATGACTCTGTACGCAATTGGATAGTCCTTCAACCAATCAGACCACAAGAGGCGTGATCAACGGGCATCGATCCATTGCTTCTCTATCCGTCATTGTGTTAAACCTACCAATAGCGCGCCAGGTGGATAAGCCAGGCTGTGATTGGTTCCCGCAAATGTGTAACAGAAGCAGGATAAATTAATGTACAGGTTTCCAGCCTGAGCTGCAGGGCGAAATCAAATCGCTGGCAGATCAGGCTGGGTTTACCCAGTCTATAAAAATGGTGGACAAGCAAATAATTGGAAAATGACAAATTGTATATCGTTAGGATCATTGTAAACCAGGGACTTCAGTTCAATTCCTGCTTCAACACACATGCCTGTAATTTTCAAGTAACACTGAACACCTTGATTAGCTTCTTCAGGTGTGTTTGATTGGGTTTGAAGCTGAGCTCTGCAATACGGTAGCTCTCCAGGAGCAGGGATGGAGAACCCTGTCATAAACCAAGGAACGGAATGATACGGAGAAAATTAATTTTGGACAACATTTCAAATGCAAAAAGGTTTTTTTTTTTTCAAAATAAAAATGCTGAACTACCAAATTTGCCAATGCCAAATTATTTAGAAAATATCACACATAAAACGTCAAAATGGCAGACAGGCGGTTTGTATGAAATTTCATAATTTCAGAAGGTATGGTTCATAGGGTTGTCATAGACTACCATTAGGGAGGAATAATAAGAATAAAAACAACTGGTTCAAAGGGAATTACAGCACCATATGTGCTTGGCCCCTAATAAACACAAAATAATAATCAACAATTATATTCAGGGAAAACAATTAGACTACATTTCATTTGATGGGGGTGATAAGGGGCCTGGATAATGGCCCCAAAAACATTTAGAACCACTGGTCTAAACGTTATGATGTCTGTTGCTTTGTGCCATTAAACTGGGGTTGAACAAGTTTTTATCTTTTTTCACCTTAGATCTGATGCCACTGAATGAGGACAGTCAAGAACTGAAGGATGTAAAGGAAGAGAAACATCATGATTTCATAACCGCAGAAAAATATTTTAGTTGCTCCCAGACTGAAAAGACTTCCTCACAAAAAATAGCTCAAAAGACTGGAACTAGAAGTTATTTCACCTGCTTTCAGTGTGGAAAGAGCTTCAGTCAACATGGAAACCTTGAAGTCCACATGAGAATACACAATGGAGAGAAGCCTTTCTCCTGCCAACAGTGTGGAAAAGGTTTCACTAAAAAAGAAAACCTTAAAAATCACATGCGAATTCACACTGGAGAGAAGCCTTACACATGCCCTCAGTGTGGAAAGAGTTTCACTGGAAAAGGAAGTCTTAAAGTCCACATGAGAATTCACACAGGAGAAACCCCTTACACATGCCAACAGTGTGGAAAGAGTTTTACACATAAAGCAACGATTAAAATCCACATGAGAATTCACACTGGAGAGAGCGATTACACATGCCCTGAGTGTGGAAAGAGTTTCAGTCAACATGGAAATCTTAATGTCCACATGAGAATTCACAAAGGAGAGAAGCCTTTTACCTGCCACCAGTGTGGAAAAGGTTTTACTGAAAAAGGAAACCTTAAAAAACACATGAGAGTTCACACTGGAGAGAAGCCTTACACATGCCAACAGTGTGGAATGAGTTTTTCACATAAAGCAACAATTAATACCCACATGAGAATTCACACTGGAGAGAAGCCTTACGTGTGCCCTCAGTGTGGAAAGAGTTTTACACATCAAGGGTCCCTTAATGTCCACACAAGAATTCACACTGGAGAGAGGTTATTCACATGTGATCAGTGTGGAAAGAGCTTCAGACGTAAAGTAAACCTTGATTGCCACATGAGGATTCACTCAAGAGAGAACAGTTTTATATGTCATCAGTGTGGAAGGAGTTTCACAGACAGGAAACATCTTAAGAATCATGTAATAACCCATATTGGAGAGAAGCCTTTTATGTGCCATCACTGTGGAAAGACTCGCTCAAACAAAGCAAACTTAAAGACTCACATGAGAGTTCACACTAGAGAGAGTTTCTTCAGTGTGAAAAGAGTTTCACATTTCACACAGACTTGAAACGTCATTTGCAAACTCATTCTGGAAAGAAATATGAGGTGTTCTTCAGTGTGACAAGGTTTAGAAAACTGAGAAATTAAAAAAAAATCACCTGTGCATTTACTCTAGAGAGGGAGGCCACTTATCAGTGAGTGTAAAAAAAATATATTTTGTCATCTCACTTAGAATTACACCTAATAAGTCATTCAGATGTGAGACCCTATTTGTGTTCTTTGTGTATAAGGTTTTTGAACTTGTTTAGCCATTTAAAATAGCACCAGTTTATGTATCTGTATGAAATAAATTTTCATTGAGAAGAGGCATCACTCAAATATTTGATTCATACATTTCAATATTGCTGTGAGATGACAATGTAAATTAAAATTATAGATAAAAGGACATAAAGGAAATAGAATAATGAGCATTCCACTGCATTATTTGTTTAATCTTTAGTGACTTAACGCAGAATTACTCTCATTTTGTAAGTCGCTTTGGATGAAAGCGTGTTCTAAATGATTTGTGCTAAATGTCTGTCTATCTTTCTAAATAGGCAAGAACAAGTTTTTGAACACTTTTAGAACACTAAATGGTTATCTGCATTTATTATTCAAAAGAATGTTGTCTGGGGCCATATTTATAAAGCCTCTCAGAGTAAAATTTTAGCCTTAAGTGTGTCAAAATTCTAAACATGATGTAATTTTATTTTTATTTCTAGACTTAAGAATGTGTGATCCATAAAGGTTCCTAAGTGTTGAGACACTTCTCAATTCTTATTTGTGCATCCTCATTTTCCTTTCCTCTAGGTAGTCCCGATCTTTATAAAGTGTCCAAATGGCCATTGGAAAGTGGGTTCGCGTATGTGGGTATGCGTATGGTGCGCCCCGCCCACCCTAAATTTTTGGGGGCCACTGAATAAGTTGGCATTGGGACGTTTCTGTGTTTTCTCTAGGGGGGCGTCCTAGAGCCCGACGACAGTTGGGTTCAGACAAGGGTCAGGAGTGGTCCTTCCACCCCGAGTTTGAGTGCGCTGGCTCTTTCCGTTCGCGAGATAGGAGCGTTTTTCTGCCGAGTCTGTGATGTTGTTTTTGTTTTTTTTTGTCACATTCTTGTTGATTTAAACCACCTCTGCTGTACTAAGCACACCCAACTGTACACATTCCACTATCTTTCAAGTAATTTCAGTGCTTAATTTGCATAAAAACGCAGTGTCCGTGAAACCATTTTTTTTTTTTCATTGTTTTTATTAAACGTGTTTATTCAATTTGTGTGGCATCAAAAAAGACAAGACAATAGGAACTGTTCGAACCTTTATTTTTTTTATAAAATACAGAACTGAACAAAAGGGGAATCCAAAAATGGAACAAATAAAAACTAAAAAAACTTCAAGGCCTGGCTGAGCAGCTTCTGTGCCACCTTCTGCGGGGACCTGAGAGGGGTCAGCCAGACCACTGCCAGCCTCCACTTCACCGGAGTGCAGACCCTCCGCCGCTGCTTCGCTGGGCTCGGCCCCTCCTGCAAAGAGCGAGAAAGGCAAAGAGTCAGCGAACACGTCTACTCGTCAGACAAACGGCTGACTCCCGTCTCCGTATCCTCTGCCGCCTGCGTTGGGGTGGCGGAGGGTGATGGGCTGGCGAAGGCTGGCGGGCTGCGCTTACGGGTCCTCTTCAGGCCAGCGGAGGCAGCGGGGCGTTTCGGGGTCCCCGGGGTGGCTTCCTCACCCACCACGGCTGCCTCAAACAGGCGGCGGTGTTCTGCTACCTGCTTGGCGTCCAGGTTCAAAGCATAGAACCTGTCAGCTATGGTGTGGTCGTGGCACATGAACGTGGCTGTAGGTGTTCTTGGCCTGTGCGGAGAGAGGAAAGCGTAGTTAGAAACAAACACAAGCACGTCAGAAACTCACATGGCAGAAAGACTTGGTTGCTCTTGTGGGAGGAAATCTGCGGAAACGGCGACAAGCGAGCGGCGTAAGAGAGCGTTTCAGACGAGAGAAGGAGAGAGAAATAAATAAAACCACTCACGTCGATGACGTAGCACCCGTTCTTGGCCGTGCGTTGTGCCGCCTCCACCTCCCCGATGGTCATGTTCTGAAACACCCCACCGCGATGGCCGTATATGCAGGCCAGGTACGCGGTAAGGTGTCCATAAAATGACCGCTGAGCCGTCCTGTCTGCCGTCACTTTCAGGCAGGCTGCACGAAAAAAGGGAGAAGGGGCGTGTGTGTGAGAGAGAAAGGTGAGACGAGGCAAAAACTTACCCAGGATTTCAGGGATGCCGGCTTTGGCGGAGGCGACAAATTGGCGGAGAGTGGCCTTGGGGACGAGGCGCCCCTCCTTGGCCTGCTTGACATTGGGGACAAGGCGGCCCTCCTTGGCCTGCTTGACATTGATCCCCTGAACCACAACTCTCCACCTCACTGACCAAATCATGGTTTTTATCTCTCTATTCAGGCCCACCATGACGGTCCGGGACAGCCGGCAGGTGGGCGGCGGGGTCTCCGACACATAGGCCAGGAACTGGGCCACGTTTTTTAGGTAGTGGTGAACAGTCGGCTCCGCGATCTTGGCCTGGTTAAGTGAGTTCAGCCAAGACCACATCCTCACCGTCTGATTCAAGAAACCCAGGCTGGCCAGGTCGGTCTGCCCTGTTGCCATGTAGCCAATAAAGTGCCAGATCTGAAAAATTTTGGAGGCCACATTGTTGAGCAGCCTCGGAGTGGGGTTGGTGCCCTGCTGGTGGCCTCTGTACTCTTCGAGAAGGACGTCTGCGAAAACAAAACACACAAGAACAACGGGGTCAGAACAACGGGTTAGGGAGAAGCGACAGAGTGCGGTGCCCCCGCTGTTGGGCCGATGATGTGGAAGGCTGATCCTGGGGGCCCTGGCCGGCCGGTTCATCCGGGAGCCCGACACAGGGCCTGGATCATCCAGATGGTCATTGGCAAACTTCAGACGGGCCTGGACATGCGCTGGCTTGAGCAGGGGGACCTTGCGTGCGCTGCAGGATTTTAATCCATGACGGCGTAGTGTGTTACTAATGGTTTTCTTTGAGACTGTGGTCCCAGCTCTCTTCAGGTCATTGACCAGGTCCTGCCGAGTAGTTCTGGGCTGATCCCTCACCTTCCTCATGATCATTGATGCCCCATGAGGTGAGATCTTGCATGGTGCCCCAGACCGAGGGAGATTGACCGTCATCTTGAACTTCTTCCATTTTCGAATAATTGTGCCAACAGTTGTTGCCTTCTCACCAAGCTGCTTGCCTATTATCCTGTAGCCCATCCCAGCCTTGTGCAGGTCTACAATTTTATCCCTGATGTCCTTACACAGCTCTCTGGTCTTGGCCATTGTGGAGAGGTTGGAGTCTGTTTGATTGAGTTTGTGGACAGGTGTCTTTTATACAGGTAACGAGTTCAAACAGGTGCAGTTAATACAGGTAATGAGTGGAGAACAGGAGGGCTTCTTTAAGAAAAACTAACAGGTCTGTGAGAGCCGGAATTCTTACTGGTTGGTAGGTGATCAAATACTTATGTCATGCAATAAAATGCAAATTAATTATTTAAAAATCATACAATGTGATTTTCTGGATTTTTGTTTTAGATTCCGTCTCTCACAGCTGAAGTGTACCTATGATAAAAATTACAGACCTCTACATGCTTTGTAAGTAGGAAAACCTGCAAAATCGGCAGTGTATCAAATACTTGTTCTCCCCACTGTAGCATTCTATAGGCTACAGTGATACATGTTATGTCGATTAGCATTGCATTATAAATATACTTCATTCATTAATATTTTAGCCTATTCTAACTGTGTGGCTTCCTAAAACCAGTGTAAATGTAATGGAGACACTATATCACAACTAAAAAGAGATTTGAGTCCACTTTAAAGTCCAGTGTCACCATTCTGTTTAGTTTTGTTCATGGACTTTCAGTTTGTTTTCATATGTCACGTTTCTTTGTTCAGTTTCCCGCCACTCGTCTGTCTCCCTGGTTACCATCATTATGAGTTCATTTAGTTCAGCTGTCTGTTTAATCATCTCATTCAAGTTGTTCTTCTCCTGCACTCCTTGTCCGGTCGCCTGCCTGCCTGCCTTCCTGCCTTCCTTCCTTGAGATTATTTGTAATTAAACTACGTTTTGAACTTCTGGCTGATAGATTTCGATGGGGACTTGTCAACTCCAACCCTATCCCATCCGGTATCTGAATCATCTTTATTGTCCAAAGAGAACTGTAACTCATCAGTCTGTTCAGAATTTCCACTGTGTTTGATTGCTTCACCACCACCACAGAGCTCAGACAGTCCTCCAGCCCCAGCGCTACTGGATGAGTGCAGCCCTGTGCCGTCTCTGGGAAAGCCCTGCCAGGACGTCAAGCCGCAGGTCATGCAACCACCAGCAGCGCCTGTCCAGGATCTCTTCGGTCCATCTCGGCCCTTCGACCTGTCGGCTCCGTCTTGGCTCCTCCCACCTTCAGCTCCGCCAGAGACCCTCAGCCTAGTTGCTCTTCCGGGTTCCCTCGTCCCACCGGCTCCCCCTTGGTCAGTTATCACACCACTTACGGGCCATCCGCTGCGCTCCATCCCTCCACCCCTTCGGCTGCAGCAGGTTCCTCCTTCCCGTCGGCATCACCTCTGTCCTCGGTCGCACCGTCATCGCCCCAGCCCTCGGATACTTTGGCTTCACCTATGGTACTTTTCGCCACGACATCACCTGGGTCTCCTGCACCAGCGATGTCACTCAGCTCCCTCAACCCTCGGTCTGCGCCCACGGATCCACCGGCTCTGTCTCCGTCAGTCGTCCCCCAGATGTCGTCAGCCAAGCCAGGAACATCTCGGCTCCTCCCTCCTTCGTCTCTGCAGTGGGCTGTCGGCACTGGGAAGCTCTGGGTCTATGCCATTGGCCAGCCATCATTGCCACCAGGGGATCGTCGTCAAACATCACCGTCCCTTGGTTTCGTCGTCCTGCCATCACCATCCCTTCGCTACATCCTGTCACCAACCCTGTCACCATTCTGTTTAGTTTTGTTAATGGACTTTCAGTTTGTTTTCATAAGTCACGTTTCTTTGTACAGTTTCCCGCCACTTGTCTGTCTCCCTGGTTACCGTCGTTATGAGTTCATTTAGTTCAGCTGTCTGTTTAATCATCTCGTTTGTGTTCACCATTTAAGTTGTTCCTTCTCCTGCACTCCTTGCCAGGTCACCGTTATGTTAAATTGTGTTGTGCTGTTGCCTGCCTGCCTGCCTGCCTTGAGATTATTTGTAATTAAACTATGTTTTGAACTTGATTCATCTGTATTCGTCTTCCTTCCAGCACACACACGTGACATCCAGGTTCAACACTTTTTACTGTTCCATTTGCACACTGAACATGTGTTAGAGCTCTTATATTTCTGAACACTCAAAGTGCTCTAGATTGACTGATAGCATTTAACTTTTTAAAATGTAGAAACTTTTCTTACCCCCTGATCTCCCTAGGAACTGTGGTCCACCCCTCCAACCCAAAGTCTCACAAAATCCTGTTAGAAACACTGGATCCGTTTTTAACTATTAATAAGCAAACCACTGATTGTAAGTCTAGCAGTAATTGGTATTACAATCTGAATGGACCAGTCGTTTTGAGTGCTGTAGCTACTTAAATTTGGTTTGACCAGTGAAAAAAGAAAATCTGCCATATATACTTAATTGGCTTTTTTATTTGAAGGTGGATCTTTTACAGTCATTCAAACAACTGCAGAGTGAAGGGCGAGTTTTTACAGTTAAAATTTTAAATAAGTGTGCTAAAAATATTCTATTGCTTTCTCTAGGCCCATTTTGTTGGATCATTTAGAATTTAGGCAAAAGAAAAATAATTGTAGGCAATATTTTAAATTCAACTCAAGCTCACTTCAACTTAGGAAATGGGCAGTTATACTGTAATAAATAGTTACTTTTCCAATACCTTTCACACAAAGAAAGAAGCTCAAAGAGTCAAATAAGTATAATTTGAAACAGGATGGGAAAATAGTTCTATAAGAGACTTTGGGGCCTTCAGATTCACATAGGGCTCAACAGTAACAGAAGTTCCACGAAGCCCTCATAGTCCAAGAGCCTTATTTAAGAGGCTATAGGACACATATATTCTAGCATAAATAAACATTTGTTTTCATTGTTGATGGGTTTTCTGAACCAAACTGAAGTTTGGAGTTAAATGAGCATGATTATTTGTAGATACATAAAGATAATTGTTGCTCCACACAATGTTTATGTTCAGATTGTGTTCAGATAATCTGTTGATGTATGGATTAATTTTTTTCCCCCATGTCTCTAGCCTCATGCATTAAATTATTTGCAATACCCACATTATCAATAGATAAAATAGTTTAATGTAAATAAACATGTTAGCCAATTACACCAGTATTTTGAATTGTACTCATCTGGCAACTGTGTTTACCATAAAACATCTATTAAGGCATATAAGGGCACACAAACAAAATTCTCAAAGCAAAAAGGACAAATGAAGAAAAAAGATAGTGTTCAACTTTTTTTAATCAACTGTTCAAAGAGGTCAAGGAACCTATTGGTAGTAGATTTCATTCATTTGTGAGTGGCGTGAAAACGTTCCTCCTCTTTTTCAGTCTTCTTCCCAGGAAAATCTAACACTCTGTTGGATCTTTTCTCTTTAGGTGGCGGGGGACCCGAAGAGGTACAGGGTTTTTCATCCTGCATGTTGCTTGTGTCAGACGGTGCAGAGGACGTCGTGTCCTCCTCCCTTTCCTCCACAGATGCGGATGGTGGCAAGCCAGTGTCTTTGGCCACAGCAGAACAGCTAGTGACTTCTGCATCACGAGTCTATCAGGATGGGAGGCTCAATAGACGGTTTCCCCTCATGCATGGCAGAAAACCACGGCCATGTGGCTGCTGTAGCCTCCCCACTGTCTGTTCCAGCTCCTGTAGGAGGACAGCGGAGCTCCTAAAATAAAAAAAATCTATTCTCTATTAAACTGGCAAGAAGAAAAAGCACACCAAATGAAATAATACATGCATTAATTTTTCCATACCTTATATTTTCTTTTTAGATTGTCCCATTTTTTGGAAATTTGACGGTGTAACTTTTCCATATAAACCAATCCTCTGAATAACTTTACTATACTATAAAAATAAATTATTTACTCAAACACACACAAATATAGTGTAACAATATTATTATAAATATTATAATATTATAAATATCTAAAACCTCACTGCATTTATCAAACCAAGTGAAGACAGCATATCTTTCCATGCATACTGGAACATAACTCGCATCCAGGCTTTTTTGGCACTGTTCCTCTTCCCAGTGAAGTCAGAATCAAACTCCATACGTATTTTAATTAACTTTTCGGTCTCCTCATTAATCCCTGTAAGAAAGAATTTTACACCACAGTAAAGCAGTTCGAAATGTTAATGTGTTGCATATTAACCCCTGCAGGCATAAACTACAAATATACTGTGTAATCAACACATCAAAACGAATTAACTACTGGTCTACATTAAAGTCATTCTCTATTAACCAATATAAGAGGCGTTAATTTAAAAATTAAAAGCAATAAGCCATTAAAATCAAAATTAAAGGCACTGTCAAAACATAACCCACATTTACAATAACTTACTGCTTAATACTCACATTTATGTTTGTTTGTATTTTCTGCCATTTTTAGCACTTGGTGCAGATGTGAAGGGGGAGGAGAATTTATACGTGCGTCACATTTAGTCGATAAAACACTTCCGCAAAGGATACACCTGTGTATCCTCGCTCATGACTCCTCAGGAAGCTTCCTCACTCCTCGATCATCGCGGTGCAATTAGAGAATTGAGATGTCCTACAAGATGGCTGAGCTCGATCGGTTTCCGGGTCATAGGATGGAGGACGGAGGAGTGAGGAAACGAGGAGGGATATTGAAAAGCACCCTAGGCCTCAGCAACTAAATTATATAAGAGTGCTGGAGAGGTATCCTAATCTAGTTAGGAGTAACAAGATGGCAGCAGAGAGGAGGAGACCACACACTTTCTAAGGCTTGATCGTCAAGGTATTCTTTTTGTAACTGACCTAGTAAGAAATTTAAGAACTTATCCCACTCTACAAATTTAGTAGAGTTTTTTTTCCTAGCTATTGCAACTGTGGGGGAACCTTGAAGGTTAATTTTTTAACTTTTTTTTAAAGGTTCTAATTGGAACCTCCACTTAAAGGTGCATTAATAGCCCATTAAGGTTCCTTTTTGAACCCGTTTCTAGATAGTAATATTAATAATAATAGCTATTGCTATCTTAATCCTATTTCACAATATACACCGCATTCCAAATTATTATGCAAATGATATCTTTCTCTGATTTTCATAATTAGTCAATGCAAATGACAGTCAGTATAATTTTCAAGTCATCAACCATTAGGGTATAATTCGAATTTTATTGAACAAACCTCCTAATAATAACAGTATTTATTTCAAAAATAAAAAACTGAAAATGCACTGTTCCAAATTATTATGCACAACAGAGTTAAAACATTTTATAGGTTGTAAAGAACAGAAAACGGGCATTTGCTGAATTTGCATTAGGTGGTCATATTTACTGAAAACAAAAGCTATTTCAATCAAAAACATCCTAACGGCAAGTTACATCTTAACATAGGACCCCTTCTTTGATATCACCTTCACAATTCTCGCATCCATTGAACTTGAGTTTTTGGAGAGTTTCTGCTTGAATTTGTTTGCAGGATGTCAGAATAGCCTCCCAGAGCTGCTGTTTTGATGCGAACTGCCTCCCACCCTCATAAATCTTTTGCGTGAGGATGCTCCAAAGGTTCTCAATAGGGTTGAGGTCAGGGGAGGATGGTGGCCACACCATGAGTTTCTCATCTTTTATGCCCATAGCAGCCAATGACACAGAGGTATTCTTTGCAGCATGAGATGGTGCATTGTCATGCATGAAGATGATTTTGCTACGGAAGGCACGGTTCTTCTTTTTGTACCATGGAAGAAAGGGGTCAGTCAGAAACTCTACATACTTTGCCGAGGTATTTTTCACACCTTCAGGGACCTTAAAGGGGCCTACCAGCTCTCTCCCCATGATTCCAGCCCAAAACATGACGCCGCCCCCTCCTTGTTGACTATCCAGGGTTGCACGACACTCGTCAGTAAACAAGACTGTTTGAAAATTAGTCTTCATATATGTCTGGGCCCACTGCAACCATTTCTGCTTGTGAGCATTGGTTAGGGGTGGCCGAATAATAATAGGTTTATGCACAACTGCAAGCCTCTGGAGGATCCTACACCTTGAGGTTCGCGGGACTCCAGAGGCACCAGCAGCTTCAAATACCTGTTTGCTGCTTTGTAATGGCATTTTAGCAGCTGCTCTCTTAATCCAATGAATTTGTCTGTCAAAAACCTTCCTCATTCTGCCTTTATTTGCACAAACCCATCTGTGCTCTGAATCAGCCACAAATCTCTTCACAGTACGATGATCACGCTTAAGTTTTCGTGAAATATCTCATGTTTTCATACCTTGTCCAAGGCATTGCACTATCTGATGCTTTTCGGCAGCAGAGAGATCCTTTTTCTTTCCCAGATTGCTTGAAACCTGTGGCCTGCTTAATAATGTGGAACGTCCTTCTTAAGTACTTTTCCTTTAATTGGGCTCATCTGGCAAACTAATTATCACAGGTGTTTGAGATTCATTTCAGTGATCCAAAGAGCCCTGAGACACAATACCATCCATGAGTTTAATTGAAAAACAAAAAATTTAATGTTTATGACACTTACATCCAATTTGCATAATAATTTGGAACGCGGTGTAGACAGAACACAATGATTGTCCATAAAATGTTTAATACATAAATATAAAATGTGAGCACAGACACCACTGGACAAACAAGAGATTTGCTTGAAAAAAGGAATGTCTTTCATCAATCAATCAATCAAATAAATAAATAAATTACATTAATCCAACCTTTAATGGAATGTAACCGAATATCTATAATATTTAGAAAATAAGATAATGTTAAATACAGGACACCACTGGGCAAATAGAGACTTGCTTAAAGCAAAGGAATATTGTCTTTTGATGAAAGTCCAACAACAATCAATTTCATTCAACATATACCAGAATGTAACTGAATATTTATAACATTTAGAAAATAAGATAATGTCTAAAACAGGACACTCCTTTCAACATCACATATTTATATACATATAAATTCAAATAAACAAAAATTTGACCATTTTAATCACTGTGGGTGGAAGTTTGGTTTTGGCATTATGGCACTTTTCAATGAATGTTAGGGTGTTTCTCAACTTTGAAGGTTCAAGGTTGCATATAGGCATCATCCAGTCTCAGGAGACCATGAATCACGCTGGATGAGGATCACCGGTGCAGCGGACTCAACAGTCCGATTCGGGAGTGGCAGTCTCTGCCACAAAACCTGCAGATGGTATCTGAGGCAGGTTGAATAGCTTGGTTTCTGGCCTTCCTCCGTAGCCGCTTTTCCTTCAACTTCTAATTTAATGTCTCCTCAAATTTGGAGAGGCCTTTTAAAACAGCCTTTCTCCACTGAGGTCTATCTGAGGCTGTAGCTTCCCAAAAGTTCAGGTTGATTCCAAGGGCCTTAAGGTCTTTTTTACAAACATCTTTATACCTTAAATGGGGTCTGCCTGCTGGTCGCGTTCCATGTGACTGCTCACCATACAGGAGATCCTTCGGAATGCGTCCATCTTCCATTCGGACAACATGACCCAACCATCGCATGCGTCTCTGCTTGAGAAGGGTGAACATGGAAGAAGTTGCAGCTCTCTCAAGGACGATGTAGTTGGGGGTCTTGTCCTGCCAGGTAATGCCTAGGATGCGACGGAGACAATGCATATGTAAAGCATTAAGTCTACTTTCTTGCCAAGCATGCAGGGTCCATGACTCTCCCGTAGAGGAGCGTGCTTACCACGCAAGCATTGTAGACCTGGATCTTGGTATAGTCTGACAGCTTGTTATTAATCCATACTCTTTGTCAGTCTGGACATGGTTGTGATAGCCTTTCCAAGAGAGAAAGAGAGAGCGAGTCAGAGATAGAGGATCCCAGGTACACAAAGTTGTGTACACCCTCAAGTTCATAGTCAGAGATTGAGATGCTGGGTAGAGGATTTACATCTTGTCCCATGACTTGTGTCTTCTTCAGGCTGATGGCGAGCCCAAACTCTTGGAATACCTTGCTGAAGCGATTTATCAGCTGTTGTAGATCCTCAGCAGAATGTGTGGTGAAAGCTGCATCATCGGCATGAAGTATATTGCCATTAGAGCAACTAGAGCCATGGTCACATCGTATACTTCACAGACAATTTCTGCAAATATTTGCTTTTAAGTCCTAATTTAAAATACAATTCTACTCAACTGATGGGACTTTAAGGGTTGGATATCAAGATAACATTTCCTTTGTGGAGTGATGTTTTATGTAGTCTATCCTTTCACTCTTTGTCCGTGCCATGTAGTCCTCTAATGATGTTTGGTGTCGTCTTCATGCATTCGTTTTTCATTTTATCCAAGTGGACCCCAATGCTGTAATCAACTTTTCCTGATTTAATCTACCCATAAAAACATGTGTATGCGTTTATTTATGCTATTCTTTAAAAATCGTAAGATGATTCTGTCTGACACTCTTTCGATACACATCTTGGTCAGATAGATCATCTAAAAAATGGGGGAAAAAATATTATGAATTAAGGGCATAATTTTAGAGAGTGGTGGAGGGTAAAAAAACAAGATGTGTTCAGCACTTGTTACCAAATACCAGTTCTTAAGTGACAAGACTGGAAAAGGGTATGTAAGAACATGCCAAAGAGCCTTGCAGTTTATATGTATTAGGTTCAGTGCATCCGGAAAGTATTCACAGCGCTCCACTTTATCCACATTTTGTTATGTTACAGCCTTATTCCAAAATGGATTAAATTAATTATTTTCTTAAAAATTCTACAAACAATACCCCATAAGGAGAAAGTGAAAAAAAAATGTTTGAAATCTTTGCAAATTTATAAAAAAAAATAAAATAAAAAAAAATCACATGTACATAAGTATTCAGAGCCTTTGCCATGACACTCAAAATTGAGCTCAGGTGCACCCTGTTTGCACTGATCATCCTTGAGATGTCTCTACAACTTGATTGGAGTCCACCTGTGGTAAATTCAGTTGATTGGACATGATTTGGAAAGGCACACACCTGTCTATATAAGGTCCCACAGTTAACAGTGCATGTCAGAGCACAAACCATGAAGTCCAAGGACTTGTCTGTAGACCTCCCAGACAGGATATTGTATCGAGGCACAGATCTGGGGAAGGGTACCGAAAAATTTCTGCAGCATTGAAGGTCCCAATGAGCACAGTGGCCTCCATCATCCGTAAATGGAAGAAGTTTGGAACCACCAGGACTCTTCTTAGAGCTGGCCGCCCGGCCAAACTGAGCGATTGGGGAGAAGGGCCTTAGTCAGGGAGGTGACAAGAACCCGATGGCCACTCTGACAGAGTTCCAGCGTTTCTCTGTGGAGAGAGGAGAACCTTCCAGAAGAACAACCATCTCTGCAGCACTCCTCCAATCAGGCCTGTATGGTAGAGTGGCCAGACGGAAGCCACTCCTCAGTAAAAGGCACATGACAGCCCGCCTGGAGTTTGCCAAAAGGCACCTGAAGGACTCTCAGACCATGAGAAACAAAATTCTCTGGTCTGATAAAACAAAGATTGAACTCTTTGGCCTGAATAGCAAGCGTCATGTCTGGAGGAAACCAGGCACCGCTCATCACCTGGCCAATACCATCCCTACAGTGAAGCATGGTGATGGCAGCATCATGCTGTGGGGGTGTTTTTCAGGTGGAGGAGCTGGGAGACTAGTCAGGATTGAGGGAAAGATGAATGCAGCAATGTACAGAGACATCCTTGATGAAAACCTGCTCCAGAGCGCTCTGGACCTCAGACTGGGGAGATCTGAAAATGGCTGTGCACCGATGCTCCCCATCCAACCTGATGGAGCTTGAGAGGTCCTGCAAAGAATAATGGGAGAAACTGCCCAAAAATAGATGTGCCAAGCTTGTAGCATCATACTCAAAAAGACTTGAGGCTGTAATTGGTGCCAAAGGTGCTTTAACAAAGTATTGAGCAAAGGCTGTGAATACTTATGTACATGTGATTTTTAGTTTTTTAATACATTTGCAAAGATTTCAAACAAACTTCTTTCACGTTGTCATTATGGGGTATTGTTTGTAGAATTTTGAGGAAAATAATGAATTTAATCCATTGTGGAATAAGGCTGTAACATAACAAAATGTGGAAAAAGTGAAGCGCTGTGAAATCTTTCCGGATGCAATGTATGTAAGTGGAAAGGTGTCACTTCATTTGACATACTTACATCTACAATGCTTGCCGTATTTTTAGTGTCACAAGTCTGTTGGACCCTTGGTGAAAAACCTGTTTCCTTACTTTGCTGAACCTGCTACGAATTTCATTTATTTCGATCTTTTCGATTATTTACTTGATATACTCCATCTATGTTTTGATCATCGTACTGAATTTGATCCAGTCTAGACATAGTCTTAGACAAAATAAACTTGATTTTCTCAGCTTTTTGCTCAAAATGATTTCATGGAACTTAACCACATTAAAGTGTTGATAAAAAAAGAATGCATGAAGCTAGAATAAAACAGATTTTTTATGTTTAAAAGCAGAGGGTCTGTTCTCTCTTTAGATATATTGCATGTTCAGATAGTCATGCAACAAAATATTCTGGGGGCCAAGGGCAACCTTCTTTTAAAAATGCCGACGGGGAAAATGCGGAAACCAGGTGCAGCCATTGCTTGAAAGTAGAATCTTGCTTGGCAACCAGGAAAAGATGATTATTGCATATGTGGTTTTCCAAGGAAAAGTCTACAAGTTTAAATACTCGTCTAAACTGATTATATATTTTGAGAGTTGAAATTACCACTGGACTTGAGGAGAATTGCAATGGTCAGAATGGTGACTTCATTGTATTCATCACAGCAAGTGATGTTGACTTAAACAATTTAGCCTCCACTGCACACCAGTCTGTATGTGAGATATTTTTTGTAAATTTGCTGCCCAATAATAATTTAACAAATTCGGGAGAGCCAATCCTCTGTGCTTTTTTGCAAATTTTATATTTGACATCCATTCTCTTAATATCACTAATAGACTGCAACCATCTGAGTACTGATGATAGTGGCTCTATAGCCAAAATAAATAGCAAAGGGCTAAGGGGACAGTCTTGCCGTGTACCTCTAGACAGAAAGAAATATTGTGAGCCTATCTTATTTGTGACTACGGCTGCCTTTGGTTGATGGTAAAGCAGGCGAATCCAGGAAGTGAATTTTGAGCTGAATCCAAATTTGTCTAATACAGCAAATAAATAGTTCCACTTGACTCTATCGAATGCTTTCTCTGCATCTAGAGAAATAATCACTTCAGGACTACTCTCTGACGCAGAAGAATGCACAACATTTATACGTTTTCGAATATTAATGAAGGATTGACGCCCCTTAATGAAGCCCGTCTGGTCTTGTGAAATAATATCTGGAATTATTTGCTCTATTCTAGAGATAAAATTTTAACATCCACATTTAATAAGGAAATCGGTCTATAGGAACTACAATCCAGGGCGCCTTTATCTGGCTTCAGAAGAACTGTGAATATGGCCTGTGTAAGACTTGATGGCAGTGTTGACTGTTCGAGATAATGATTAAACATACTAAGAAGTAAAGGAGACAGTTTAGAGGAGAATTTTTTATAGAAATCGACGGGAAATCCGTCCGGTCCCGGGCCTTTACTACTCTGCATGGCTTTGATTGAGTCCTCTACCTCTTAAAGTTGTAAAGGTCTATCCAGATTATTCTTTTGATCTTGTATAATTTACATTAGCCAGAAATGTTTACATAAGAGCGTTCCATGTGGAACTCTGAAGTATACAAATCTGAGTAGTATTTTTGAAAAATAGAATTAATTTATTGGGGATAAACAGAGGAAGCACAGCACATTGGAAATACGGTCTCTTTTCTATGTGCCCATTTGTATTCTTCTCAGTGTCAGTGGTTCACTTTACATGCTTTTGAACGCAAAACTCTTTATTTTGACATTGTCTAATAATTCAAATGTAGCTGTTTACGTTATTATACAAAGCAAAGGAAGATATAATACAAAACCAATCTAATGAAATTAAACAGCAATGTAACTAACTATCGTTAAATCAAAGGTTTAAAATAAAATAAAAGTTTTAAACAAACGGGTAGGTTTCTCTTACATTACTACCACATTCAAGTCAAACAATCGAAATAAACACTCAAAAGTACTAAGAAAACACTTTTCATCTGGTGGCTGGCAGAAACTCTTTTCTGTACAGCGGAAGAGGTGTTTTAAAAGGACCGCCAACTGAGTGTCCATTAACCACTGACACAATTCAAATCAGCAGCGATTTGATGACTTAAGACACAGAAAACAAAAGAAGAGACATAGAAACAGTTAACAAAATACACATAACATAAAAGTACTGTTTGTGTTTTTTTATATAAATGTACTTTACTCTAAATGTAAAAGTACCCACAATTAAATCTACTCTTAAAAGTACAAATTTTCCAAAACATTTCTCAAGTAAATGTAACGGAGTAAATGTACTTCGTTACTACCCACCTCTGACTGTCCAAATAGCTTCAATAAACTAAATAAACATATGATTAACTAAACCAGTTTTGTAAAATTACATTGAAATTATACCAGTTTATACTTTAATTTAACTTAAAGTATAAAGTTTTAATAGATTTAACTTAACTTCAGTGCCTTCAATTTACTCCACTGCATTTGGCTCACTTTGCCCCATAGCTGCCATTTTGGGGGAAAAAAACTAGCTTACCAATTCAGGGTTATATTTAGCTAAATGATTTGCATGGATATATACATTGGTAAATCACCAACATGCATCATATATATATATATATATATATATATATATATATATTTTTTTTTTTTTTTTTTAAATAAGTTTAAGTTTTATTTTTTAATAAGATAAGTTTTGATGTAGCAGCCATTACATCTGATATACAAAAAATTACTTTGACAAGCCAAAAACAGTTTTTAAAGTAAATTGCTGCTTACCACTCCTCCCATGTGCTTCTCCTTTTCACACACTGTTGCCAAATAATTTTCAGAAGTTGCTAGAGGCAGGTTGATTTATTGTTAAAAGTTGCTAAATGATGCATGATGATGTCATTACAAAATGACTTAAACCTCCATCATTATGTACAATACATAATGGCTAAGTCTGAAATCGAATACTTCCCTACTATATAGTATGTGAAAAACAGTACACCAACAGAGTAGTATGTATGAATACATATAAAACAGTAGGCGAAAAGTTCCTGGGTGACGTACTACTTCCAACGTGATTCAGAAGTTTGTATTCAATGGACACTTTACTATCCCATGAGGCCACATGAGAGGATTTGTATAATATGATTAATATTTTCATCACATAATTGGACAACCAGTATTTAAATGTACTTCACAAAAAAATCAACTTTAAATTCCACTGACATCTGTTTGATTGTATTCGATGTAAATTTCTATGCATTTTTGTGATTTTAGACACAGTAGCATGTGAACAGGACTTTTATTTTGGTCTGGAGATATGACGTCATAAGCCTGCACCCGCTCCTGCGGCTGTTGTGATTCGACTGAAGAAAGGTTAGTGGTTTTAAGCATTTAAGTTGTTTAAATCAATGCAGAATGTTTATTCGAGTTCATAGTTTTTATACATTATGCAATACGATTATTTATTATTGAATGTAACATTCTAATGCTTGATTTTACATTAATAAACTTTATTTTTTGTGAGTAAAGCGAATAACAGAAAAGGTGCGTCTCATTTCGCCCCCTATATAGTGAATGAATACATCATAAACACGAATTCAGTCACTGGCAAATAGTGATGAAGAAACGGAGCTTTTTGAAATCTAAAGTCAACTGAACCAAATGCTTAAAATAATGATTCAGTGATTCGAATCGCCGCACGCTCACGACACATGCTGGTCAAAACAGTGTAAATGCAACTATAAAACAAACACAACACACAAGTTTAATAAACGGAACTCCACGTTTTCATTAAAGTGTAATCTACCAATAAATACCAAATGTAAACAACGTACTATATATTTTGTTCCTTTATTAATTTGCAGCACTAATTTTGGTGTGGTTTTTTTTTGTTTTTTTTTGACTAATCACTCTGACTGACTCTCTTACCAGTGTGCTGACTAATGAACTAGGGAGCTGATTGAGATGCACCCAGAGATTTAGTAGTTTGGATTATTTTTTCTTTCTGTTTATTATTCTTACATCTTCATAATCATGACCTATTCTATTGTCCAAACAGAAAAACTCCTGGTGAAGCGACTGAGATCCACGTGACACACTAAAGATGGCGTGTATTAAAGAAGAAAGTGAAGACATGAAGATTGAAGAAACATTCAGAGTGAAACAAGAAGATATTGAGGAACAAACAAAGATGGTGTTTATTAAAGAGGATAGTGAAGACATGAAGATTGAAGAAACATTCAGAGTGAAACAAGAAGAAACTGAGGAACAATCAAAGGTGGCGTTTATTAAAGAGGAGAGTGAAGACATGAAGGTTGAAGAAACATACAGAGTGAAACAGGAAGATGAGACACAAACAGGTTGGTTTCATTCTCAAAGCTGAACTCAGTAATTTGATCCTTATTAAAATGTCCATCTCTATAGAAATGAATAATAGAATGTCATACTATTTTACCATATGCACATAATGTTCTTAAAGGGTCATCTTTCAACCCCGTTTCAGCAGCAGTCAGTTCAGTTTTATTTCACTCTCATTAAAAGCATCAAATCTTCCCACAAATGCTGCCTATTACCATTACATGCAACACAATATACACATGGTTTTGTAAGCTCACCATACATTACACAAATACATGCATAACCTGCAGTGACAGCTGTAATTTAATGCGCAAATAAATGCACAGCCGTTCGCATTCGCAGGTGTTCTCTGCATCGAAAATATATGAACACGCTGTTGCATCTTTGATAACCTTTGAGGCTTATTTTGCTTATACGATCGATTAAAGGGCCTTACATTGAGTAAAGAATGACAGCTAACAGTTCACCGGAAATGCCCAAGCTGACTTATCGTAAACCAGGAAGTAACTGAGCATATGTTCAATTAAAGCGGTTTTATTGACATGGATCAGGTTGCCTTATGTGGGAGATCACATGACCAGACAAATACTAATGCTGCCTTCAAGTGAACCTGAGAAGATCCTATTTTCACATTGACCATTCTTTAGTATGACGTCACACATTAAATTAAGAAAAATAACAATTTGTGCAACATTAAACCCAATATCAACTTCTGAATTGGAAACAAAGAACATTCATTTCTATCACTTAATTATACAACAGTATCTAAAAACATTTATTTTCCATAAAGCAAACCATGAAATGTGAATGATCAGCTTTACATTTGTTGTCCACAAGTGATTTCTTTCTCTTCCCATCGTCAAAAGTGCTTGTTTCAAACCAGTGTCTTGTAAACATGCCTTTGTTTCCAGGCGGACTGATTAAACATAACTTTACTCCTTTAATTTTCTCATAATACACAGATCAGGCATAACATTATAACCATAACATTATATCCTAATATTGTGTTGGTCCCCCTTTTGCTGCCAAAACAGCCCTGACCCGTCAAACATGGACTCCACTAGACCCCTGAAGGTGTGCTGTGGTATCTGGCACCAAGATGTTAGCAGCAGATCCTTTAAGTCCTGTAAGTTGCGAGGTGGGGCCTCCGTGGATGGGACTTGTTTGTTCAACACATCCCACAGATGCTCAAATGGATTGAGATCTGGGGAATTTGAAGGCCAAGTCAACACCTCAAACTCGTGCTCCTCAAACCATTCCTGAACAATTTTTGCTTTGTGGCAGGCCACATTATCCTGCTGAAAGAGGCCACAGCAACCAGGGAATGTCGTTTCCATGAAAGGGTGTACATGGTCTGCAACAATGCTTAGGTTGGTGGTACGTGTCAAAGTAACATCCACATAGATGGCAGGCCCCAAGGTTTCCCAGCAGAACATTGCCCAAAGCATCACACTGTCTCCACCGGCTTGCCTTCTTCCCATAGTGCATCCTGGTGCCATGTGTTCCCCAGGTAAGGGACACACACGGACCCGCCCATCCACGTGATATAAAAGAAAACGTGATTCATCAGACCAAACCACCTTCTTCCATTGCTCCATGGTCCAGTTCTGATGCTCACGTGCCCGCTTCTTGAGCAATTTGAGCTACAGTAGCTCGTCTGTTTGATCTAGTACACGGGACAGCCTTCGCTCCCTACATGCATCATTTAGCCTTGGCTGCCCATGACCCTGTCGCCGGTTCACCACTGTTCCTTCCTTGGACCACTTTTGATAGATACTGACCACTGCAGACCGGCAACACCCCACAAGAGCTGCAGTTTTGGAGATGCTCTGACCCAGTTGTCTAGCCATCACATTTTGGCCCTTGTCAAACTTGCTCAAATACTTACGCTTGCCCATTTTCCCTGCTTCTAAAACATCAACTTTGAGGACAAAATGTTCACTTGCTGCCTAATATATCCCACCCACTAACAGGTGCCGTGATGGAGATAATCAGTGTTATTTACTTCACCTTCAAGGTCATAATGTTATGCCTGATCAGTGTATACTTTGCACATAATTTTTCAATGATTCTCAAATGACTCAACGGATGAATTATTCTCTCTAAATCCCTCCTTTCCGTGAGCCTACTCTGCTCTGTTTGGCCAGATGGCCCAGTCTGTTACAATTGGTCTACCGCTTACAGCGCGTGTCGGAAGCAAAACGCCTATTACCATAACTGAACTAGCTCCGTCCGGAGGCTTCCTAAAGCTCAGTGATTGTACACACTGTAACAATGACGTTGATTTTACCATATCAATCCGAGCACAAATCTGACAATGAAAAATTGGAAGAACTAGTTCTTCAACCAGAAACTCCATCACAAGGTTGACGCTACTCAGTTTGAGGTACATTTTGAGATGTTGTTGCTGTAATTCCTCACCATCAGCATTAATAAGTGTATGTCCATCAACTAACCGATGTGTATATTTCTCATTTATTGTGGTGCACATACGGGAACTGTATCAATAACGGTGGCTGTGTCAAGTTGTCCGCGGGTGGACAATGTACAACATAGGTGGGCATTATGCGAATGTATTTTCTAGGGACGTAGAACCATCACACAGTGGGATTCGAATTACAGACGACTCGTTTAAACGGTTCAGAGTCGATTCTTTTTTTTTTTCTTTTTTTTTTTGGGAGACAATAACTTTATCGTGCACTTTCGACTTTACAACTTTGTGTTTACATTCACAAACAGCTACATTACACACTGCATGAAAGGGAATATTCGAAAAACCATGATAGGGCATACTTTAAAGAACAATTTAAATTTATTCAGAACAATAACAAAGGCGTAGTTTGATAACGCCATGAATAAGCGTGGAATCATGGGAGTTGTCGTCTTACTCCACAGCCGATGGAAAACAATCCGACGGGATCATATTTATTCATTTTCATAGATAAACTAATGTATTAATTTATTTGCTGCTGCTGCTCCTTACGTTTGTGTTTATGCATATTTTATGACTAAAGTTACAATTAAAGTTTCGTTTAACGTCCGCCTCCTTTTTCCCTGAATTTGAACTTAGTTACAGTTGCATTTGAAATTCACATTATTTTATTTCATTCTAATAAAACAGCCGCAATTGTTGAATTACTACTCATACAGGTCACTTTATTCAACGAGTTAAAATTGTGGGGTAACACAGCATTGCTTTGCTTGGTCAAAACAATCATACTAAAATACATTTTGAGTGTAGAGATCGATATTTCCCGATAGTTTCCCGATATTTTTCCTTATATTTAAGCATTTTCCCATAATCGCATATTGGTTTTGTAATATCGGATTCACCGATAAATGGTGCCATCTTGTGGACGTTTTGAGAATTGCGTACAAGCCCGCCATTTAAAGAACTGCGTCTGAAGGGAAATGTCAACAACGGTGTTCAAAGGTACAGCCAGTAATGCACAAATGAGATGTGCACAAATAAGATTTATGTAGGTTATGTAGTTTAAACTTGGCGCTAAAAATAGTGACGAACTCAAGGAGTCACGTAATCTATCATGTCCCAATAAAGACGTAACTTTACATGAATGAAATAAAACAGCCATGAATGAGAGCATATTGGAAATAAAAGCGCTTAATTTATTTTTCTCTGTCTGTTTATGCTCATCTCGTGAAATCGCGTTTAGCCATTCAACTCACCGGGTTGATGCTCCAGCATAGTCACCAAATGTAACTTAACAAGACCCACTCGTTTAAAACTCCTTAAATTATATTAACGTCTGCTATATAACATTTATATAATAAACATCTAAATAATTACAGCTCTGTGGAAATGAATTATCAGGCCTATCTCCGCGAGAGACGTTCTGTGTAAACGCATAGATGAAAATGGCGCTCTGTCATCAGCAGGTATTTCATAATCTAGACCGGTCGACAAAAACATTATTAATAATTCTGATAACGTGCCAAATGAGATGGACTCTGTAATAGCGATGATGTATTCGCTGTTTTGTTTATTTTTCTGACAATGTTTGCGTATTCCAGAGAAGATTCCAGCGCGTTCCATTCTCTTCACTCTTTAGTCTATTAAACAACACATAAACCTTTTAAAACTGTGGTTTAAAACGAATGCATATATTTATGCTTATATTTATGGAGAGTTGATAGACTCACCTGTCATTTATTTATGTTCTCCATTTGAAAACATTAGACTTTGTAAATTTATTTAGCCTGTCGTTAATATGTTATTGTTATAAATAAAAAGATGTAGTAATGTTACAAAAGACTGCTTGCGCTGTATTAAAAAAAAAAGTTGCACTCTTTCAGACTATATTGATGTAGAAGTGTATTTTGTATGTTTGAGTGAAATTGCAAAAATTACAGTGTTTAAAAAGTGTTAAATAAAAGTTTGTTCAGTTCATTGCTGTTGCTATAATTGTAAAAAAAAAAACAGAAATAAAACAATAAATAAATATCGGTTCTATATATCGGTTATCGGGCACATAAACATGCAAATAATCGGTATCGGTTATAAAAAATAAATATCGGTCGATCTCTGTTTGAGTGTGTTGAAAGTTATGTTATAACGTTACTCTTTGTGTTCGCTCTGTGTTTGCTATGAGACACTTGTGCACATTGCAGTAAACTAGATCGATTTAGATCATATTAATGAAAGCTGGATGACTTGTGTTGCTAAATGGCATGCAATTCATTTTAAAACATTGTATGGCAGAGAAAATGCTGTACTACTGTTAATACAAAGAAAGCTCTTTCTGATTTTGCTATGTTATCCACGTGACAAAATAGTGTTGTCTCTGAGCCATGATACAAACATGTTATACTCGCGGTAAAGCAAAAAAACAAGAGATTGAAACAATAAGACTAACCATGTTGAGCTATACAGCAATGATTCGTTTTCTGTCGATAAAAGTTGCTCACCTGTAGCCTAGAAATCTAGACGCACCCTAGCGGCAGCAAATGTAATTTGCAGCCAGGGTCGTCCAGTTGGCTTGCGAGCTTGAAAAACCAAACTCTAGTCAGGCCAATCACATCGTGTATAGAGTCGGTGGGCGGGTTTAACGTAATGACGGCAGAGTTCCGACGGTTCCGCGTGCTATTGGAAAACAAAGAAGCTGGCGAACAGCGGTCTTTCGAATCGGCTTTGGCCGCGACTCTGGAAGACTTGGAGTTAAGCTTTTCTTTGAGAAAAGAACAAAGAACGGCACTGAAGTCATTCTTCAGAAAGGAAGATGTTCGGAGTTTTGCCGACCGGATACGGCAAAAGTTTAATCTATCAACTAGCTCCGCTTCACCTTCTTCGTTGCTGTGGTTGGTTGTAGCACTATCCTATTGCGTGCAGAGGAAATTTGAAAGACAACCGTTTATCCCGCCCCTCGGATTGAGCCCTGCCAATGGTGTGTTCCCAGACCCAACATTTTGATATGGGTCTGGCTTGTCAGGCTAGCTCACCTGTCTAATAAAACACATTATATATTAAAGCGTCTTTGGTGTTTCCATGGTTTCTACGGAAGTAAAATTGAGGGTGATGTGTATATGACATCATTGACAGGCAACGCAGTGACATGGGCCATTACTCTAGTTAAAATAGCAGATTTCTCTGGATTTAAACATTGGAAACATTTGGGATAAAGTACACAAGTCAACAAAATATTGTCGCTGTCAGGCGAAAACCTCATATCTCCATGATTTGTCATTTTTAGTATTTTCATAAATCATTACTATTGGTCACCCTTTACGTCTGTCTGTGGGTTTTACGATTATTTAACCAATGAAAAGTATTAAAGTGCGCTTGTGACTAAACTGCGTAACTCCATTGGATCCTCAAGCTGTCAGCAAAACCTTGTAACTCTACCCCGCCCCCATTTTTGAAAGTGCCATGAACAACAGCGCTTAAGGTAAGCTGTGATCTTTCTTCTAAGGTAAATATGTTTTAGAATTAGCCCTAGGTGGTTGCAAACTTTTCAAAATTATGTAGTGTACCTGTTGAAAATTTTTTAGCTCTGATGTGATAGAGCTAAGATATAGATGTTATAGATGGAGTAGTTTGCTGAAGAGACTAGTGTAGGCGAGAGATATGACAAGAAATTAAGTGAAAGTAGTCTACCCGTAATATTAAGCTTTACCTGTAAATATGAAGATACGTTTCTAGATCTGACTGATTTTAAATCATAATATTGGCCACCCCTGAAATGGGTCATGCCATTAACATTACCTGAGCCGTTGAATTTAAATATGCTATAATAAAACCGCATTCATTCAGGGACATGCTTTTCTTGCATGGACGAAGAACATAATCTGTTTAAAATGCATATACACAGTTTGCCCTTTTTAGTGCTGTTAAACTGAATGTATGAAGCAAACTGTTTGCTGAAAATATCCACAACTTAACACTGAAATAGGAGCGTGCGGTTTATCTGTTAATTGCGTGTGAAAGTTCTCGATTCAAGCACCCACGCAATCACAAAAGTACTTGGATAAAAGTTTATAGTTCAGATATAAACACTGATGTCTACCGTAGCGATCAAAATAAATATAGTAAATCTTTTGAAAGTAACATTGAGCTTCAAATAATATCACTTACATCGTTACACCTCCATGTGGCGACAAGTGACTGTTAAAAAATATATTTGTCATTTGAATCATTCATTCAAGAGATTCGTTCAAAACATTTAATCCAGTAATGAAACAACTGAAATATTTATGAATCATTCATTCTAACTGATATTTTTTTTTACATAATTCATTCAAATGAATTAAACATTATATAGGCTGTAGCAATTAATATTTTGTCAGAAGCTCTAGTAAAATTCATGTTTTGTTTATCTCTTCAGAATTTCATCACTGTTCAGTGATGTCTAATTGAAACAAAAATATGTATTGACCCCTCTGAAGGCCATTTTGTAATTCGCACCCTGATTATAAACGACAAAACGCATTCACTTACATGTATATTTGAGAATTGGAATATCAGGTATTTGATGACATAGCTAACAAGTTTGTGAATATTTTGAATAATAAAAGGAAAAAACAAAATGTTACATCTGTCATACAATGCTATTGTATGAGCATGATGCATCACCATGGAATTAATAAAGTGATACGTTCTAAAATAACAGTCGCCTTAAAAAAATTCCCGCTGGGGGGATCAGCTAGAATATTTTAATCTTACGTGTGGAAGGGTGATGTTACTGTAACCTATTTAGGCAAACTAAGCTTATACACTCACCTAAAGGATTATTAGGAACACCATACTAATACTGTGTTTGACCCCCTTTCGCCTTCAGAACTGCCTTAATTCTACGTGGCATTGATTCAACAAGGTGCTGAAAGCATTCTTTAGAAATGTTGGCCCATATTGATAGGATAGCATCTTGCAGTTGATGGAGATTTGTGGGATGCACATCCAGGGCACGAAGCTCCCGTTCCACCACATCCCAAAGATGCTCTATTGGGTTAAGATCTGGTGACTGTGGGGGCCATTTTAGTACAGTGAACTCATTGTCATGTTCAAGAAACCAATTTGAAATGATTCGAGCTTTGTGACATGGTGCATTATCCTGCTGGAAGTAGCCATCAGAGGATGGGTACATGGTGGTCATAAAGGACCTGGACATGGTCAGAAACAATGCTCAGGTAGGCCGTGGCATTTAAACGATGCCCAATTGGCACTAAGGGGCCTAAAGTGTGCCAAGAAAACATCCCCCACACCATTACACCACCACCACCAGCCTGCACAGTGGTAACAAGGCATGATGGATCCATGTTCTCATTCTGTTTACGCCAAATTCTGTCCAATTTTGGTGAGCTCGTGCAAATTGTAGCCTCTTTTTCCTATTTGTAGTGGAGATGAGTGGTACCCGGTGGAGTCTTCTGCTGTTGTAGCCCATCCGCCTCAAGGTTGTGCGTGTTGTGGCTTCACAAATGCTTTGCTGCATACCTCGGTTGTAACGAGTGGTTATTTCAGTCAAAGTTGCTCTTCTATCAGCTTGAATCAGTCGGCCCATTCTCCTCTGACCTCTAGCATCAACAAGGCATTTTCGCCCACAGGACTGCCGCATACTGGATGTTTTTCCCTTTTCACACCATTCTTTGTAAACTCTAGAAATGGTTGTGCGTGAAAATCCCAGTAACTGAGCAGATTGTGAAATACTCAGACCGGCCCGTCTGGCACCAACAACCATGCCACGCTCAAAATTGCTTAAATCACCTTTCTTTCCCATTCTGACATTCAGTTTGGAGTTCAGGAGATTGTTTTGACCAGGACCACACCCCTAAATGCATTGAAGCAACTGCCATGTGATTGGTTGATTAGATAATTGCATTAATGAGAAATTGAACAGGTGTTCCTAATAATCCTCTGTGTCCCTGGAGGAAATGTGTGCGATGGTCAGCGTGTCATATGAGGAGGCAAGAAAGCTAATTCCAATTATAGACACCAATAGTGACAACGCAGATGGAGAGAGCAACAGAGAGAAAGAACAAAAAAGAGAGGGAGGTTATCCCAGCTCAGAGAAAGAGAATGAGTTAATGATACTGGAGAGTGTAGAGCGAGAGAGGAATTTGAAATGGAAGCAGGTGCAGTGAACAATGTGTGAATGGTTCATGGTTTTTATAGGAATTGTTATTTAACTGTATAACGAGTGGTAATTAGTATTGAATGGATAGATTTGCACATTTCACAGCAGTAGTACACATATATACATGCCCACTAATGTTTTTGTTGTATTTTTTTTAAGATTCCTGTGATGGCACTGAGGATGGTACAGATGGAGGAAGAAAGAGGAAGGATATAAGTAATTGGAAGTGTGTGCAGAAAAGGAGAAGAATGATGGGACAACCCTATGTTGGGATGAGCAGGAATGAAGAGGTTAACATGGAGCCCCGGGTGATGGGACCAAGATGCCAGTCAGCTGCATGTGTGAAATCCTCCAAGCTTCACTGCAGTACAATCGGGGAAGCAGACAGGGAGAACATTTTTAAACGTTTTTGGGAGAACATGAACTGGGAAGAAAAAAAAATGTATGTGCGTGGTTTGGTAGACATCATCCCTGTAAAGAGGAGAAGGGGGTCTGAAAATTCAAGAAGGTCATCTACTCTTATTTTCTTTTTAGAAGTTTATGGACAGAGAAGGAGGGTGTGCAAGAGTTTGTTTTTGGCAACGCTTGGAATAGGGGCATGGTCTGCCCTTAACTGGGTGCAAGAAACAGGAAATACACAGAAGAATGCAGCATCATGCCACAGACATGAGGCTCATGAGTTTATGAGGAGTTTTCTACAGGATCTCCCTAAGGTGCCTTCCCACTTCTGTAGGTCGTCAACATCCAAACAGTACCTGGAGCCTGTCTTTCAGTCCATGATGGACCTGTATAAAGTCTACCATCGTGCTGCTGAGGAAAAGATGCTGAGACCCTTCTCAAGGCAGATATTCTCAGAAGAATTTAAGCAGCAGAACCTGAGTCTTTACAACCCAAAGAAGGACCAGTGTAACACCTGCTACTCCTTCAAGGCTGGTAACTTGCCAGATAATGAGTGGCAGGTCCACTTTCTTAAAAAGGAAGAGGCCCATGCGGCAAAAGTGCAGGACAAAAATGATGCGAGTGACAAAATCATGGTAGTCTGCATGGATCTGCAAGCCCTCCTCTGCCCCAGATTGAACGTGTCGGCTCTTTACTGTAAGACAAAACTCACTGTCCACAACTTTACAATTTATGACATGTCTAAACACAACACCACTTGCTATGTCTGGCATGAAGGTGAGGGATCTCTGTCTGCCAGTGAGTTTGCATCATGTGTCATCGATTTTCTCTCTAAGCATAAGAAGCATGAGAAGTACATTTTGTGGAGTGATGGTTGTGGGCACCAAAACCGCAATTCTGTGGTCGACAATGCTCTTCTGAAGTTTTCCACAGAGAAGAAGAAGGTAGTCATTCAGAAGTTCCTGGAGAAGGGGCATACACAGATGGAATGTGACTCAGTGCACAGTGTCATCGAGAGACGTCTGAGAAACCAGGAAATCTATGTCCCAGCTCAATATGTTGCCCTGATGAAGACAGCACGGTCCAAGCCCAACCCGTATGAAGTCAAATATGTGGACCATAACTTCTTCCAAGACTTCACCAAACTGAGCCTCTGTGAGTCTATCCACCCAGGGATCAAACTCGGTGACCCACCTGTCCATGATATCAGAGCCATCAGGTAACTATCAAACTAAAATCATGTCTCTCTCACCAGCCCAAGTCATGATGTTGCATTTATTTGCTGTTAAATCTGTAATGTAATATTAAAACAGTTAACATACCATACAAACTATAATGATGCTGTGTATATGGTGGTGTTCAAACTCTGTCAAATCATTATTTTTGCACGTTATTAGGTACAACATTAATGGCACCATGGACTTCAAGATCCAGCACTCGGCTGATTGGACTCCATTTTCAAAGCACCAACTACAACACACCACCTCAGTCACTCCACTCTATACAGAGAGCCTGAAGATAAAGGAGATGAAATACAGACACCTCCAAGACCTCAAGGAGGTCATACCAAAAGACTTCCACAGCTTTTATGACAATCTAAGACACTAGGAAACACACACACACAAAATGACACTGTTAATAAATTGTTGGTAATTACTGTAATTGTTGCTTGATGCATTGCTGCAGTTGATGTAGATACATTTTTCATGTTTACTGTTTGGTAGTTATTGTTAGTACAGCATCACTTAAAGAAATGGTTCACCCAAAAATTCAGAGGGTTGAAAACAATATTATTATACCAACATATTAACATTCTTGAACACAAATACCACTAAATATTAATTGAACAAGCAATATTATAGTCATATGTCAACACCTGCTTACTAATAAAACATTTATCCCACTAATACATCTTGCTCGAGTTACTGCTGCTGTCTACATTTGTTCTTCTTTTAAAGGGCTTTGATGAGCAAATAAAACAGCCAGTAACTTTATAACATTATAGATAATTTAAATCAAACTGTTAAATATTTGTGAATGCTTTCATTGCGTGGAAACGTCACCGGTATTTTATATAAAATAAAATACTGAAGTTTTACAAAAATGGGTCATACAATACCTGAGCAGTTGAAGTAAAACCCCGCTTATTCAAGGATGCACATTTATTGCACGGAGCAAAAACATAATGCAAGTGTCTAAAATGCATACGTACAGTTCTGAGGAAATGAAATTTAACTTAATGTCGTTTAACTGAATGTACAAAGGAAACTGCTGAAATAACTACAACATTAACAACACTGAAATGAGAGTGCGTGGTTTATCTATCAATCAGAAGTGCATTAAAGATGTGTTCGTTACTATAGCAACAGTAGACGCCCGACGCGTTTTCTTTCTGAATCATCATAAGGAAAATGTTCCGTACAAAGAGGGCTTTTCTTTCTATTCCGTGAAGAAAAGTTAGTTTAGGATTAGTTGGAAAAGTGCATGATATTCTAGTCTCTCCATGGAAGCATTGCATGTTTAATGTACCTGGAACACTTTAATAAGGTTGTGTAGCCATTAACACACTCCTACACAATAGTTAGCATGAACTAACAATACTTTTAAATACCTTTTTAAATTTTGGCTTATGTAAATTTAAATTTTCATAGGCTACTAAAATAAAGTGTGTAATAATAATAAAGTAATAACATGAACTAACATTAACAATGGACAAAAGTGTTTGTTTGCCCACTCTCTGACCCCTGAAGGCCACTGTGTAATTCACACCCTGACTAAGACACATTGGGGGAAGCATTTTAATAATCCTATGAATGCATATAAAACATGCAGAATCGCATCGAATCGCATCGAATTTTAATGTGAATCGTCTCAAATCGAATTGTTCTGAATTTTTTACACATTCTATCAAGCTCCGTTGTAAATGTAGCATCTTAAGTTGATCTAGGATGAGTGTTTCTTCTCCTGAACTCCATGCAGCAGCAACACGTGTGGGTATTAAGATACAACGTCAATGTGAGGAACAATCTCTTGATGGATATTTAGTAACAGATGGATTATTACACCATTTGCAGGTGTTTGTACCCTGTCTGCCCTCCTGCAGCTTTCTCTGCTTTCCTTTTTGAAAGCCTCATTTCAGCCTCATTTAAAGATTAGACACTAAGTAAGTGACCAATCACAAGTCATGTCTTCTAGGGTTGTCACGATACCATAAATATATGTCACGATACTATATCAGCTGAATTATCATAATTCCGCGCAATATTGTATTAATTCATAATTCAAATCTACAAAATAAACCAAATTTTCAGAAATACATAGATATAAATTAAAACAAACCAAAATTTCCTCTGAATCTTTTTTTTTTTTTAATTGAGAATGAATAACTGACTGTTTGAAAAACTCAACTCAACAACAGTCAAACATTTTCCATGAAGCAACTAATTCAATGTGCCATGGACTTAATCTGTACAGCAATGAAATCATGGAAATGGAAACTTTCCTCAGGTTACTAAATATAAACACTGTTTTAGGAATTGAATTTGGATAAGCAAAGTCATAAAATTGGGATTTCAACGATTTTTGCAGAAAAAAATTATAATTCATATATTCATCTGAAAAGTTAAAATCTTTCAACATTCTACTCTTTCATATAATTTCAAAAATCATATAAATTAGAAAATATGTTTTAAATAAATATAGATATATTAAATGTTGAGCTGTCAAGCTGTTTTTCAAGCAAATACACACACACCCATCTTTCCTGAAATGGCCAATGGTGGTAGGAACTTTTAGTGGGAAAGTGTCTCCTTTGTCACTTTTGACAGCCTAATTTGCATGTTTCGAGCAGCAGACTGCTGCTTTTCGCCAGGTCATCCCCTGCAGGGAGGGAATGTATTGGAACTGGCAGTTCAGCAGGTTCCAAAAGTAGAGCAGTTAACGCCCCTAGCGGAGTACTGGGCCGCGTGGCAACACCTGCCTGGAATCTCGCAATGGGTGTTACACACCATTCGACACAGCTACACCATCCCATTCCGGAAAGGCCCGCCTCTTTCCAACGGGGTCTTTCCCACGACAATGCATCCTTGGGAAGCCTCGGCGTTGGGTCAGGAGATTTTGTCACTCTTAGAGAAAGGGGCTATAGAAGCTACAGTCAAGCTTCTACAGCCGTTATTTTGTTGTGGCCAAAAAGGATGGTGGTTTACGTCTGATTCTGGACTTGCGTCGCTTGAACCTTACGCTCAGAACGAGCAAATTCAAAATGACATTAAAGTCCATTTTGTCTCATGTTCAAACCGGAAATTGGTCTGTGACCATCAATCTAAAGGATGCGTACTTCCACATCCAGATCGTCAAGAGACACAGGAAGTTCCTCAGGTTCGCTTTCGAGGGCAAAGCTTACCAATACCGTGTTCTTCCGTTCGGACTGGCTCTGGCTCCTTTAACGTTTACGAAGTGTATGGACGCGGCTCTGGCCCCTCTGCATTAGGGGTGAGGGGAAAAATCGATACAGCATAGTATCGCGATATTTTGTGTGGGGATATTGTATCGATATTTTCAGGAACTGAATTTCAGCTCGCATTGTGCAAAATGTTTACCGTAAACTCTGCGCTTATAATGCGGGAAATAATAATAATATTAATTAGAAATATTTATTTCAGACTGTAATATCACAAACAGTGCATCACTCTCGCTCACACAAATGTGCGCAGTGAGCTGTGTGTGCAGGAAGCGCATTCTCGCTTATTTCTGAAAGTGGTCCATGTTTATGTTTTGATTTGACACGCAAAGGCAAGCCAGCTGCGCACTGCAACAGAACTTTCGCTCGCAATTACAAAGTAGCTGTCTATGTTATGCCATATCTACACTGTCAGCGCATTATATACAACACAATAGGCTTGCTGCGATAGTCGGTGTTGCCAGTGTTCTTGCCTACCGCGGCACCGCCACCACCGTTTCGATTTTTTTATAGTAGTAAAAATCATTTAGTTCAGTTAGAGAACAGACACTACAATTAAAAACTGAACGTGCAGCATGAGCCGAATGAGAGTCGCAGTACAGACCAGCAGCAGGTGTCAGATTTCATTCATCACAAGAGTGAGGAGCTGAATGACATGATGGTGGAAGATTTGGTTTCAACACGAAATGTTAAAGCACCTATTTAAGTGAGTTTGTCATTGTACTATTTTGTTGTTGTGTTTTTCATTAATAATAACAACGAACCCACCATTCAAGCAATTACCGCCAATTAGCACTAATTCTAAAGCGAAAGTAAAATGCGAACTGCTATTCATAATGGCTGTATTAATATTATGGCCGTATTATTGCGATACTCAGCATATCGCAATTTTTTTAAAATCGCAATAATATCGTATCATGGCTTAAGTTTTGCGATAATATCGTATCATGGGGCCTCTGGCGATTCCCACCCCTACTCTGCAGCTCCAGCTTGTCCGGATCTCGAACTACCTAGGCGGTTTATATTAGCTCAATCTCAGGAATTGGCAATAGTTCATCGAGACTTAGTTCTTTGCCGTTTGAGGAGCCTAGGCTTACGTATAAACCTCCAGAAGAGCATGTTACTGCCACGTCAGCAAACGACTTTTCTGGGTGTAGACCTGGATTCTTGCGCAATGCGGGCACGGTTGTCTCCTGCACGCGTTCAGTCGTTACAGGACTGATTCAGTTCAGAGTAGGATGTCTAGTACACGTTGCTTTGTCACAGACTGATGGGTCTTATGGCAGCAGCATCCCCTGTGGTTCAGCTGGGCCTGCTCCACATGAGACCATTCCAATTGTGGATCAAAATCCGAGGGATCTCGCCTCATTGCCACCATTTCCGCAGAGTTTTGATCACACGCAGAGGTTTTCAGGCCTTGTGTCCATGGTCGAAGCTCCAGCTTTTTCACAGAGGAGTCCAGCTAGGGGTGTGTTGTTGTCACAAGACTATAGAGACAGATGAATCCCTCACGGGCTTGGGGGCTGTCTATCAAGGATGCCCGACCTTTGGCGTCTAGAAAGAGATGCATCGTGGCTGTCACATAAATCGTTTGTAGTTGCTGGCAGTGTTTCTGGCACTCAAACGTTTCTTACCCTATCTGAAGGGGTGTCACATATTGGTCAGGACGGACAACATGACGGTGGTCTTGTACGTGAATCACCTCCAGAGAGGTGATTCACGTTCTAGGTTCTCGTCCCCTGTACAGGCTGGCGAAGCGTGTCCTTTTTTGGGAGCAGACCAGGTTCTTGTCAGTCAGAGCTGTTCTCATTCCGGGTTATTTGAACCTGGGAGTGGACCTACTTTTGAGGCAAGGCTTGGAACCTGGAGAGTGGAGACTGCACCCTCAGGTGGTGAGTCTCATATGGCAGAGGTTCGGCCGAGCGGAAGTGGATTTGTTTGCTTCGAGCATGACTACGCACTGCCCGCTCTGGTTCTCCCTGTTGCCTCCGTCGCCTCTGGGAACGGATGCTCTGGACCAGGAGTGGCCCAGGACCAGACTTTTTGCCTTCCCACCGATTCGTTTACTTCCAGCGGTGCTGCTCAGAGTACGAACGGGCAGAGTGAGACATCTGTTGTTAGTGGCCCCGTTCTGGCCCACTCAGATTTGGTTCTCAGACCTGGTCAGTCTGTTAGTCGGCCCTCCTTAGGAGGTTCCCCTAAGTCCAGACCTGCTGACTCAGGCCCAGGGTATGATTTGGCACCCCTGTCCGGACCTGTGGAAGTTGTGGGTGTGGCCCCTGAGCGGGGCGCGTTAATGTGTTCTGGTCTTTCTGCTGAGATTACAGATACTATTCTTAGTCCCCTTCCACGAGACACTTGTATGCTTTTAAGTGGAAGCTGTTTGCCTCTTGGGATTCCTTCATGGGATTTTTCTATCATCCTGGAAGGTTTAGCAGGCGACCCCTTTGAGCCATTGGAGTCAGTGTCAGAAAAGTTCTTAACCCTTAAGATGGTTCTTCTGGTGTATCCTCCCTTAAGTGAATATAGAATTTACAGGCTCTTTCAGTCAGCCCTTCTTGTATGGATTTTGCCCCCGGGTTGGTTAAAGTCCTGTTGCGATCCAGGCCAGGTTATGTTCCTAAGGTTGCTTCGACCTCCTTTCGTTCCCAGCTAGTGGTCTTGGAGGCTTTTTCTCCCCCTGGCTCAGAGAGTGGGAGTGATGTGCGGCCTCATGGCCTCTGTCCGGTGAGGGCGTTGAAGATCTATGTAAACCGTTCATTCCAGTGGCGTAGATCTGAGCAATTGTTTGTGTATTTTGGTGGTAAAAACAAAGGAGCTGCCGTCACCAAACAGAGAATGTCTCATTGGGTGATCGATGCTATTTCTGCGGCCTATGAGGCGTGTGGCTTGGCTTGGCTTCTAGGTGTGCATGCTCATTCCACCAGAGGAATTGCTTCTTCTCAGGTTCTTTTTAAAGGCTCTTCCCTGGAGGATATTTGTGTTGTGGCAGGATGGTCCTCTCCGAACACCTTTAACAAGTTCTACAGTCTGGACATGAGGATGGCTCCTGGCTCCCAGGTTTTATCTGCTTGAGCGGACGCTTTCCCTGGTCTTCCAGCTGCTCTCAGGTATGTGAAGGCGTTATGGTATATCGTTCCCATAGCGACGGGTCGCAGTGTTGAGTAAACCTATGAAAGGGAACATCTCGGTTACGTATGTAACCTTGGTGCGACGCCAGCCATTCCCTTACCTCTGATAAGTAGCTTCCTTATGCTGCGTTCATACCGAACGCGAATAGAGCGTCTGGAGCGAATGATTTCCATGTTAAGTCAATGTAAACACGCGTTGACGCGCATCTGGATGTCCTGCGGTGCGAAAGACGCGTTTAGTGCGGCGCGAAGGACGCGATTTCACCTCATTCACGCGTCCAGTTCGCGCGAAAGATGCGAATTGACCATCTTGCGCGATATGCGCGAGTGGTGCTTTTTGTGCATTCATGCGTTTGAAGCGAATTCGCGCCTGACGGCGAGTTGAAAAATCTGAACTTTGGCATCTGTTCGCGCCGCGTTAACCAATCAGGAGCCTGCTTGCTGCTGTCACGTGGTGAAGTGACGGATGAGAAACCCTGAGTAATTTAAAAATACTACTGTTATTGTGTCACAAAATGTAGTTTTTCAGGCGAGAATGTAGTTGTTTAAAGCTCAACTCTGTGGTTTATTTATAAAGAGAGCGCCTATTCGAAAATTTTAGTTGAAAAGTTTAGAGTTGTGAGATCCAGTCGATCAGTTAACCCCGGCGAGAGCAGTCTTACCTCGGCTAGTCCTTCTGACGTCTGCCGCTGGCTCTGATGTCTCTGTGGTGGTTAAACATGAGATATAATTCGTCTTGTGTAGATCTAACGGGCGATCTTTGGTCTCGTGAATCTATAATTTGTTCCCTGCCTAATCGTTTTGGCTGAGGGCAAGTGAAGTTTCATAACTTTATATTTGTAGGCTATTTAACTTTACCGTTGTAGCCTACTAGCGCTGACTTTGTTTGACTGAATTGTTTGCTTTATTTATTGTATAGCTTCTTATACCTTTTACTTTTATAATGGCTATTACTGATCACACATAAACTGACATTTAACAAAAAAAGACTGGGTTGTGTTTTATGTCATTTAATTTTATTACAGTGATAATCATATATATGCACACTTATACCACATAATGTGTTTTTTTAAAATGTAAACAAAAAGGCAGGGTTGTGTTTTATATTTCGTTTGTTATAAATATACATGCAGTGAAGATAATCAAGGTATGTGTTTCCTGAACCACATTTGTGTGGCTATTAATGTTTTTATGAAAATGAAAAGAGGCGTTTGGTGTTTTATGACATATTTTGTTTTATTGTAGCCTAAAATATGCATACAGGAGTGAGAGCGAGCTGAGTGTTGCTATCAAGAACACTGCTGTTCCATTAGCAGAGTACCGGACTTGTGTCCTCCCGTCCTCGAACTTGGCAAGTCTGAACTTGGGCGCGGGACAGGCGGAAGTACCGCTGAAAGTGGCCGTCATCCAGGCGCAGCTCCTGGAGCGCCTCGAACGCGTGTCCATTTCGCTTCAAACGCTTGATTTATTCGCGCGTCCAATTCGCTTTATTCGCACGAATGGATTCAAAATGTTCAAGCGTCCAACTAGACGCGATACACGCGAATTTGACGCTCAATTCGCGTTTGGTGTGAACGCAGCATTAGTCTGGGAAATCTGATGAAATAGCGCATAGCACGCTGATATCAAGCATACCTGACGTATTCTTGGGGGGGTGCTAAGAGCTTGTAGCCAATAAGATGGAGTGATGGTATAAGGGCTTCAGACATTTGTCACACTGAAGGTGTTCCCATAGCGATGGCTCGCAGCGTCTCGTTCCCTACTCAGGGAACCAAGGTTACATACGTTACCGAGACGTTTTCAACCCTGTTTTGTTTTTAGGCAGTTGCATATAACTTTAAAAAAGTCCAGTATAAATGTTACTGCCGCTCCTCAATGGCAGCTGTCACAGTTGCTAGGCGACAAAACCAGACCATCCCATTGAACAACTCCCGGTATGCAGTTACCAACAATTTGTTAATATTGTGACAAGAAATATTGTTAGTTTCATTTTCAGAATAGCCAGTGATGGAATGTAACGAAATACATTTACTCTGTATTGAAGTATACATTTGAAGTACGTTAGATTTCATCACTTCATCTCAGTGGCAAATATTGTACTTTATTGAAAAACTGACTTTACACATGGATATTCAATTTTGATATTAGATGTTGTTTAAAAAATATATGAACAGTATTTAATATAAACACTAAAAATGTCTAAACTGAGTGTAGCTCATACGTGAGTTAATTTCATTCATTCTTTTCTCTTTCTGAAAACATCTTAGCATCATGACAGCCCACACCTGAGTCAGCCCTGCAAACCTGTTGGTAGGCAGTGGAAATATGCACTGATCCCAGATGATGTCCCGCTGGCAGAGCCCTTACCAGGGTCTCTATTGTGCAGCCCATCCAGGGTCTCCCTGCTCAGCTCAGCTCAATAAAAGTCTACAGAAAACATCTCGGTTACGAATATGGAGACGTTACGTAAGTGACTGATGAAATGGGGGTTTCGCTAGAGAGCCCTCACCTTCGAGTATTAGAAAACAAACCAATGGTAGAATCTCGCAAATGTGTTGGGTGTCGCCCAGCCTGCAGCTCTACAAATCTCAGCGAGGCGCCATGCGAAAGCGCCCAGGACGAAGCAACACTCCTGGTAGAGTGTGCCTTCACTCCCCTGCATGGCAGGCCTTGAGCCTGATAAGCCAAGACTATAGCGTCCACCAGCCAGTGAGACAACCTCTGCTTGGAGAGAGCCTTTCCCTTCTGCTGCCCTACGTAACAGACAAAGAGCTGGTCTGAGGTCCTGAAACACTGTGTTCTGTCTACGTAAGTGCGGAGAGCACGTACTGGACAGAGCAGTGCCAAGGCTGGGTCTGCCTCCTCCCGGGGCAGCGCTTGCAGGTTCACCACCTGATCCCTGAAAGGAGTGGTGGGAACCTTGTGCACATATCCAGGCCGGGGTCTCAAGATAATGTGAGAGTTAGCCGGCCCAAATTCCAGGCACGCTTCGTCAACCGAAAATGCCTGCAGGTCCCCGACCCTCTTAACCGAAGCCAGAGCCGTGAAGAGCGCCGCGTTCAAAGAGAGGTATTTATGCTCCACCGACTGCACGGAGAGGTCCCAAGAGGGAATCTGTTGAGGGCGAGGAGGATTTAGCCTCCTAGCCCCCCGCAAGGAACCTGATGACCAGGTCATGCTGTCCTACCATTTTTGAATCCAACAGGTCATGGTGAGTTGCAGCCACATAGACCTTGAGGGTGGAAGGAGACAGCCTTCGTTCCAACCCTTCTTGGAGGAAGGAGAGCACCGAGCCGATCTGGCATCTTCTGGGATCGAGAAGAACACCAGGTGACGAAGAGGTTCCACTTCAAAGCATAGGTGTGTCTCGTGGACAACGTTCTAGCTGAAGTGATGGTAGCCACCACCTGGCATGGTAGGTTACTCAAACCTTCCGCGTCCCATCCGGGTGCCAAAGGGTGCCCCGTCTCTGAGAAAGGAGGTCCTTCCTCAGAGGGATTGACCAGGGAGGGGCTGTCGTGAGGAGAACCAGGTCCTGTTGGGCCAGTACGGCTCAACCAGAAGGACCTGCTCCTCATCCTCCCTGATCTTGCACAGAACAACTGGGGGAAACACATACTTGCGTAGGCCCCGTGGCCAGCTGTGCGCTAGTACATCCGTGCCGAGGGTCCCCTCGGTCAGGAAGTAAAACCAGCGGCAGTGGGAAGTGTCTGAGGAGGCAAACAGATCTACCTGTGTGTCGCTGAACTGTTCCCAAATCAGCTTAACTGTCTGGGGATGGAGTCTCCACACGGCGGGGTGTTCCACACCGTAACCCTCAGATCACCCTAGCCATCAGTCAAAGTAGGTCCTCGCGAGGAGGAACTAGATTGGGGAATGACAGAGGGGACTCTACCTCTTCTGAGGTCATTGAGTCTCGATCTAAGCATCGCGATGGTCATGTTCCCGCAGTAGGAACATGACTCATCCACGAGCGCTGCCTCGGCGTGATTAAAACCCAGACAAGCGAGACATCATTCATGGCCGTCAGGTGGATGAATCATACATCCGCACCCAGAAACACACGGACAAGACACCTTGAAAAAGACATCTTGAAAACGTGCCTGTGCAGCTCTTTTAGAGAGAGAAAAACTCTTGTCAGCAGTGCTGAAGCGTGCAGGGGAGAGAGTCAAGCCGCGTGCAGATCACTGCACAGATCAGCAGGCAGGGCCGTGAAAATCAGCTGAAAACGCCGTCACACCAACACCACTGAGAGAGGTCGCTCGTCACTGTCAACAGGAAGGCGATAGTGAAGCACAGTAACACTTCGGCTCCGAAACAGAAACATAATGCGAGATTGCACTCGCGGCTCCTTATATACCCACGCGGGTTGGTTCACGATGCAAATTCCGCAGAGCCATGGTATTTTCATACCATTGGCTCATTTTCTAATACAAGAAGGTGATAGGGCTCTTTAGAGAAACCCCCATTTCGTCAGTCACTGACGTAACGCATAGTGACTGACTGAAAGGGAACTCTACATTTTCTTCCAATCTTTTTTTATGTACTGTTAATTTCTATTTAGTTTTTCTTACCTTAAACATAACTTCTCCTGTAAGTAGATGTTAAAAGTAATGCAAGTAAATATATATATAGAACAATTTTAGTTTAATTTACAAATTAATTGATATGACAAAAATAAAACTAGCATGACAAAAATAATGTCTAGAATGATATTGTTTCATTTACAAATTTTAGAGAAAACAATCTGGCAAAGTTTCCCCACTCACTCCCTCAGCTGTCCCAGGACACTTGCAATCCTAAGGCAGAGAAAATAAATATGCCTGTTAATAACAACAACAGCACAATACATTTCAGCAAAGATGTGTCTATTAATTTTATTTAATTCTATTTTTTTAAGATGTCCCATTTTCTTTACCTGCAAGGGAGTAACCGACCAAAGCAGGCCCATTGTCTCCAGAATTAACCTAAAACAAGAGAAAAAGGAAACGCATGAAAAATATTTAGACGGGTGAAATCTTAAGAAGATTTAAAAAATATGATGCAGCAGTACATACATACAAAATACTCCAGAAATCATATTTCTGGACACTCAAATTTGGTTAAAATGTTTATAGACATATCTTACATGACAGCACTACAAAAAACATCAAAGTGAAAGACTATTGCCTTTGGTTGTGTTATTGTTGTGGGCTTCAAATAGGGTTAGGGCTATAATACACAAGAGAGCCTAGTGGAAATATTACAGATGGGTCATTGCCTTACCTCCAATCCACACTGGCCGAGTTTTTCACCCTGGTAAGTAATATTTTTGGCAAGGCCGTAACCATGTCTTGGACATTGGGGGGAACCAAAGGTTTTTTTTTTGCATGTGGGGGTTGTATGTTATTGGTCATTTAGGAATTAAAGGTTAAAAGGGAATAAAGAAAAATAAATAAGAACAGGAAAAGTTCCAGTCTATTGTAGTTATGAAGTAATCAGAAACAACGATTCTACAACTTGAGTAGTTTTAGTAATTGAAATAACAGTGTCAACTAAGATGTCAGCAGCCATTTTCAATTCCAGTTTAAATAGCAGCTTGCTCATCTGTTGCCAGCATGAGCACAATTCATGTAATTCATAAGTAGCCTGTAAGCCATATTCTTCCAGGCTAACATGCTTGTTTGTAATTCAAAACCTTATTCCCTCCTGCTACTCCTGCTTTTATAATGGGTTTCTTTTTCTGTTTTACCTCTGTTTTCTTCTCTTCCTATCAGTGAGCTCTCCCTCTTCTATATTTAAATATCATCATGATCTCAGTGGTGATCTTTTCATCAGCTCCCACAGAAGTGCCTTTTCTCCTCTTCTCTATCTTTAAATCACATCACTACCACAGTAGGGATTTCTCCCCCAGCTCCCGCAGAAGCCCTCTTTCTCTTTTCTCTACCTTTACTTTCTCCATTGTCACAGCAGCATATTTTGTCAGAGCCCATAGGAGCCCCATTCTCCCTCTGCCCAATGTTTATACACTGCCACAGCCAAATTTGTTTGCCATCATTTATTAAGACAGGATGGACTAGTGACATTGGTGTTAACTTGTATTTGTCTTTTCACCTTAGACCTGATGCTGCTGAAAGAGGAGGGTCAAGAACTCAATGAAGTGGAAGAGAAAAATCAATATAAGAAACATGATTTCATGACTGGAGAAAAATTCACACAGACTGAAAAGATGACCTCACAGAAAAGGGTTCAGAAGATCAAATCTAAAAATTCTAATCTAACACAAAACATTGAAGTAATCAAGAGAGTACACACTGGAGAGAAGTGTGCACCTTTCATCTGCAAACTGTGTGGGAAGAGTTTCACAAGAAAAGAAAGTCTTAAGAATCACATGAGAATTCACACTGAAGAGAAGCTGTTTGTATGTGATCAGTGTGGAAAAAGTTTCAGATGTAAAGAAAAGCTTAACTACCACATGAGACTTCACTCAAAAGAGAACTGTTTTATATGTCATCAGTGTGGAAGGAGTTTCACAGACAGGAAACATCTTAAGAATCATGTAAAAACTCACACTGGAGACAAGCCTTTTATGTGCCACCAGTGTGGAAACAGTTTTCGATTCAATAGAAACCTTAAGACCCACATGAGAATTCACACTGGAGAAAGGCCTTTCACATGCCATCAATGCGGAAAGAGTTTCTGTCATAAAGATAGCCTCAAACAACACATGAACATTCACACTGGAGAGAAGCCATTCACATGTGACCAGTGTGGAAAATGTTTTGCGTATAAAGCAACTCTTAATACCCACATGAGAGGTCACACAGGAGAGAATCCTTTCACCTGCAAACTGTGTGGGAAGAGCTTCTCACTAAAAGGAAATCTGAAGACTCACATGACAATTCACACTGGAGAGAAGCCGTTCATATGTGTTCAGTGTGGAAAGAGTTTCAGACGTAAAGAAACTCTTTTTACCCACATGAGAGTTCACACTGGAGAGAGTCCTTATACCTGCAAACTGTGTGGGAAGAGCTTCTCACTAAAAGGAAATCTTATAACACACATGAGAATTCACACTGGAGAGAGTCCTTACACCTGCAAACTGTGTCCGAAGAGCTTCTCACGAAAAGGAAATCTGAAGACTCACATGAGAAGTCACACTGGAGAGAGACCTTTCACATGTGATCAGTGTGGAAAGAGTTTCAGACGTAAAGAAACACTTAATTTCCACATAAGGAGTCACTCAAGAGAGGGCAGTTTTATATGTCATTAGTTTGGAAAGAGTTTCACAGACAGCGATCACCTTAAGAATCGTGTAATAACTCACACTGGAGAGAAGCCTTTCACCTGCCCTCAGTGTGGAAAGAGTTTCACACTTAAAGGAAACCTTCAGACTCACATGAGTCATCACAGTGCAGAGAGGCCTTTCAGGTGTCTTTAGTGTGAGAAGAGTTCCACATTTCAATAGACCTGAAACGGCATTTCGTCAAAATCATTGTGGAAGTAATTGCAGTGTTCAGAGTGTGGCAAGAGGTTCACAACATAGAGCATAGAGCAATTTAGTTAGGATCTGTGTAAATAAAAACCAAAAAAAAACCTGTAACTGTTTTAAAACAGTGCATTAACACTGCATTATGTGATTGTTTACTGAGAGAATGCACAGGTAAACATAAATGTTTTAATTTTGTTCTCCAGGAGTTAGAATTACAGAAACTGATTAGGAAAATCTTAAATAGAAAAAAAGTGACAGATTTTCTTTTTTTTCAGATGAAGCTAATTTAATTGAATATGCCTGTTCTGCGCCACGCACTCTGTGCCAGCAGATATTCACCGTAAGGCACTCCTTCATAGTGTTGGCAGTGTGCTTAAAGGGTTAGTTCACCCAAAAATGAAAATTAGCCCATGATTTACTCACCCTCAAGTCATCCTAGGTGTAAATGACATTCTTCTTTCAGACGAATACAATCGAAGTTATATTAAAAAATGTCCTGGCTCTTCCAAGCTTTATAATGGCAGTGAAAGGGAAGTTCTGTTTTGAAGTCCATAAAAGTGCATGTATCCATCATAAAAGTGCTCCACACGGCTCCGGGGGGTTAATAAAGGCCTTCTGAAGCGACGTGATGCGTTTGCGTGAGAAAAATATCCATATTTAAAACTTTATAGACTAAAATAACTAACTTCCAGCGGACCGCCGTACGCATCGATTTACGGCAAAAGAGTAACCCTTGACCCTTGAACCCTTGACGCATGCGTATTGACAAACGCGGAAGCGCAGAGGATAGAGCAAAACAAAACACCGGTCATGAATTAGAGTCTAAAACGAGACTTTTTAAAGAGAAATGGCGGAGGATTTTGATATAAGAGAAGAGGGGCTTGAGTTTGTTGCCCAGCACTATCCGCGAGAGCCGTCAAAGCTTGCGATGCTTCTATACATCGCGTCAGGGGTTACTCTTTTGCCGTAAGTCGACTTGCGTACGGCTGTCCGCCGGAAGTTAGTTATTTTAGTCTATAAAGTTTTAAATATGGATATTTTTCTTACACAAACGCATCACTTCGCTTCAGAAGGCCTTTATTAACCCCGGAGCCGTGTGGAGCAGTTATATGATGGATACATGCACTTTTATGGACTTCAAAACAGAAATGTCATATACACCTAGGATGACTTGAGGGTGAGTAAATCATGGGCTAATTTTCATTTTTGGGTGAACTATCCCTTTAATGTCATTGTCCTGTCTGGCTGGGCGGCCATCCCAAGAAAAGCCCTGGTTGTTCCAAAGTTCTTAGATTTAATAATTATGGAAGCCAGAAAGTTCAATGCAGCATTTTTGTAGCCTTTTCCAGATTCTAGAGAAATGAGATGCATCTGAGCTAAAGTTTTCTGTCACATATGTATCTGATATTGCAGTTTGTTTTCTTTCTTTTTTTTGTCATAATGGGTATGGAGTGTAGATTGAAAAGAAAAAAGTTAAACATTTTAGCATAAGCCTGCAACAAAATAAAAAGAAGAAGAAAGTAAAATGAGAGGTTCTTAATACTTTCTGGATCCACTGTATGTAACATTGATGGCGGACGATTTCAAGGCTTTTACAAAGAGATTGAATATTCCAGAGTCAAGCCGACAAAAAAACCTAAATGGGACGGGGAGAGGATGTTGGTAGCGGGGGGGGGCGCAAATTGTTTTCAAGAAAAAAAACAGACAGGGCATCATTTGGGTACTCTGTGTATTTTATTGCTTTTCAAGTAGAATGTACATAAATTAAAAAAAAAAAACAGCTCTGCATTAAGAAAAACGCGTTCCCTCTCCCTCTGCATTTGCTTTTTGCTGGGGAGAGGCAGAGCTTAGCCTGCCTTTTATCTAGCTGTCAGTGCAGACCAGTGTTGCCAACTTAGCGACTTTTTGGCAATAAAGTGCTTAGCGACAAATCTAGCGACTTTTTGAACAAACCTTAGCAACTTTCCAAACGTTGCCAGTACTGTCCTGCAAGTGCGAGGTCTTGCTTTCCCACTGCATTCAAACATCTCTCTGCTTCCGCTCTGTTCAGTGAGAGGCTGAGCCGGAGCAGCACATTCCGTTGACCACGGCAGCTGACATAGAAGTGAATGAGCTGCGCATATGCACGCTGTGTTGCCATGGACCAATCACTTATCAGCTTCTAATTTGTTTTAAATTTAAACAGTTTAATTTGACCATTACTTCTTGTCACATGCTTATATTACTCATTCACACTGCAGACAGTTTCAGAAGCGTCAGTGACTACCAGCCGAACAGATTCCATATTGGTAAAAGTTTAAGGATAAATTCATCACACGTCCAAAAAGGAGTTGTGGCAACAATGCGTCGTCAGCACCAACCCCTAAGAAGTGTAAAACACTAAAGTATAAGGTATGACATTAGCTATCTTCAGTTTGGCTTTACAGTGGCTGGGACAGATGCTGAACCGCTCCAGTGTGTTATATGCGCAGATTTGCTGGCAAATGATAGCATGAAGCCATGCAACTTGAAGCGCCATTTAGAAACCAAACACCCGACACTCAAAGACAAACCCTTAGATATTTTTCAAATGAAAGTTATCTGTCCCACTTCATATTGTGGCCCTAATACCTGTGAACTTATATGGTAACTAGATGTGTACATAGTATGTAACTACAGTGTAAGTAGTATCTACAGCTGTAATATTTGTGTAACTACACACATGTAACAACCCACGGAACGGTATGTGTGAGTACAAATATATACATTGGTAACAAAACTTTTTTTCACTTCAGTAAGTACACATGTGTAACAGGAATTATGTAACTACATTTTGTAACAACATGTATTCACACAGGTTGTTCCACTTCCACATGCAGTCTTCAATACTGCAGTTACCAGTTTGGAATACTCTGAAACTTAATTATGATGATTCCTATGTGCATACCATGTACACTCAACTAAAGGATTATTAGGAACACCTGTTCAATTTCTCATTAATGCAATTATCTAATCAACCAATCACATGGCAGTTGCTTCAATGCATTTAGGGGTGTGGTCCTGGTCAAGACAATCTCCTGAACTCCAAACTGAATGTCAGAATGGGAAAGAAAGGTGATTTAAGCAATTTTGAGCGTGGCATGCTTGTTGGTGCCAGACGGGCCGGTCTGAGTATTTCACAATCTGCTCAGTTACTGGGATTTTCACGCACAACCATTTCTAGAGTTTACAAAGAATGGTGTGAAAAGGGAAAAACATCCAGTATGCGGCAGTCCTGTGGGCGAAAATGCCTTGTTGATGCTAGAGGTCAGAGGAGAATGGGCCGACTGATTCAAGCTGATAGAAGAGCAACTTTGACTGAAATAACCACTCGTTACAACCGAGGTATGCAGCAAAGCATTTGTGAAGCCACAACACGCACAACCTTGAGGCGGATGGGCTACAACAGCAGAAGACCCCACCGGGTACCACTCATCTCCACTACAAATAGGAAAAAGAGGCTACAATTTGCACGAGCTCACCAAAATTGGACAGTTGAAGACTGGAAAAATGTTGCCTGGTCTGATGAGTCTCGATTTCTGTTGAGACATTCAGATGGTAGAGTCAGAATTTGGCGTAAACAGAATGAGAACATGGATCCATCATGCCTTGTTACCACTGTGCAGGCTGGTGGTGGTGGTGTAATGGTGTGGGGGATGTTTTCTTGGCACACTTTAGGCCCCTTAGTGCCAATTGGGCATCGTTTAAATGCCACGGCCTACCTGAGCATTGTTTCTGACCATGTCCATCCCTTTATGACCACCATGTACCCATCCTCTGATGGCTACTTCCAGCAGGATAATGCACCATGTCACAAAGCTCGAATCATTTCAAATTGGTTTCTTGAACATGACAATGAGTTCACTGTACTAAAATGGCCCCCACAGTCACCAGATCTCAACCCAATAGAGCATCTTTGGGATGTGGTGGAACGGGAGCTTCGTGCCCTGGATGTGCATCCCACAAATCTCCATCAACTGCAAGATGCTATCCTATCAATATGGGCCAACATTTCTAAAGAATGCTTTCAGCACCTTGTTGAATCAATGCCACGTAGAATTAAGGCAGTTCTGAAGGCGAAAGGGGGTCAAACACAGTATTAGTATGGTGTTCCTAATAATCCTTTAGGTGAGTGTATTTATGACTGGCAGGACTAATGTTGAATTACAACTAGTTTCACCAGTGTACTTACATGGTAATTCCGCAGGAACTGTTCACCAATATAAAGTATAAACCGGTTACAACTTACTGTGTAATATGCAAAACCTAAACCGCTGTGCAACACTGTAATAACAGTGTACTAACATGGTATCGCCGCTGGAACTCCACTCAATATAAAGTATAATTGTTAGGGTCATTGTTATGTACAATCAGTGTTACATGATATAATTTCATAGGAACTTCCCACTTAAATTGTGAAATGTTACATGTTAATTCTACAGGAACTGTCCACTTAAAAGTAATTTATCAACTGCATGGCTGAAATGCCCAAGTATTAAACCTTGATTACTTCTCAGTAAATAAAGTATAGAGGACTGCAAAAAAAAGAGAGAAAAAAAAAAAATGCAGTGAAGCTAAACAATGTTTTATTAACGCACATTACACTCAACAGTGTAACAGATTCTAAAGTAAAACTTCAATGTACCTGCAGCTGGGTTAACACTATAACACAAGGTCCTTTAGACTGCCTAAAATAAAAATATCTAAAAATAGAAGAACTCTGCCACTGTGAAAGTAAATATGCTTTTAACATATTGACATGGTTGGAAATTAAATACATTTATATCAAATAAGAAAAAAAAGCAATTGTACCTCCAAAGAATTGTCTCGTCTTATTTGACAGCCTATTATTCAAATTGTCACACAAGTGTCTTACCTTACTAAACCACATTAGTGTAAATTCTGCTTCAAAATGTACAACTAAATTGCAAAACATACCCAAAATTGTGAAATCAACCTCAGTTATTATTTCAGAACAGTTACAAGGACCATCACAGTGTAGCAAGAATTGACGTAAATTACAAAATTGACCTTAACAATAACGTCTAAACACAATGAAATAAGCAGCTTGGAGGTTTTATGTCTTTCTATCTCAACTTATAGGTTATTGGCAGCAGTTTACACTCTTTTTTTGGCATTTTCTATGGCAGACCTGAGGTCTGCTGTCAGTGACTGCAGGCACCGCTTTGAAAAGTTTCTCCTCCTTGACTCTGAACTTCAGGATGCTTCGGTAAAACTCTGGATCAACAAGCTATATTTCAGCCACAACAGCTGTTAATGCCAGTGTATTTTGGTCAACCCCAACTTTGGTGCATGCCTTGCTTAGTTGGGGACACTAAATATTCAACTATATTACTGATCCGCCCGCATTGACACTATATGATAATTGAAATTAGCTGGATGACATCACCGTTTTCACCAGAGCGGCTTCAAATTCTCAATTTCTCAATTCTCAAATATCAAATTCTGTTGCATTATTTTCCTGTTTAACACTGTGAAGCTGCTTTGATACAATCTGCATTGTAAAAAGCGCTATATAAATAAAGGTGACTTGACTTGACTGATGCTCCCTTTTTTCCTGAAAGCGTGAAAAACTTAATTGTACCGCTTCAGTACATCGTCTGGGGTTGTTGCTGTAGAAAGATCAAAGCTTCCTTTAATAAGACAAACCAAAACCCCAAAAAAACAAGACTTGTATCAAATTGATCAATTGATCAAATTGACCAGTTTTGCTTCCAAAGCCAATGTCTTCTATTTACACTTCAATTTGTTTAATGCATCAAAACTAGGGGTCAACTGATATGTTTTTTTTCAGGGATGATACCAGTACCAATTGTAGTCAAGGAGACTGATATCCAATATTTTGTATGTGTTATATGGAGTAAACACACATCAACAGAAAGATGAGATCCAAAAACATATGTGCTTACCATGCGAGCTGTGCTTGGTAGATTTTGACCTGCTAGTCCTCTTTCTCTTCTTTTTATGACCTCTTCTCCTCTTCTGTGGAATGTTGCTATCAGATGACTCTGAAGAGGAGCAAGAAGTCAGGGACTCCTCATCAGTGTCACTGGTGCTACATTCAGTGCTTGTGTCCAAGATTTTCTTAACCTCCTTTTTTGCCCCTCTGTCTAAGAAAACAACCACACATTTAGTTAGATAAAAAGGCAAACATACTTAGAGAAGTAATCTGTCATGTATAACACATCAGTTCAGGATTGATGTGGAAGTAAAAAATAAATCAACTTGTTCATGTCACGTTTGGGTTCAGATGAAGATGATGAAAAAGGTTCAAACAGGTTTCTACAAACAAAAGGTTCTTTAATAAAGCAAACTCAGATAATCCAAACGCGACGTAACAGAGTGTCTACACACAAACCATACCAGACACCAATTGAATGAAAAGGAGGAACTTAAATACACATGGTGATAATGAGACAATGACGAACAGCTGTGATTATTAAATGAATAACCATGACAACAGATAGAGTGGCGGGAAACTGAACAGAGGAACACGTGAAAATAACAAACTCCATGAATATGAAACTGACAGAACATAAGCGTGACAGTTCAATAATTACTAAATTCTTTAATAAAATAAGTCGATAAAGCAAAACAGATATGTTTCTTACTTGAGAGTTTTAGGACACAGCCTACGCTGAACACAGAATGATGGTGCAGATGGGCTGAGTTTTTACATGATTTGAAACAAGTTAGCTGCTAGTTAGTCTGCACAAGGCCTCAGCTAGAGCAGTCGATCTCAAATTCAGAATGCATGCATACAACCTAATTCCCCATTAAGTAAATACAAACTCACCTGCTTCTGGAGATGCCACTGCAACAATAGAAAGGTCATTGTCGCGGTCTTTACCCTGGTGTTCTTCATCTGCTTGCTGGGCTGCATCAGCTTGTTCTGTAAAAACATAAAAGGATATGGTTAATGTTATTGTCTAACTTCTGCAATGTTGCATTCTAAAACACTTAACGTGAAAAGGCTTAACGTGGCTCAGTGTTCCAAAACTACAAACAATTACATTGTGCAATTCGCACCCTTTAGGAATTGACAGATTCCTAAAATATTTGTTTTCTCTTTATTATGACAGTTGGTGATCTAATAAATTTGTTAAGGACTGTATATGTCACATACCTCAGTCTCTCCGTTTAAAAAAAAAATTGCGTCCACATGAAAACGCAAAATACACTATGAAGCGCTGTCAAGAGCATGCCAAACTAACAGGTGGAAATATAACCCTAACCATAAAGCCATGTTGGCCAATCAGAAGCCTGGAAATTTTTTTATTGCCTGTTCCGGTTCTGACGCAACAAGCCAAAATCTCCGGTTTCACTGTCCACACGACAACACTGCAAAAGGAGTTTCTAAAAATGTTCACCCTGGCAGGAGTTTTCAAAAAAGTTCGGTTTCAGTGTCCGGATACTGCGTTTGCGAGTGGACGAACGGCCAAACCGCAAAGAAAAAGCTGCGGTTTTGAAAATACCCGTGTTCGTGTGGACAGGGCCTTAAGCAGTTACCTTCCACACAACAATGGTCTGGTCTTGTTGTTCAAAACAGAACCACTTACCTGACCACTTACCAGAGATAAACTTACCAGAGAGATAAACTTACCAGAGAGAGAAACTTACCTGTACAATCTTCTTCAGTCTTTAGTCATCTGTCATCCGTTCCACCATCTCCAACTCTCAGCATCTGCAACAGATAAGACTGTTATCCACTGCCATTTTTACTGCAACTATCCTATTCTGTTACTTACCAGCTCACATCGCTTGTCTGCCTAAATCTGCAAATAAACTTGTTGTTTGGAAATTACCTGTGTTGCATCCGTCTGTTCTGTGACAGAAGACCAGACCACCAAAGACAAACAAAATGGTGGAAGATCATCTCCTCTCCCTTTCTTCAGGATGGTTGTGCTCTGGAGCGGTATGTGAAGCAGTTTTTACATTCATTCCATCTGGTGAGTTGGAGCAACACTACTCTCAATGCTACTACTCTCTGGCTCCTGAGAGTAAAATTCCAGAGTCCCTTCCAGTGAGTGAGATTTCCCAGTCCGCTCCAGTGAGTGAAATTCCAGAGCCTGTCCTTCCTGTCTGCCCTGGTGGGATCGAAGAAGTGGTCCTCACTGTTTATGTGGCTGCCGTTACGTGTGTTTGGGCCACACACACAGCCACTCCAGCCCCTGACCAGAGTCCAGTGATGACTCCAACCTCTGAGCCCATTCCAGAGTCCTCTCCAACCCCTCAGTCAGCTTCAGAGTCCTCTCCAGCCCATAAGACCATTTCAGAGTCCCATCCCATGAGGCCGTTTCAGTCCTCTCCAGCCGTTTCAGAGTCCTGCATTTCACTCATAGCCAAAAAATGCTGTGACTGATGCCATAACCTGCCCAAAAAACAAGTGCACAGTTCTAAGAACATTGTTTACCATCCCAAGTAATTATATTCAGTATCTTTAGGAATAAAGTCATTTATTTTGATTTCTAAAACTGATCAGTATAATTTCTCCATTCTTAAATATTTTGATTGAAATTTAACACAATATTAAGTATAATATATAGTCAAATACTAATAAAATAACACAATCATCAACAATAAACAGCATATAAATCAAAACTGCCATAACATTACCGAATGAAATATCAACCCAGGATGAGCTATAGGCCTGTGTAGCTTTGGGGCTGTTGATGGACTCAATCTACTCCATCTATGTTTTGATCATCATTGTGAATCCGATCCAGATGTAGTATTTGACAAAAGCACGATTTTTCATAGCCTTTTGCTCAAAATGTTTATTTTTTATGAAACTTATCCACATTCAAATGTTGATAAAAAAAATGCATGAAGCTAGAATAAAGCGGGGTTTGTTTTTGTTTTGTTTTTTTAAAGCGGAGGGTCTGTTCTTTCTTTTGATATATTCCATATTCAGATATTCATACAGTAAAATATTCTGGGGGCCATGAAAGTTTTGTGAAAATGATCAAAAATGCTGGTGCTGCCTGACAACTTTTTCAAAAACACTGGCGGGGAAAGAGTTAATATAAAGTGGGAACCTGTCAGCAATAATGCTCAATAATCTCCCCCTGTGACCCCCTGTGGTGAAAATCTAATTTTAATGTTGTTTATATGTCCAGGGGTGGAAATGGGGGGGGTACGAATTTCAAGGTTAAATTTCAAGGGGGGGGCGGCATTTCAGTGGTTAGAATTTTTTTTTTTTTTTTTTGGAAATTAAAAGGATTTCTATATTTTATCCACTCAGTAGTCTACAATATAATAGCCACATAAATGTAGCATAATATATAATAATAATAACGTAGCGGGATATTCTGTGATATTGGCTGCGCAATGTCGACTTTTGTGATTGGCCAATACCGGCAGACTGCAGCCAATGGAAATGCTTCTCCATCGGTGTGCGTCTTATTCCTCACAGAACTTCAAAGCAGACCACTTGAGGTACATTTTTCTGGAATGATGAACTGTGATTTTGACCATAAATCTGAATAGAAACCGTTACAGATGCCATAACAGAAACTTTTGTATGGATAAAGCTGTGTTAACGTACCTGAAATTATCCGGTCTACAAATAATAATAATAAATAAATGATCATCTAAAAATTATCCGGCTGTCTTGCCCAAAAAGAGCTTGAATTCCCGTTATATATCGAGTGAAAACAGTAACAGATCCAGAAACGCACACAGAAATGCAATGAAAACACAGACCAAGCATATAATGATACCTGAAAAATAAAATAAGGATTAAAAGGGATTTAAGGGAATAAAAAAGAAAAGAAAAGAAATAGTCTAATTGTAGCCTAGTTGTGAGGTAATCCATTTAGGCTAAACTCTTTGCAAATAGTATTTTATTTAATACGCACACATTCACTATTCACTAATATGTCAAAAGTGCAAAACGTGTCTTATAACATATTTTAATAAAATATGGAGAAATTCCATAAAAAATATGAACAGTTTACATCACTGTATTATTACTGTGGGTCGTTGAATACATCTATCGTAAACAGTCAAATATTAAATGTTTAGCTACTTAAATTTCACCACGCACCCCAAAAATGATAAGAGTCGTTTTTATTGTTATAATAATGATTTTAGAAATGTCTAAACATAAATCTAAAAAAAAAAAAACATTAAGTAGCCATATAGTGGATGTAGGTAAAAATTAGTGTTATTTTAATTTTAAAAGTGTTTGTTTCCAGTAGATGGCAGCAATCATCCACTAAACCAATGCACATCTTCATGTTATCATCATGAATGAAAATGAGAAATGTAGATCTTTTTTAAAAAGTGGATTTTACATAAAATGTTGCCATTTTATATAAATGCATATATTTAAATTATTACAAATTGAGGCAAATAAATAGTTTTAAAAAATACCATAAATCCCCCTTAAACTGCACAACTTTACAGTAAAAACATTAATAAAGCATGTGATATTACGTTTGTTAAAAAAAAAAAAAAAGTTACATTACATATTGGGGCGGTACTTGTCCCCCTCAATGTGTATGGTGGTTACGGCTCTGCTTGTTTTGTGTTTTTAAATGGGTTAGCTAATCAGGCCAATTAGAGAGAATTACTAATAGTTTTCCCCTTTTTATTTATAACCAATGGTTATCATTGATGCTTAGGCTATATTATTAAACTAACCCAAGACAAACTGTAGAATTCTGAACATTTTCAAAATAATATTACTGTAACAAAGCCTCGTTTGTGTAACCTTTTCCCACACAAGTTTGAAATGTTCCAAATGACCCCCCCAGCATGAGTTTTTTATTGCGACTATTTTTTATTGCGACTATTATTTATTGCGTGTTATGACCCTTCTTTAGCTATTAAACCTCTAGAGAATAAGGGGAACATTAGGCCAGTAGTGACCATTGTCACCACTGAACACTGAAAATTATTAAGATAAGTAGGAGATAAGTTCGAGGCAAGTACAAGTGAACTTGTGTTTATTTATAGACAGGCAATGATAACTTAAGAAAAATATTTAAAAAAAATAATAAAAAACAAAAAAAAATATTTCTAACCCATTTACAACGAAACCTAAATAATACAATATACTATATATACTATATATATATATATATATATACTAATTTTAATGTTCATATTGGATAGATTCCTCAAATGTTTTTTTCAGACATTATCTTTCATGGACATTTTTGTTCTTTTACAGCTTTTGTTCCATTACCGTCACATGTTTTCATGGTTGCATTTATATTCATCTTCTGTAGTTTGCAATATCTAGTGTTGCTTGCAATGTACTGATGTTACTGATAAGTGTCAATACACTTTGAGAAGAACTTCGTCTCCTTATTCCCTCTGCCTTACAACTAGATTCACCTTTACATGTTTAATAATTGTTAATTTTCAAAGCCCTAAACTGAGATGTACAGTAACCATCCAAAACATTCTACAGTTTTCTTTAACCTGAGGAGAATTTATTTAGGTTTTTGTGACCTCTCAAACTGTGCATGCACCACATATGTAGATTCCTACACAATGTATGTTCATTTTAATTACACAGATAACTATCTCCAAGCAGAGATCCCCCCCCCACAACCTTTCTTTACTAGTGTCCGCTTAGTGAATTTCGCGAACCATGTGCAAATTCAAAGCCAATGCAAAGTCAACACCATTACGAGTATTTTCTCCTTAAACCTGCAGTGAACCAAAGACAAGTCTCAGAACTTGTTCTCTACGTCACAAACTACCTTGTAACCAATCACGTCAACGTGCGGCTTTAGCATGTCATTGACTATTCTCTGAAGCAGTGGACGGAGTCTCAAGAGAAGCCAGGTTATCCTGGTATATTTTTCTGTTTATATGAAAAATCAGGTACATTTAGCAATATAGTGGATGAATCGTGTATATGATGTGCCACGATGTTATGATGAACTATATGCCTTTCTCCACTGACGTTCTAAGTTGTTCAAAGCGTTTCTAAGGATACTGATTTTTAGAAGGCAGACGAGATAGCGAACAGGAACATGGTTTGTGTAACATTAGCAACACATTATTAGCTGTTTGATTAAACAAAAGACATCATATTAATTACCATTATGTGTCTGACATTGTAAAGAGCTATACCATTGTGCAGCGTTTACTACAGTAAAGTTGACTGAGTGGATCTCTGAGCTAGTGTGAGTGAGTGGAGGCGGGGATAATTTGCATATTCATGAATCCATGTATACTAAATGAAGCAAGGGTGTAAGAGTTACATTCCAGCTATTTTAAGGCATGAATACATTTATTTCACAGGAAAAAACGTTTAAATATGTAATTTTGGTGATCAAAGATGAGTTTTAAGGGATAAAATTATTGAATACAGAGGGAATTAATCACTTAATTATCTCATAACCTGCAACACTGCTTAAGTGTTACTTTTAACACTCTGTAGAGTGGACACACATCGACGCAGAGTTAAATGTTAAATTAACTGAGGATTGTGTTGTGGTCTCAGAATACTTCTGACATTAAAACCTATTAAAACTATTTGTGAACAAAAGCAACACTGCAGAACAGACTTTGTGGAGTGAATCGACTCGTATCTACACTTCAGGCAGCTCCATATCCCACAATGCTACTGATGTCACAGCGGATCATATTCATTTTTTACCCACTAACACACAACTCTAGAGTAAGATATATGAATTCATTTGAGACTTAACCACATAATACTTGTAGCCACCTTAAGATGACTGTTTTTTAAAGTCATAGTTAATTGTATTGTTATCCTTTTTGTTTGTGTAATTGTTTAAGCTTTCCCCAAGGGTATTGTCTTCTCTGTGACTTGCATTCTTGGAGTGTCTTTCTGAGACTGACATTTAGTGAATGATTAATTATTTGATAACTTGCAGACACACCCATTTTGCTCATGTCACTTAAACACAGAACCAGGAAACAGAAATCAACTGAGTTCAGGGAAAGAGAAACTTAAGTGTAGTTGTCTAGGAAACAGAAATCAACTGAGTTCAGGGAAAAAGAAACTTTAAGTGTAGTTGTCTAGGGAACAGAAATCTCCTGAGTCCAGGGAAAGAGAAACTTAAGTGTATTTGAGCTATTGTGACTCTCTCTGGATGGTGGATGAACATGTAACCACGATACTGTATCAGCTTCAATACAGAGGACGGAGAAACAGGTATGAACTTAAAACTAGGCACTGAGAATATAATGCTAACAGGCTCATTAAAAGGTAACATCATTCACACTGCAGATGTCAACAGAAATGTACTGTAGCTGTAAGCAGGGCCAGCCGGTGGGATTGTGGTGCTCTAGATAATATCATGAAAATGGGCCCCACAAACGTAATATTGTCATAACATTACAAATATATATATATATAAATAATATATTTTTTAAGGAAAATCACTAAAATTATAATTTCTTAATTCAAAGACAAATACCTACATAACTGTGTATTAATGTGTATTTGTTTGTTTGCTTTACTTTTCTGCTTTAAAAATAAAGCAAGCAAGCTAATTAAAAGATGGAACAGAGGAATCAGTGAAATCAGGTATAGCAATATGGGGGAAAATAAAATAATATAAATTAAATAAAATAATTTAAATCGGGCTTACACACAGATCATTGTTTGAATTTGTTGCTCAGATTATTCTTGAGAAAACATGACAAACTTTATGCAGTAGAAGTGTTTCTGCTATCCAAATGTGTTTAAACACAGTTTAATCATTTGAAATAGCTGTTGAAATGTTCTGTGACTTATTTTCTGCATTTCTGAGCACTTCTGAGGAACTATGGTAATTAACATAATGTCCCAGCAATGCACCGCAACATGAAAAATAATGCAGATTACTGTGTTATTGTTCATTGTTTTACTGTTTGCTGCTTCTGTTTGTACTGTTGCTTTATTTGTGTCACTTTTAGCCATTTGTTACTTTGTGATTGGTGATATCAAGAGCATATCTTTTACATGTATTTTGTTTATTCACCATCATTGTATGTTAAATAATCAGGGCCATGTACATCTATGGTCGATGTTATCTAAATGCTGTCTGTTTCCATTATATGGCTGGGGGAAAAACATGGTTTTGATATAATTGCAGATACAACAGCAAGTTCTTCTTGTGGGCAAGATCCCTTAGTATGTTTGGGCCCTAGACATCCATCTATGTCTCAGTCTGGTCCTGGCTGCAAATAGAGTTTCAGCTCTCAGCCTGTTTGTGTTGCAATTGTAAAATATGCTAAAGCAAAATAAAAAATGGAGTCACCTATTCACCTGTGTTTAAAAAAAAAAAAAATGGGTGTGATGCAGGCAAACATGAAAAACATAAATACCCAGTAAAAAAGCCACAGCTCTGTTACACAACAGAAATGCGGTCAATGTGGAACATCTGTGTCAGTTTCATGATACTTACACTTGCAGCATGAAACAGGTCTTATGCTTCATTATAATTAATGTACAACGGTGGTAACTTATTCATCCCTGACTTTGAACCTACAGCCATTTGTGAACAGTCCAAATAAGTTACCTTTAAACTACCTCACCCTACTTTTCCTGGATTCAGCTGGTCACATGATGGTTTAGTGGCTCATGGGCTGTGTGAAATGCCAGTAAGAGCTGATTGTGATGTGTGTCCTAACAGCGCTCTGCACAGACAGCAGTGGAGGACAGTGAGAGGATCTTCACTGAGTTCATCCGCTCCATCGAGAGAAGCCGCTCTGAGGCCACACAGCGGATCAGAGATCAGGAAAAGACTGCAGTGAGTCGAGCTGAAGGACGACTGGAACGACTGGAGCAGGAGATCAATGATCTGAGGAGAAGAGACGCTGAGCTGGAGCAGCTTTCACACACACAGGATCACATCCATTTCCTGCAGGTATCAGAGATCTAGAAGAACAAGAGACTCACAGAGAAACATTTCATAAGAGCAGAATGAGCCGTTGACTGTGTTGATCTGTGTGTTCGGTTATTATATAATCATCAGTCAGACTCTCATCTCTGATTTTTTAAAAGAGACGCACTTACAAATGCAGTTCAGCTCTGGAAATCTCCAGGAAAATCTCTAGGAAACATTTTTTCTGAAAGATATATTGAGCTTCCAGACAGCAATAGTTCCCTAAACTTCCCTAATATTTAAACTATTTTTTATAACAATGTGAAATCCATGAACTTGATGGTACCAGTTTCACTACTAAAGATCAACAAGAGCCGCACAAATCTGACAGTAGTGCAGGTTATTGGCTGAAGAGTGGAGGTGATGAGCTTTGATTTCTGTTTTCTGTAGAGTTTCCAGTCTCTCTCAGTTCCGCCCGAATCTACAGACATAAATGATATTCCCTTCAGTTCTCTCCTCTCTGTTGATGGCATAAGTGAATCTGTCCATCAGCTGAGAGACAAACTGGGGGATTTCTGCAAAAAGATCTCTTTCAGAGATTCATCTGCTCTCAGAAATGAGTACTCCATCTAATATCATGTAGAACATTATATTAGAAATGTCTTAGGAATGGATGGAGGGATCATTTTGGTAACACTATTTCAATAGTCCACTGTAGTTTTTTTGCAACTACATGTCAACTAGCAGTCATTAGAGTATTAGTAGACTGTCTGCTTAAGATCTGCTAACACTTTATTTTGATGCTCCCCCAACAGACATTCTACTAAGTAACTTTGCAAGTGTGTCAACTTATTCTACTAACCCTAACCGGCTACTAATACTATAGTTTACATGTATTTGCAAATTAATGAGTTAGTTGACATGTAGTTGCTTTGCTGTAGCAGTTACTTGTAGTTAGTAGAATGTCTAAAGTGGACTGTCAAAATAAAGTGTAAACTCATTTTCTCGTGACATAACAGTTACACTGTTGATTTCCACAGTCATATTCAGCAACATGGATCCCAGGACCAGAAATGACTTCCTACAATGTAAGTTACTAAGAAAACAAAAACGTCTCCTGTTACGCACGTAACCTTGGTTCCCTGAGATAAGGGAACAAGACATTACATTCGTAGCTGATGCCATTGGGGAAACACCTTTCTCCGTATATCCTGAAGCCCTATTAAATCACGCCAGTGTAACACACTGGCCAATGGCCTTCGAGTAATCCAAATGATGGTGGGTTGTCCTGCTTATAAAAAGGGCACAGCATTGACCTCATAGTTTTTCAAATGAAAGTCAGTCAGCATAGCATGGTTCAAGCCATTGTAACTTATGATAAGCAGAGCTGTTGACAGAAGATAAGCCACCTACACAGGTGATCTAAGGGTGTGTTCACACTTGTAGTTTGGTTCGCTTGGTCCGGACCAAAGAAAATGCTTAACGTTCACATTTTGACGCTGCCATGCATGAGAAAGAGGGTTCCTGAAGAGGGAGGAACTCCTTGAACACCTGAATAAGGTTTCTAATATATTGGCATGATCTGACAGTGAGCATATATGTTTTTCTGTTAAACACTGTGTATTGCCACTCGTGGACAGGGTGTTGCCGTGTGGGTGCATGAAAGGAAAAAGAACCTTTTAACATCTGATCTGATGTGGCAGTAAGAGCTTCTCACAAGTACTAACATCATGAGACAGCAAATACAGCTGTTATCCATCAACCATAGAATCAAGTATCAAGTAGCGAGCACATGTTGGCTGAGGACCTCTCCCAGGCACCTCACATCCCTGTGCAAATACATATATCATTTTCGGAGTGAAGGAGGAATACTCTTGTCACTGTAATCTCTCGGTTTCGCAGCTCTGCTGTGGGAGGCAGGAGAGCATGAATACAGCAGGTGTTTGTGCGCAATCCATCTGCTTCTTCTTCCGGCGTCGAGAAGTGATGAAGGATAAAGATTCTGAGGTCAGAATACCATCATTGGGTGCACTTGAACGGTAATGGCCAGTGTCTTACACTGCCATGATTCAGGAGGGCTTCAGTGTTTGTGGAGAATGGTGTTTCCCCATAGCTTCAGCTACTGATGCAATGTTGAGTGAACCAATACCGAAAGGAAACTCACTGAGTATGTTCATGTTCTGTCTGTATATGGTAAAAGAAAACATGATAGAAGAGTTTTATAATTAATAATGTAAATGATGATTTGGACCAGGTATCTAGTAAGCTCTAATGAGACACTGCTTATCAGCAGTGTCATCACTGTAGTGATGTGTCGTTCATGGACAATTCGTTCATTTTGAACAAATGTTTAATATGACTCGAGAACAACAAGTTGTCTCAGAGAGCGATTCGTTCATTTTGTGTTGACCGTGCATGCGCAACATACCATATGTTGTGTACAGGAAACAGAATTGATTAGTTCACCTCTCAAGTCTTCGGGTTCAAGTCATGCGTTCATCAAGTCCCAGCCCCATAGGCAAGGCTATGCAGTCACCGGAAACAGAAAAGATTATTTCATCCCTCAAGTCTTTGGGTTCAAGTCATGCGTTCATCAAGTCCCAGCCCCATAGGCAAGGCTATGCAGTCACCGGAAACAGAAAAGATTATTTCATCTTTCAAGTCTTCGGGTTCGAGTTGTTCGTTCAAGTCCCCATAGGCTGAATGCAGAAACAGAAATGATTAGTTCATCTCTCGAGTCTCGTTCTTTTTGACAGCCATGTTGGATACAGAAATTAGTTAATTCACAACCTGGTTTTTTACAACCAGATTCAGAATTTCTGATTGTCATGTGTTTTATCTCCATCAGATTCCCCTCAGCTCACTCTGGATGTAAACACAGTGAATGAACACCTTCGTCTGTCTGAGAGGAACAGAGTGATTACTGGTACTCTCACAGAGCAGCCGTATCCTGATCATCCAGACAGATTTGATGGATATAATCAACAGGTGTTGTGTAGAGAGAGTGTGTGTGGACGCTGTTACTGGGAGATTGAGTGGAGTGGGATGTTTGGTGTGGATATATCAGTGTCGTATAAGAGCATCATGCGGAAGGATAGGGGTAATGAGTGTTTGTTTGGATGTAATGATCAGTCCTGGAGTTTGTTCTGCTCTCCCTCCAGATATTTATTTATTCACAATAACATACGGACTGAACTCCCTGTAGAGCACATCGGCAGTAGAATAGGAGTGTATGTGGATCACAGTGCAGGAACTCTGTCCTTCTACAGCGTCTCTGACAAAATGAGCCTCATCCACACAGTCCAGACCACATTCACTCAACCACTCTATCCTGGGTTTTATGCTTTTATTGGATCATCAGTGAAACTGTGTTGATGTATCAGAATAGATTGCAGAAATATTCTACCCATAATACTTTGAGCTGTATGATAAGTAACAATGAATTGTTATAGTCTCTTATTTTTAGTTTTGTACAATAAAGATGAGGTTCGTTTTTCGTCAACACATGACCTATTAATACTAACACTTACTATTCTATAAATCTTTTATTTTAAAGCAAAACTTGCTACGTGTACTGTGCTAGACTAACTGGTAGTCACAGCACTTGCATACTGTTGCCCTATTGTAGGTTCGATTGCTTCTATTGCTCTTCTCATTTGTAAGTCGCTTTGGATGAAAGTGTCTGCTAAATGATTAAATGTCAATGTAAACTATTGTTTTTTAAAGCGGATGCTTAGATATGTTAATATACTATTTAGCATAATAGGTGAATTATGTTTTTGTTAGAATTCATTGATTGGATATGGAGGTGTTGATTGGTTTCAACCCTGGTCTAGCATAAATAACATAAATAAAGAGTTATCTGAATCATTTTCTGTTTCTAGTATGCCTAATAAGACCATAGCTGTGTTCGAAATGGCATGTTATCATACTACTCATACTATTCCTGTAGCATCTAGTATGAATACTGTGCATAGTATGCACATTTTCTGTATGCATGGGATACCCGGATGGCCTACTACTTTTGCCAGAATCTGCTTATACAACTGAAGTACACTGAGATGAGTAGCGGGGGTATAACTACAGACGGTGCAGGTAGTGCAGCCACACTGGAGCCTGTGTGGCCAGCGCATTCGCCAGCCAGATGTCGGGAGAAATGGAATGGGTCAGACATGATTTCAATTCAGTTCAATTCAATTAAATTCAAAAGCTTTATTTTCTATCCCCACAAGGGGTAGAAAATTGTTTTTAGACAAAGGCTCGACAAACAATACAAGAAATATCCACACAACAACAATAAAAAGACCATTTATCTTAAAATCCTGTTTAAAATATCTATGGCAGTTGGAATAAAAGTCTTCTTATACTTGGCCTTTTTCACCAAAGGTACTTTGTACCGTCTACCAGATGGAAGTACCTGAAATTAACTATATAAGGGATGGGAAGAATCTGCCACAATAACAGAGGCTTTCCTTTTTACAGCCGCAGTATAGAGATCAGACAGTTTTACTTGTTTTTCACCGATAATTTTACCAGCCATGTTTATATTCCTTAAGAGTCTGTTTTTGTATTTAACAGATAGAGAGTTGAACCAGGATACAATGTTAAAAGTAAGCACAGATTCAATGAGTGATTTATACACAACTATCAGAATGTCCTCCTCAGTAAGCCTAGACGTTGGTAAGCCTTTTTAAAAACACTGTCTGAATGCTTATCAAATGAAAACTGGGAGTCAATCTCTGTACCCAGGTATTTAAAAGACCCCACCTGGTCAACTTTCTCTCCATTAAGTAACAAGGGCTTAAAAAGTGCGTGCATTATTAGCCCCACAACACATTTCTTTGGTTTTGTTAATATTAAGCTGTAAAGAACTCTCCTCCGTCCAGGCTGTGAGAAACGTAACAAAATTAAAATAAATGTCCAGTGATTGGATTTTACAAGCATCAAATTCTCATTATTACAAGTTCTCTCATTTGTGTAAATGGAGAAAAGAATTGGGGATAAAAACACATCCCTGTAGGAGGCCAGTTTTTAAAATCACATTTTTTTTTTGCCATTTACCAGCACATGTTGTGGCCGGTCCCATAAAAGACTATTAATCCATAAAATCAGGGTTTGGTGCACCTGTAGCTCCTGCAGATGCCTCAGAAGTGTGTTTATATTCACAGTATTAAAAGCAGAGGAAAAGTCCATAAATAAAATCCTAACACATGAATTTGCGACGTCCAAATGCTTTGCAGCCCTGTCCAGCAGAGTGAGGGTGGCATCTTCAACTCTGCGCCCAGTTCTATAAGCAAATTGTAAAGGGTCAAGTTTGCCAGTCATTGCCTGGGAGAGTTGCTGACAAACCACTCTCTCCATACACTTGCAGAGCACAGATGTTAAAGCCACTGGTCTATAATCCACAAGCTGCTTAGCGTGTGCCATTTTTGGTAATGGGATGATTGTACTTTCCTTCCATGCCTGTAGTACAACATTAAAATAGACAGCTGAAAAAGTTGTCAACACACCCTTCAGCTGAGCTGCACATTCCCTCAGTACCTTGCCCTTTATTCCATCTGGCCCTGGTGTCTTTTGGGGTTTGTCTTGCATTAAGACCTTTTCCACAGTCCGTTCCTCAATTTTTATGGGGGGAAAAGTCAGAATGCACTTCTGACTTTTCAGATGTGCATAGTTTAAATTGACCACTTTTTTTTTTTTGTCTGTCGTCTTAATTTTGACCACTTCATTAAGTTTTGTTTTGTAGAGAGCCTTTCTGTAAAGTGAATTTCATTTTGTATAAATTGTATTTTAATTTTAAATCAATGTTTCATCATCCAATTGCCTGGATTTAATAAATAAGAAGCAAACCAAGAACGTCGGGTGTGGAATGGATTGAAGTGCATTACAAACGAACACTAGCTTATGTTTCCGCGCCTTTGAGTAAGACTGAAACTATACGTCTTTCTGTTTTTATTAAATGTATTGAATACGTGTCTTAATTACAGTAGGCCTATAGATAGTTATGATATTTCTGGCTTTAAAGCAATAGGCTGCTATATTGTATAAAGTGGTGTATAATATATATATATATACATACACACACACATAGGTGCATATTTTTTTCCGTACCCATGTTAACCGGTTAGAGCTTTCACACTGCACGCGGATGCGGTCCGGCAGTGCGTTCCAGGAGCGGTGCGTCTGCAGCAGTGCAGCGATCGTTTCACAAGGAGTTTGTAGGGCACGCTCTACCCGTTTTCGTACATACAATTTTTCAACAGTTTTACTCTTTTCAAGGTCTAGCTACGTCATTACTGCAGGTTGAATGATTCTTATTGGCTAAGAGAAAATAGATAGTCATAGTAAATTTCCACACATTGTCAGTTGATCAGATGCATGTCTCCATAGATCACTTGTTGACGCTTTCACCCCGGAATTAGGCATGTAGTGACCTTCCAGGTCTGGAGCAGGTGCCAGCTTGTCCAGAACAACAAGTCCACCCATCTCCTAGGATGCCCGTAATCCACCTCCAATACTGATCTGTAACACAGAATACTGGCACACATACACAGATACACAGTTTCTCCAAGGTTGGAGTTGGTGGAGCGTCAACTGAAAACATAGTTCTCCAAAACATAAAGATAACATGTTCTTCTCCTCAGAGAGAAGTACAGGCAATATTCATCTTTATTCTTTCAGTAAAAGGAAATAATATAAAATGAATAAAATACAATATAAAATAAATAAAAGCACATAATTGTAACAAAGTCCACTGGAGGTAAGGTGCAGAACCCAAGTGCAGTTGTATTAACATAAATCCAAACATAAACAAAATTCAAAACAAACAAGGCCTGGCTTAGCTTGACTAAAACAAGGACATGAGCAAACTCACCACAGTAGTTACACAGACAATACTAGACAAAGGAACAAGGCAAACATGAGGGATAAATACACAAGGACTAATGACTAAACAAGACACACCTGTGAACAATCAAGACAATGAACCAATGACAGAACTGAACTGAGAACACATGACAAAAACAACCAATGAGAACATTGAACACAAGAGACTAGGGAAGCACATGACATGATCATATGAGGACATGAGAATCACATGACAAACCAGGAAACATGACAGTGAACATGACAAAATAAGAACATGAACATGAAACAAACCGTGACAATTCAGTCAAAAGGAATGAAACCAAACATTCAAGAGAGCATTCAAACTAGAATCATTTAAATCATCTTAATATGTAGTAGGATAGATATTGATTAAGGCTTTGATTATAAATTTAATTAGGATTTATATATGTATATTGAAACAGCAGTGGATTTCAGAATCCATCCCTTCAACAGTGAGGAGCCATTTGTAGCTGGGTACTAGAACAAGTGGTGGCGGTTCCTGGAAGTGCAGTGGATGCAGGCCAGGATTATCCAAAAAGGCCACACACTCTGATGTGTACCGAGCCACGCGTTGTAACCACTCCTCACTGTGGTTCTCCCTCAGCTGGCCGATGATCCTTACTGGGCCATTCCCCATGCCCCGCTCACGCAACAAGCGAAGAACTCGAATGTCACAGGCATACCTTGGAAAAAAGTATTCATTCAAGTATCTTATTATCAGGTATCTAATTAATTACTTATACTTACTTAATAATAATAATAATTACTTGCGTGTGAGGATGACCTTGAATTCAGATCGATAGGCCAGGTCCAACTGCTCCACCACAGCATGACTCCAGGACAGGTAGCTGGTTCTACACCTGGTACAGATCAGGGTCTCTGTCACCAGGTTGTAGTATCTGTCAATATCTAACACCTGTCGTACCCTCCTGTGCAGACCACCACCACACAACTGATGCCTGGCACAAGCAGGGTTAGTGGAGTCGTACCTTCCATAGCCTATATGGCATCCAGAGCAAGAGCCGCTGTGAAAAAAAACTATCAGGTGTTGGAGCTTGGTGGTACAACAGGGCTGGTGGTGGGGGGGTGATACCACAACTGTAGGTTTTCACGCAGCTCCAGCTTTCCCTTTGCACCAACCCTAAAAAGTGCTTCCGACACCCACTTCTGGTCCTGCTGTGGCATTGTCTGTGGCCACAGTAGTGGGAGATCCGCAGATGAGACCTGCTGATATTATCAAAAATACTGGTTTAAATAAAAGCTAAGAGAGCATTAAATGACAAATCTGTGAACAAAGTATATGAAGCTATGACACGTTATCTCAAAACAGCCATAAGTCATCATAATTATATCAATATTACATTGTATTTACATTGTAAATAATTACTTATTATTTATACACATAAATAAAAATAGCACAATGTATTATCATACGAGTTTATTAGTTTGCCCATGAATCTAGCTGCATAATTTACCTTCTGATATAACTCATGCCATCTTTTTTGTCGGGGAGAAGGTCTATTCCCCTCCCTAGATGGCCAAACTCCTGTTCGGGCAAAACTCTCCATACGCGCAAGCCAGTCAGCATCGCTCATGCCTTTGTGTGACTTAGCTGAAGCCATGTCGTTGCCTGAAACAATACAGAACGTTACACTAACTGCCGTTGTAGCCCGGCAACACGGCATTAACCCTCCTGTTGTGTTAATTTCATGTTAGCTAGTTTTGTGTTCCTGGTCCAAAATGATCACCACATTATAGCAGATTATAAATCCATAATAATACATATATCATCACCTAATGTTGTGATATATATCTTTTTATCAACTTAAGTTTTTGTGAACATCACAAGTTTTGAACTTCTATTTGCTATTTATGGCCTGTATGCCTCATTGACCTGGGCTCATGCAACTAGTTTTTGAGTAAAAAAAAAAAGCATAATGTATGGATTATTTTGACTAAAAACAAATACTCAAATTAAACATATTCTATTTCAACTGTGTCCATCTGATAAATGGGCATGTGCCTGAACTCAATTGTATACACTTATTGTAGTCTCATCCATTCACTTCTAATGACTGGTCATTTTTGACCGGGAACACCATGGGTGTATAAAAGTTAAACAAAACACCCAAAATTTAATGAACAAATACAGTAGCCTAGCTAATAAACAAACGGAAGACATAGGCTACAATAAGATTTACATCAATCCCCACTGCTAACAGACCATGTCCCATGAAGTAACATACACTATCATCTGCCCGCATTGACACTACATGATAATTAAAATGAGCTGGATGACATCACTGTTTTCTCCTGAGAGGCTGTACAGCCGAATCAAATTCTGAATTTGAATTATTTTCCTGTTTAACACCATGAAGCTGCTTTGAAACAATCGGCATTGTAAAAAGCGCTATATAAATAAGGGTGACTTGACTTGACCATCAGATATGCTATCTTACTATACTATCTTGCGTAATTACAAGTAATCCTGTCAATAAAATTATTTACATTACTAATATATACCTTACTAGTATTTACACATCAGTGACATTTAACGTTACTTTATCCAGCTGACTGAATTCTGACAGCTGAGGTAATTTTATGGAGCCAATCTTGCTATTCGTAAAATACAAAAAACGTAAGCCATTTCATCAACAAAATATAAATAACATACCTGAGCGGCATATAAATAACATACCTGAGTGGAGATTGGATGGAATGTGCTCAAAGATGGACAAAAATGGACTACGTGCGGTGATTGGTGTATGAAAAATGGACCTTGCCATTTCATTGGATGGGTTCCAATGAGTTCGTAACTCAATTGGTTATTAAAAGATGGACAAAAATGGACTACGTGCAGTGATTGGACTGTCCTTGTGGTTGTCAGGTACTGCCATTTCAGCAAGGTCTGGGGAAAGGCTTGCCAGCAGGGATTTCTGTGAGACCAGCCATCACTTGTAAAAAAAAAGAGCAGAAGCTGAAGGTCCCAGAGAGCAAAACAGTGGCCCATACAGGGATCAAACCCGCGACCTTGGCGTTATTAGCACCACACTCTAACCAACTGAGCTAACCGCCCTCGCTTGGAGAAGGTGTGATGACCAATTTCCCAGAAATATCCTGCTTGCCCCTGACCCTAATGAAGCTGAAGAGATTAAAAGCTGAAGCAAGGGCTCGTCCGGGATTTGAACCCGGGACCTCTCGCACCCAAAGCGAGAATCATACCCCTAGACCAACGAGCCAACTCAGAAACTTTTCCAGCTGCTGCCTGGCTGCAAACATTGCCATGTGCATGGCTTAAAGCACACTCTTTTAATCAAATATAAAACTAAACGGTAGCCAGTGCAAAGTTGCCAGCGAATCATGAAATACTGTCTCTTTTCTTTGGGCCATTGGAAATCCCGCTGCAGCACCTGCACACAAGCTAGGGAGCGGTCCTCGCCGGTGTCTTTGAGAGCGATGCACACCTTCTCTCTGAAGTCGAGGGGAATTAGCTCAAATGGTAGAGCGCTTGCTCTGCATTCGAGAGGTAGCAGGATCGATGCCTGCATTCTCCACGTTGGTTACTGCCTTTTTATGCTCACTTCAAGGGGCACTCCCTAGATGTGCTTTTGAGGATCACTGCTGTCGAAAACGCTAGGGATCGCTACTCGCAGGTGTCTTTGAGAGCGATGGACACCTTCTCTCCAATGTCGAGGGGAATTAGCTCAAGTGGTAGAGCGCTCGCTTAGCATGCGAGAGGTAGCAGGATCGATGCCTGCATTCTCCATGTCGGTTATCGCCTTTTTATGCTCACTTCAAGGAGCACTCCCTAGATGTGCTTTTGAGGATCACTGCTGTCGAAAACGCTAGGGATCGCTACTCGCAGGTGTCTTTGAGAGCGATGGACACCTTCTCTCCAATGTCGAGGGGAATTAGCTCAAGTGGTAGAGCGCTCGCTTAGCATGCGAGAGGTAGCAGGATCGATGCCTGCATTCTCCATGTAGGTTATCGCCTTTTTATGCTCACTTCAAGGAGCACTCCCTAGATGTGCTTTTGAGGATCACTGCTGTCGAAAACGCTAGGGATCGCTACTCGCAGGTGTCTTTGAGAGCGATGGACACCTTCTCTCCAATGTCGAGGGGAATTAGCTCAAGTGGTAGAGCGCTCGCTTAGCATGCGAGAGGTAGCAGGATCGATGCCTGCATTCTCCATGTAGGTTATCGCCTTTTTATGCTCACTTCAAGGAGCACTCCCTAGATGTGCTTTTGAGGATCACTGCTGTCGAAAACGCTAGGGATCGCTACTCGCAGGTGTCTTTGAGAGCGATGGACACCTTCTCTCCAATATCGAGGGGAATTAGCTCAAGTGGTAGAGCGCTCGCTTAGCATGCGAGAGGTAGCAGGATCGATGCCTGCATTCTCCATGTCGGTTATCGCCTTTTTATGCTCACTTCAAGGGGCGCTCCCTAGATGTGCTTTTGAGGATCACTGCTGTCGAAAACGCTAGGGATCGCTACACGCAGGTGTCTTTGAGAGCGATGGACACCTTCTCTCCAATATCGAGGGGAATTAGCTCAAGTGGTAGAGTGCTCGCTTAGCATGCGAGAGGTAGCAGGATCGATGCCTGCATTCTCCATGTCGGTTATCGCCTTTTTATGCTCACTTCAAGGGGCACTCCCTAGATGTGCTTTTGAGGATCACTGCTGTCGAAAACGCTAGGGATCGCTACTCGCAGGTGTCTTTGAGAGCGATGGACACCTTCTCTCCAATGTCGAGGGGAATTAGCTCAAGTGGTAGAGCGCTTGCTTAGCATGCGAGAGGTAGCAGGATCGATGCCTGCATTCTCCATGTAGGTTATCGCCTTTTTATGCTCACTTCAAGGAGCACTCCCTAGATGTGCTTTTGAGGATCACTGCTGTCGAAAACGCTAGGGATCGCTACTCGCAGGTGTCTTTGAGAGCGATGGACACCTTCTCTCCAATATCGAGGGGAATTAGCTCAAGTGGTAGAGCGCTCGCTTAGCATGCGAGAGGTAGCAGGATCGATGCCTGCATTCTCCATGTCGGTTATCGCCTTTTTATGCTCACTTCAAGGGGCGCTCCCTAGATGTGCTTTTGAGGATCACTGCTGTCGAAAACGCTAGGGATCGCTACACGCAGGTGTCTTTGAGAGCGATGGACACCTTCTCTCCAATGTCGAGGGGAATTAGCTCAAATGGTAGAGCGCTTGCTTAGCATGCGAGAGTTAGCTTACAGTGGGGGAGGGTGTATTGTTTGCATTTGAATGGTGTGTGTGACATTCTAAAACACTTAACGTGTGGCGCACAGCAGCCTAACACTAAAACAACAACTGAGAATTTTTTTTCTTATCATAAACATTGACTAGTTTAAAAAAAAAAAAAACTACACCCTAAATTAGGGAAAACCTATATTAGGGAAGGATGACATTTTTACTGCAAGCGTTTGGATAAAAAAGTAACCCAGCATTTTTGCCCTATAAACAAATGGCAATTCCAGCGACATTTGCAGTCAAAGCTTGAAATATATATACCCAGAGAATGTATTTATTACGCCAATATATTCCTAATGTAATGTAGGCTAATAAAGTTTTATTCATTGCTGACATTTTCTGTCATCATGTTTGCTGTTCTTGATCTCCAGGTCAGAACACAGATCGTTCACAGCGAAAAAAACGGTTTATTTTTTTTTAACCTAGGCTATTTAATCTGTCTCATTCTTGTTGAAATAAAGTGTTTTTACAAGACCGTGTGCTGTTTTTTAAAATATGCCTAATAAATATATAACAATTCACTCTTCGCACAAATAATATTATATTGAACTTGTAGCCTAAATGTTCGTTTGTCTAAACAACGTCCCCAATGTTTTTTTCTTTATTTAAATGATAACATTTTATAACCATACCCTGCGGTTTCAACTCCACCAAATCTTTGTTTGTTCCGTTATTGTACAGTAAATGTCAATAGCTTTTTTCAATAGCAATTTTCAATAGTCGATTTTTCATGTTTGTTGTATAAAGTATTAGGATTTGGAAATTACCATAATTGTAGTATTCCATCCTTAAACATTTTGTTAATTTATGACTTCAGCTACACTTACATTTCAAAATGCGACAATTGCAGCTGTTTTGCTAAATGTCCCTTTGCGCCACCTGGCGGTCATTTCGCGAACGACTTTGAAATGTGACATTTATTTTTGCCGCAGTGGCTTTGTCGCAGCAGTAATAGGCATTCTGGTTGACTACCAACTGTAAGATTGTTTAAAAAGAGCAATGGAAGAGATTGTTACAAGGAACGCATTTAGTGTCTTTGAACCTAATTATGTATTTCTATCCAGACAGACACTGTAATACCCTACATCCTCCCCAGCTGCAGAGAAGGACTGCCTCTCAATCACACAGCATAAGTGATGGAAATAGTGATGGACAACGAAGACATCATTGAAGATTGTGCTGACATTTCATTGGCACTCAGCCTTCTGTTTTCCATATATTTTGTGTTTGGGGTAGAATACCTCAAAGGACTTAAAAAAACATTGCTCTTCCTTGAAGGATTTGTCTTCAAGATGAAGGAAGAAAAATCTCTCCCCATAACAGTAAAGAGAGTGTACAACTTTCTCTGCCAAAAAAAGTACTTTTGAGCCTCTGTTCACTCCAGCCACTGTTCATACTTCACAATTGTTACATATCACACAGACACACTCACGTATAGATATAGACATATAAGTGATGGTGATTTTCATCTTTATACTTATATTCATTAACATAATATTGTCATGCTTGTTCAGTCAATTGATTTTAATTAATATAAGTGATGTCCATATGTACAATGATTGTCTTTGCCAAACTTTTGTCATTTGAGTGACAATATTATTTAATGTTATATGATGTCTTATGACAAAAAAAAATATTAGTAGGGGAAAAAAATATTTATTTGATGTATGAATATTAGAAAAGGTGGATAAAAAAATAAAAAAATAAAAAAATCCTTCTTTATAGCACTATTGAGGTTCTATATAATACCTTTCAATGAATGTTTTTTTATGGAACCTTTAAAAATTGTTTTAAATAGCACCAAATAAGGGTTCTGCTATTGTTACAAGCTAAAGAACCCTTATTTGGTACAGTTTAGAACCATTTTTTTAAAGAGTGTAGGCAGGCAGGGAAGAGTCCTAACAAAATATTTGAGAGTTGTGAGTATTGAAAGTTATGTGATCTATGACCTTTATACACTGCATGCCATTGTGAAGAATGTAAAGGCCTGTTCACACCAAGAATGATAACGATAAAGATATAGTTCTAAAAATCGTTCTAAATATAAAAGAACATAGCTGAGGACATCTGCTGGTTAAAGCCCTGTAAATGCAACAAGAACAGCAAAAAACTCTTCATTGACATGTTGTACACACTTTGAAAATGCAGCGTCCAAGTTTAGAATAAACAGACCGTTTTCATTCATTGGTGTGGACACAAATATAGTTATCATTATAGTTATCGTTCTTGGTGTGAACAGGCCTCAAGTCTATCCCTCACAGCCATGTTTTCAGCCACGGAAAATTCAAGTCAAAAAGCTGAATTTGTCAGAAGGTCAAGTCGCCCATAACTTCTGTTACATGGTGACTTTAAGTTTGCTCAGCAGGATACTATGAGATGATGTAAAATCAAAATGGTAATATGCAAAAGAGGTTTACTTTTGTTACATTTAAATTGACATTGCTTTTCCAAATTATTAAGGTTAAAACAAGCCTAAGATATTGACTTAATAACATTTAGCTGGACTCAAACTTGGCCCTCTTTGACTCCGACTTGATTGGTTAAAGACTCGGCTAAGGTCGACTTGAACCCAACACTAATTTCTAGTTTATGATTTAATGATGAAAGGGCGATATTGACATTTAAAGATAAACCAAATTACAATTTGTCCCAACAGAGCAATCAACTAAATATGAACCTCTTTAATCCCAGTAACCATTATACTGATAAAAATAAAGTTTCTGCCTTCTCTTGCCAGTGTTTGAGACTTCCACCTGATACTGCCTCGGAGACTGACACTACCTCTTTGACTGCTACTGCCTCTCTCACTGATAATGCCTCTGAGACTGCCACTGCATCTAAGACCGACACTGCCTCTCAGACTGACAATGCCTTGGAGACAACACTGCCTCTCAAACTGCCTTTTAACTTATTTGTCAAAAGATCAAAGAAATTTGATTTCTCAATTCATGGCCACTTTAAAGACAGAATCAGCAACATGCATATTGTAATATGTGTATTTGTGATTTTTCATTAATATTGTGCAGCATTACTTTGTAATACTGTGCACATGCTGATACTTGCATCTGTTTATTTTTCTGTAAGGATTCAGACAATGTTGATGATGATGGGGAAGATGAGCACAACATTGCCCAACATGTTAAATGCATGCAGATGGACTCAAGAAAGCTGAGACCAAATTTGGACCTCATAAGGCAGAGGTTTAAAAGAAAAAAATACAGGGCTGAGTACATTTCTCAGCATTCAACCAAAGAGGTTCTTTGTCAGTTCCCCTGCCTTCGTCGAGCAGTCTTTGTATGTGGCGGAAACTTTCGGCGAAACTTTCTCTCAAACTGTGGAAAAGGCCCCAAACACAGAATTAAAGCAAATGTTGAAGCTGACATTGGCTTCATGTGAGACAGAAGTGGAGAGAAATGGTGTGTACTTGTCAACATACTTTATTTCACTAATATGTTGTAATTGTCAATGCAATTATAATCATGTATATTTGGCTTTGTTTTTTGCCAGATGGTTAATGCTGCCATCCTCCTACTGCCATTCCTTTTCAAAGATTCCAATGTGTGGTATAAACATCACAAAATAACAGCAAGAAAACATGGCTTTCTAATTAGATGGTTTTACTGTATTTTTGATTAAATAAATGTAGCCTTGCTGAGCATAAGAGACTTCTTTCAAAAACATTTTTTTTTTTTATGTTTCCAAACTTTTTACAGGTACAGTACTGTATATGTATACCTTTGTTAGGGTGTGAGGGTATATAATGTTCACGCTGTATATGGATCACAAGTGCCCAAAACTTGCATCTTTGTTCACATATTTTTGTTTTTAAGATGGAAAATTGACAGGCTTGTGCTGCAGTTCTATGGCTGTTTTGCCCTCCAGGGCTCTGCAACAGTCACGTGACTGAAAACGACTTGGTTACTTGTGTAACCTCGGTTCCCTGAGAGAGGGAACGAGTATTGCGTAGCTACACTAGGGGAAACTCCTTTCCTCGAGAATATGAAGCAAAATTTTATCCTTATAATTTGATCTATGTAAAACGCAGTGCAGCTGCACAGCAGATCAAGCAGAGCGTGCCCATGCGCTGATTGGCTGTGCTGCGGCAACTGCAGGAATCTATGGTGAGGCCAATGGGGTCGCTACATGAAATCCCGCCTAAATAGACCGCCTAAATTTGCATAGCGAAGCTATAAAAGACCGTGTCTCGCCATAGGATTCAGGTTAAATCGACTGAAGCGATACCCTGAGCAAAGCACAAGCACAGCGCGTTAAGCAATGCTCGTTCCCTCTCTCAGGGAACCGAGGTTACGCAAGTAACCGAGTCGTTCCCTTTCCAGAGTACTCTCGTATTGCGTAGCTACGCTAGGGGACCCAATGTAAAACGCTGTGCGTGCTTAAACCTAACTCCAACTATGGCTTGAGGTGAAACCCAAGGCACATAGCAGAGATAAGTAATAGTGAACCCCCAAGAGGCCAACCTTGGTGAGCCTAATATGAGGGTATATAAGGGAAACCCATATAAAATTAGGCCGGACAGAATCGGGCCTTAATATGAAATGTATAACATTATATATATGGGTTATGAAACCCTTGACCAGACAGAGTCGGGCCTTATAGTATGTAATGCGATAAACATATGCTTATGTTACACATAGTTTATTAGGGGTAGAGATAAACCCCCAGACCGTAAAGAATTCGGGCCTTAAGTGTATAAATGACTATTACATTCATTTATATGTAAAGAATTCTAGCTTGCAAAGCAGGGACCTCCAAGTTATAAAATTTGATAAAAGTGGACGGAGAGGCCCAGCCTGCCGCCGCACAGATATCCTCCAGTGGTATGCCACTGGACCACGCCCAAATATAACCTCAGGCCCCTAACTGGGCAGAGAAGATTTTTCGTCTTGCAACGAGGGAAGAGCCGATAGCAAAATGACCTGTGCTCTGAATGGAGTGGAGAGCACTTTAGGTATATAACCATGTCTTGGCTTGAGGACGACTCTGGAGTCGTTAGGCCCAAACTCGAGACAGAGAGTGCGTGTAAATCACCCACTCGCTTGACTGAGGCTAGTGCCAGCAAAAAAGCAGTTTTGAGTGAAAGGTGCTTTAAGCTCACAGACTGAAGTGGTTTGAATGGGGAGCCCTTCATAGCCTCTAAGACTGTGGAAAGGTCCCATATAGGAACTGAAGGGGGGCGAGACGGGTTGAGCCTCCTGGCCCCTCTGAGGAAGCGCACAATAAGATCGCTTTTCCCCAGTGACTGTCCAGTCACGTGAATGTGATATGCTGCTATGGCAGCCACATATACCTTGAGCGTGGAGGGGGAACGACCCGCATCCATCAACTCTTGAAGGAAGGTGAGCACCTCTGAATTTGTATTCAACACCCTTTTAGGGAGGTTCCCGGGTATCCGTTGATAGGCCATACATGAAGGGCCCACAAGTCGGGATGGGGATGCCAGATCTTCCCTTTTGCCTGCGTGAGGGGCTGTGTCAGTTCTGAGAACCATATCTGGTTTTTCCATAGCGGGGCTATCAAGAGCACTGCATTTGTTTTCCTTGATCCTTTTGATGACCTGAGGTAACATCGCGATCGGAGGAAAAGCATACAGCGGATGTCTGGGCCAGTCGTGGGCCAGCGCATCCCTGTGCTTGGAGAATAATGTTGGGCAATGAGTATTGTCTTCTGAGGCGAAAAGATCGCTCTTTGCTTCGCCGAAGATGCTCCAAATCAGCTGAATCGTTTGTGGGTGAAGAGACCAACCTAGGTTGGACGCATCTGTCGAGACCACTTTCCATTTCGCAACTGTGCCCATACTCACACCCGACTGGTACCAGGCGGTCGCTTTCCAAGGAGCCAGAGCTTTGATACAGCTGTGGTTCACTTTGATGCGTAACCGGCCCGATCGCCACACAGGCTGGAACGCAGGAATTTAGCCAGCGTTGGAGGGGGCGCATGTGTAATAGACCCAGTATGAGCACTGCTGATGCCGAGGCCATAAGACCTAACATCCTCTGAAAACATTTGAGAGGAGTGTAAGTGCCAGCCTTGAATGACACCGCCAGGCTCTGAATGGTGAGCGCGCTGTGATGTAAGCTGCGCTCTCATCAGTATCGAGTCTATGACTGTTCCCAGAAAGGAAATATTCTGGGTGGGAGACAGTGAGCTCTTGGTGGTGTTGATCCTGAGACCCAAGCATTCTAGATGGTTGAGGAGCCAGGATCTATGAGTTATCAACTGCGTCTCTGATTGGGCTATAATAAGCCAATCATCGAGGTAGGTGAGTATTCACATTCCCCGTAGCTTCAGTGGAGCTAGAGCTGCGTCCATGCACTTCGTAAACGTGCGAGGTGCCAGGGATAGACCGAATGGCAGGACTGTGTACTGATAAGCTTGCCCCTCGAAGGCGAATCTCAAGAATGGCCTGTGACGGGGTGCTATCTGAATGTGAAAATAAGCATCTTTCAGATCCACTGTGAAAAACCAATCCCCTGGGAAAATTTGCGCAAGGATTTGTTTCATCGTCAGCATCCTGAATGAGCGCATCATAAGAGCTTTGTTCAGATGTTTGAGGTCTCGAATGGGTCTGAGACCGCCATCCTTTTTTGGGATGAGGAAGTAGCGACTGTAAAAGCCTGACTCGCTTAGCGTTGGGTGAACAGCTTCCACTGCTCCCTTTTCTAACAGTTTCAAGACTTCAGCACGTGACTCACGTCGCTTCTCACCAACGTCTCGACCACGGCGTGAAAGCACGGGGGTCTGCGAGCGAACTGTAGCTTTTTTATGTTCAACACCCATTCTGATATACCGGGGATGGCCTGCCAGGCCTCGGCCCGTATGGCCAGGGGTTGAATTAGGTTCGGGCTGCTTAGTGATAGGGACCCGGTAGCCCGGTTGGTTTGTTCTTGTAACACTGTGGGGATTATATGGGGCGGCACGCACTGTATAGTGGGCACGCGCCTTACTTTCAGAGCGCTTACAGCGCAAGACAAGCGAGTGCGCTATGTGGGAAGTGCTTGGGTGCAGGGGTGCATACTGTGAGGTGGGTACACTGCCTACAGAGAAAAAGCTCTTTTCGTGATTTATTTGGGTCGCCGTGAAAACGGCGTTTGTGTACGAACAGGCGAGCGTGTTTGACAACGGGCTTGTTGACTGTGAAATTGAAGTCTCCAGTCACCTGATAGCAGGGAACTGGGAGACGCGGATTGAGAGAGTGTGGTGGTGGTCCGGCCGCGCCGGGACTTAACCACCGTCTCTTTCTTCCTGTAGTTAGGAAGGCTTTGGCGGCTCGGGGTTCAACGCAATTTTGGGTCGAGGTCCCCGACGCTCAGGCTGTCTGCTGCGGCTTGCGGATCGTGAACGCCGTGTTCTCGACGCTGAGCGAGGCTGGAAGGTCGGCAGCGCTGCCTTTGCAGGCTGAGGGGGCGGTGCCTTAGTGTGATGGCCAGAAGCAGAGTTGGAGCGCTTCGGGAGGAAATGTCGCATGGCCTGCGACGCTTTCTGTGCCTCGGTGAAGCGCTCTGCGAACCCTACCACCGCAGGGCCAAACAGGCCGGTGGCGGAGATAGGAGAATCCAGGAAGGAGGCTTTATCCGCCTGCCATCCGCCTGTGAGACGCTTTGGCCTGCCATCCTTTGGCGGAGGGCGGGCAAAGATGAGCAGCGACAGCCTCCTCAAGAGGGGGGAGACTTTCGTAGCCTTTTTCCTTCACGCCGTTGACAGTCAAGAGCGCTGGGGAAAAGGAGGATTTAGTGCGAGCTGAAAATGGCGCCTTCCATGACTTAGTCAGCTCATCATGGACCTCCGGAAAGAGGGGGCGGGCTTCTGTGCAGAGGATTGGTGGCGGCCTTGCAGAAACCATTCATCTAGCCTGCTTCGTGTGGGCTCCTGGGGTTGAGACCACTCCAGCCCGAGGTCTCTCACGGCCTTTGTGAGCACACGAACGAGTTCGGCGTCGACGCTGGCTCTGATACTTGTGGTGGCCTGCGTCAAAGCCATGGGCTCCGAGACAGAGTCCGACCACTCACTCCCAGATGCAGCAAGGGAAAGGCTGTCGTCCTCCTCCTCTGCTTCTGGTCCGCCGAAGGAAACGGAACCGGCTGCTACTTGAGAGGGGCGCTGGTCCTCCTGAACAAACAGGACAGGTGAGGGCGAGGCACGTGGGGAGTTCTCCAGCGTGTGCTCGTGTGATCGCTCTGGCGCCCTCTGGTCGCGGCGCTTCTTTTTACACGGCCCGAGAGGGAGAGCGAGTGGGCGGGATCCGCATCAAAGTTGGCGAGCCGAGCCCGCAGGGTCGGCAGCGCCATCTCATCGCACTCCGGGCAGCCGCCCTGGGAGAGTGCAATCTGGGCGTGTTCTCATCCGAGACACGCCACGCAGATGATATGGCGATCCCCGCCGAGAAGAGGGCCTCTGCACGAGGCGCAGGAAGGACGAGGCATTTGTATCAACGCTCGTCTGCTCTTTTAGAAAATGTGTGCGTTGCAGTGGCCATAGTAAAACATTATTTGAATAAATATACACAACACTGTAAATTTTAAGCTTTTTATGCTCAGACAAATTTTTTTTAAATTTTGTCCCTCTTTTACCTAGGCCTATGTAGCACTGCTTTTGAGGTTGCACTTTGTATATTAATGATATTTCAATGCATATATAGATATAATTGTCATTTATATTAGCTTTGAGCAATGATGACTGTAATTATTCCAATTCATACAGATTGCAGTTAGATGTCTCCAGTTAGTGCAGCTGAGAGACAAAGGCAATGTCAGGCACGACTAAATGCAGACCCTGAGAGAAAGGAGCAATGATCTGGTATATATTCGATGATGTAATTTCTTTCAGTCTACCTCCTCAGCCTGTAACCACCCATCACCATGAGATCCAGAAAGACATTTGGGAAAACCTTGTGGAGTATAAGGATTAGAAAATAATTATCTTGAATTTCATGTTATTGTTCTGGTTACTACACCCGTGTGCACGTAGCACAAGACGGGGTTATTGTTTTCACTCCTGTCTGTGTTTGTGCCATTCTAGTTGGTTATTGTAGTACCATTACAATTTTGTTTTCACTCCTGTCTGTGTTTGTGCCATTCTAGTTGTTTATTGTTATTGTATCTGGCCATGTTATTGTTTAATGAAATATATTTTTATATTGAAATACAATTAAATTAGTTTATTGAATTAAAAAGATGTTTGGACTATATCAGTTGTCAGTCATATTCTAATGAATTAGGTCCTTATTGTATGTCCTTGGCTGAACTTTACCATAGTCTAATATTACATTAACATTAAAAATATAATAATAATTTATAGGAATGCTTATCAAAACTTAAATGAACACAAAACATAAAATTTTTCTGCATCAACGAAATCCATAGTCATTCCTGTCACAGCACGGACAGTCCTGTCACACAGGAAATTATGAAACAAAAATGTACTATTTGAGGAAATATTGATGAATTAATCTTTTTAACTGTGTAGATGAAGGTGGGGGTATATATCCACTACTATGTTTTTGTAAAAAATCTCCTATGTAAAAGTTCTTTTACAACTATATGAGTGCCTGCCGGGTATTCTGTGATTTTGGGTATTACAGTTGACCGAAAAGTTGCTTATATTTCTTATAGGAATTACAAAACCATGTTAGATACAATCAGGCACATGTGACCAATAAGAAAATGCTATTTGCATCAAAAAAATTCATTAGGAAACCATTCTAACATATACAAATTTGTCTGTGACAGGGCCTGACATTTTAGGGGTGAAGTGCGTATAAAAATTTATTTTATTCAATCATAAAAACATGCTGAGATGACATGATATGTGTTTCTCATAGTTTAACATGTCCTCCATATGACTCAACATTCAGACTTAAGAATAATATCTTTTCCCCCCAAGATTTGTGGAAATTTATCAGTTTGTTTAAAATTACTAAAATCTGAGAACTGAAAAGAACTCAGAGGAATTCTTTAAGTAAATACGTTTTCATTTTAGTCTATCCATGAAAAGTTGCTTGCTTTCTGATTATAGTTTTTGCTTTCTCATTCATTATCTTTTTCACGTCAAATTCAACTAGAGTTGCCAGCAGTGATGAAATCTGTGAGCTAAGTCTGTGAATTTGGGTTCTGTTACTGACCTTACTCAAGTTACTGAACTTGTTCTTGGTGGCTCTAAAACTTTTCACAGAAGAACATCAGGGTCTTCCACCCCTGAAGCCTCATCATTGCCAGACAGTGAGACTGAAATGGTATGTTCCAAAAAATCTGCACATTGAGTTATGTAGTATGTAGTAACAATGCACACAATGCCTCAAGTTGAAATCAGTCAACAAACACGGCGAGTCATGTCATCTTCTCCTGTTATTGTCACTTGCATTGCCTGACACGTTTAGCGTAGCCTTCTCCGTCAGTGGTGAGTGTTTCACATGTGATAAATGCAGGGAAATAGTCAGGCTGACAGAGAAGATTTCAGAATTAGAGACACATCCAAAATTTGATCGAGAATAGTAAGAACGCAAGGGCTCTAGATAAAGCTTTGGATGCGACTAGCATAGTGAACCCCGTACATTGTTTGGTTCCGGCTGTAGAGCCCGTGCTGCAGGGCAACTGGGTGACTGTGAGACGGCATAGTCACGGGACAAAACACAGCTGTTCCGTTCCAATTAGAACATCAAAAGGTTCTCCCTACTCAGTACCCACTGAGAATCCTGTTGAAAGGCAATTCTCTTGAACGGAACATGAAAATAGAGACACCAGCCACCATAGTCACATGTTTGCCGGCAGCCAGAGCGTCTGACATCAAAGCAAATTTAAAAGTGCTGGCTAATGCTAATCGTAAATACTCAAAGATTATTATTCACATCGGCACTAATGATGCTCTGACACCCTCCCTGTTCGTCGGGGTGATGAGATAAGTAGCAGACTGTTGTCACTCAATGGCTGACTGTCTAAGTGGTGTCCGCAGATTAATTTAGGGCTCATAGACAATTGGGGCATTTTTGGGGCAGACCTGACCTGTTGAAAAGAGATGAAAGAGAAGTTGAAAGAGTCTTCATCCCTCCTGGAGTGGTGCTGCTCTTCTCTCTAGTAATATGGCATATAGTCTAAAGGCCTGATAACGATACAGATATAGTTCTAAAAATCATTCTCAATACTAAAGAATAGCAGAGTTCACACCACAGCTATAACAATAACAGCACAGAGAAACAATATCGTTGGAATCACTTTCAAACTTTTTTTGCAGCTAATGAACGATAAAAACATTGACAGCCAGAATCAGAATCCATCTTGCTGTAACGATTTTGAGTATTTACAGCGGCGCTTGGAATAAACAGAACAATATCGTCCACTGGTGTGGATGCTAATATAGTTATCATTCTTGGTGTGAATGGGCCTTTAGAGTTGGCACTTGACTAACTGGGGTCCAGGTCAGAAAGCAGACAGATATAATAATAATCTGGTTGTGATTGGACTACTAGCACAGTCGGTAAAAAAAAAAAAAGTCACATGTAACCACGTCAATCGGAATGAATTGACCAAATCCGATTACAATTTCATTCCGATTGTAAGGGGTGGTTTAAACCTTTTCAAATCCGATCGAGAGGACATGTAAACACTTGATAGGATTTAAAACCAAAACTGAAAAGTACTGCGCATGTGCAATGACGTAGAGATAGAGAAGTATTCATTTTTAATTATAACTCATTAGAATTAATTCTAAATATTTAGATCAGTTAATAGAATTAACTTGATGTAGCAGAATTAATACCACAATCAACTAACCTGTTCGTCCAGCGAACGCTCAGTATTAATTATTTATTAATTCTAAGAAATGTTAATTTCCGGGGTAAGGGAAATAACTTTCTTACTGTACAGTACTACTCAGAGAATGTAGCCAAAATCACACAAACAACTTTACATGTGACACGAACAAGACTACACACACATACATGCATACAGTTTAGCAATGCAAAAAGAGAGCTGAAGCAAGAAGATAGAGCATTGTTTGAAATTCAACAGTAAACCATCAGTTTCTTAGTTCTAACACATCCTTCTACTTGATACTTGCAAAGTCTCGTCCATTTGAATAAAACTGTCCTGATGCAATTTGTTGAGGCTCCAGTTGATCTTTGCTGATGTTGTCTTGATGAGAGAGAACCAGTTGAGTCAAAGGATCTTTGGTGAAGGGAAAGACAAGGCCGCAGCCTGGCACGAACTTTGGGGTCCTTAGAAGACTTCTAGCTCAGCATCATCTTAACGTCAGAATTTTTTCAGAATCCACATGATCTTACGATCTTTTAAAGTGTGAAGATGTCACACCTTCTTTAGGTGAGTGAGCCAATAATAAGTTGTTCCTTTGGAGGGAAACTTTACGATCCTTTGTCTTCTAGCAGGGTATTTGCATATGAAATTGGATTTTGTTTAAGAGAAGAACCTTCAAGATTCTTATAATACTAATGTATCACAGAGTTAGCAAAATGTAATGTAAATGAACAAATAGGGAATGAAAATCGGAGTTCCTAGATACCAAACATGCTACAAATGTGATCTTAGTTAACCGTAGTATTTCTAAAACATTAATCCAAAAGAGTTTGAATTAATACATAGGCCAAAAATCCCGAAAATCACGAGATTGGAAAATTATATGTTTATGTTTATACATTTCTCAAGTGGTTATATATAGAATATATAGGATTAAAAGGGTTTATTTGTCCTCTTCTACAAGAATTAAGTGAGAGTCAAAACTCTCTAAATTCCTTTGGGTCATAAAAAGTCTTAATGTGTCCTGTAACCGGACACCTGGTTCTGCCTGTGTGTTGGTTGCAGTTAACTGTAGCCCATGGTTTGCTTGTTGGGTGATGGATATTATGGATTATTTTCTTAAATATAACAAATATTTGTGTCTGATCTGTCTCAGTCGCTACACGTAATGACGTATGATGCGAGGAATGTGCTGTTGTTGAATGAAGTGTTATCTTATTTTGTTGGTGATTTTAATATTTGAATATCCATGTAGATGATCTTCTCCAAAAGATGCATTCAGATGGGCATTTATAGACATTCTAAACTTGAGTTAGGAGTTATTGGAGTTAGACAACACGTGTCAGGACCCATTCATTGTCGTAATCATATTTTAGATCTAATATTGTCACATGGAATCGATGGATGGCATGATAGCTTATAAGAACTCGATGTTGCAACTCTTTTGCAGCACGTTAGACACGGTTGCTCCTTTGCGCTTAAAGAAGATTAAGGAAAATAGTCTGATGCGTAATATAACAAGCAGACTCGCGCCCTCAAGAGAGCAGCCCGAAAAATGGAGCATAGCTGAAAAAAAAAAACTAAGTATTTTGCATTTCATGGAAGGACATTGTTAGTGTGTACAGAAAGGCCTTAAAAATTGCTAGATCTGCTTACTTTTTGACTCTCTTATAAGAGAACAAACACAACCCTAGATATTTATTTGATACAGTGGCTAGATTAACGAGAAATAGAGCTTCAACCCAACTTCCCAGACAGCACAGCAGTAATGACTTTTGAATTTCTTTACTTGCAAAATTAATACTATTAGAGAGAAAATTATAACCATGCAAACGTCTACTACAGTGTCGCATCAGACGTCATGCTATAGAGGAACAATTTATTTATTCTTTGCCATAGGAGAGGAAGAATTGTCTAAACTTGATAAATCATCAAAATCAACAACATGTATGTTAGACTCTATACCGACTAAGCTACTAAAAGAGATGCTTCCAGAGGTCATAGATTCTCTTCTTAATATTAATAATTCATCATTGTCATTAGGATACTTACAAAAAACCTTTAAGCTGGCTATTAATAAACGCAACTTGATCCTAGAGAACTAGTTAATTACAGACCCATCTCGAATCTACATATTAACTAACTTTTCTGCGTTTGACAGAGCTTCATAGCATGTTTTTGCGTTTTCATGTGGACACTTTTTTTTTTTAAACAGAGGAAAAACTCAGAAAACTTTGGCATACTATTTTCTGTGCACCATCGATGAGATAAAAATAATTCATACTATTTAGAATGGGGAGCATGTGGATAATGTAAATCTAAAGTGAAAAATACATTCCCTTAACAGATTACAAATGATTCATTCTATAAGTTCAAAATCTACTCCGATAAATACAATAAAACCTGACAAATTCTATAAGGGTGGTCATTAATCATTTGTTTTCTCTTTTCATCAGTCTTTTTTAGTTTATGTGGCTGTTCTAGATCATGTTTGACTTTCTCTATAGCATTTTAAAGTCTTAAATTCTCAACAGAATTCAAATTTTATCATCTGTGTCACGATAGGAACGGCTCGTGGAAATCTTATCACACTTTTGGAGTGTGACAAGATTCAGAGTATATGGTGATTTGCACGCCACTCATGCACTTACGTTGAACACCGAACACATAGACTGAGCATGTAATACGCATGCGCATAACATCACCGTTTTCAAAAAATTTTTTTAGTTTACACAGAGACGATAACGGTATTGTTTTCAAAAACTTTAACTTTGAAACCCGTTTTTTAAAAAGTTTGCGTTTTCAGGCCCCCAAAACGCAGCGTAAAACAACCGCCGAAATGCATAAAAAGTTTTTGATTTTTTTTTTGCTGAAAGCGGTGTCGTGTAAACACCCATTGAGTTATGAAATAAAGAGACAAGCATTTCTTTCTTGAGTTCTTCAAAAATATCCTCAGTGATTTTTTGTTGTTGTTGTTGTCTGACAGCCAGGGCTAAACCTTTCCCTAATTGTTAATGTTATTAAATGTCTTATGTCTCCCTAGTCTAATAATGTATAGTGCTTGTGCCACAGCTGGTTTGCTGATATAGTCTTCTTGTCCCTTTTTATTTACGTTTCCCTTGCTGAATATACACTCACCAGCAACTTTATAAGGTACACCTTGCTAGTACCAGACCCCCTTTTGCCTTCAAAACTGCCTAAAAATAAATTCATAAATTCAGCAAGGTGCTGGAAACACTCCTCTGAGGTTTTGATCCATATTGACATCATAGCGTCACGCAGTTGCTGCAGATTTGCCGGCTTCACGTCCATGAAGTGAATCTTTTGTAACATTATACACAACTATTTAAAAGTTTAGGGTCAGTAAGAATTTTTTTTTTCTTTTTGGAAAGAAATAACACTTAATTTTATATTGATGAAAGTGACAGTAAAGACATTTATAATATTACAAAAGCTTTCTATTTCAGATAAATGCTGTTCTTTTGAACTTTCTATTCATCAAAGAATCCTGTAAACAAAAATTGTACACAACTATTTTCTACATTCATAATAATAATAATACATGTTTCTTGATCAGCAATCCCAGCATATTAGAATAATTACTGAAGGATCGTAATTACTGACTGGCGACTGGAGTAATGATTCTGAAAATTCAGCTTTGCCAACACAGGAATACATTGCATTTTATAATATATTACAATGGTAACACTTTACAATAAGGTTCATTAGTTAACATGAACTAATAATGAACTGCACTTATAAAGCATTTATTTATCTTTGTTAATGTTCATTTCAACATTTATTAAAATCTTGTTAACATTAGTTAATGCACTGTGAACTAACATGAACAAACCATGAACAGCTGTATTTTGTATTAACTAATGTAAACAAAGATTAACAAATGTATTACTCATGGTTAGTTCATGTTAGTTAATATATTAACTAATGTTAACTAATGAGACCTTATTGTAAAGTGTTACCATTACAATCGAAAAGTTACTTAAAAAAAAAAAAAGTATATATATATATATAGCACATTTAATATGAACATCTATTGATCTGTGTGATTTTAGACACACAGATCAATAGATGCGGACAGGACTTTTATTTTGGTCTGACGATATGACGTCATTAGGCTGCACCCAGTCCCTGCAACTGTTGTGATTCGACTGTAGAGAGGTTTGTCTTTTTAAGCATTTAAGGTATTTGAATCTATACAAACCGTTCAATTAATTGTACAGTTTTTTGTGTGTGGTTTGTTTTTTCAACAAATGCAAAATGAATTACTTATAAATGAACATAACATTGTGATGTTTTCATTTATGAACGTTGTTTTAAGAATAAAGCGCATCCACGTCCGTAACGGTAAAGTTCCGTCTCATTTCGCTCCCTAAATCGTGAATCGGTTTATTGTAAAAACATACTAAACACTCCTGAGGTAAATAAAGTAAAAGAAAAAATGAGAGCCTCAGCTGCTTCTCGCCACTTTTAGTTTGTCATACCTTTTCATACAATAGAATATGTAAATGTAACATTAATCGCCGTAACCATTCATAAATACATTAGTTTGTATAAAAGTATTGTGTCCCATACTCGGAATTTGTATTTCACCCATCCAAATTCACAAACACTGACGACACCTACTAGTCAAAACAGTGTAAATGCAATAAGAAGAACAAACAGAAAAATGTGTAATGACAACTTTCACAAACCTTTTGCAAATGTTGTAATAAAATTGTAATCTGTTAAATGTAATATACACATCTTTAGATATCTAATGTTAATCATAACTAAATATTAAGTGGCCTAAATTTGCCTTACTTTATGAATTTGTAGTCCTAGTTTTGAGTTTTTTTTTTTTGCTAATCAGGTCATTTTAAGGCCATTAACTCTGACTCTGACTGACTCTCTTACCAGTGCGCTGATACTGAACTAGGGAGCTGATTGAGACACTTAGTTTGGATTTATTTTTCTTTCTGTTAATTATTCTCATCTCAATCATGACAGAGTGTCCAAACACAGAAAAACTCCTGGTGAAGCGACTGAGATCCACGGGACACTATTATAAAGATGGCGTTTATTAAAGTGGAGAGTGAAGACCTGAGGATTGAAGAAGTATTCAGTTTGAAACAAGAAGATACCGAGGAACAAACAGGTTGGTTTCATTCTCAAAGCTGAACTCAGTCATTTGATCCTTATTTACATGTCCAGCTCTACTGAAATGAATAATATATTTGAAGAATGTCCTATGAGTGTCCTAATTAAAGCAGTTTTATTTGACATGGAGCGGGTCCCTCATGTGGACAGACATGTTGAGATCACATGACCAGACAAATACTAATGCTGCCTTCAAGTGAACCTGAGAAGATCCGACTTCCACATTGGGTATTTGTTATTATAATGTCATGCTTTTGAATTTAAAAAAATTAAGATGAAAAATAAGATGGAAGTAATCTAAACAAAATAATTATTTTTTTTTAATGATTTTGTGTAACATTAAAACCCCCAAAATTGATTCAATAGATGTTGAATCAAGCAGTGTTAAAGTTATGTAAAAAAACACCAGCCTACCAACAAAATAAAACATTTGGACCGCTGATATAGCTTGATAGAGTTACTGCTGCTGTCTACATTTGTTTTTTATTTAAAGGGCTTTGGCGAACCAATAAAATTATAACAAACACTATAGATGTAAATCAAACGGTTTGAATTATTGTGCGCAACTCAAACTGTTCAAATCAAAGACACAAATTGTCCACTAAAGAAAACATCTGTTGTGACTGTGACATTTTCGAACAACTTTGCTTTTGTCAAATTGCTCTCTGTTCACACCAGTTTTTTCAAGGGTTTTCTCGTTCACACTGAAACATCTGAAAATGCTTAAATCACCTTCCTGCGCATGTGAAAAATGTCATAAATACTCACTGAGATGATAGAGAGGCCAAAAGTATTAAAGTTCTTATGCTTTTCTTCTGGGAAGATTTATCAGCAAAATGTCTTATCACTTATTGGTGTGTCCAGATCACATTCCAATCGCCATTCCATGTATGGTCTAAAATGCAATTGGCCATGTTTTGCTGCAGGACAGCAACTGCAAGTAAATATTGTTACTATTTGCACAAAGAGTGCCCTCAGATATATATGGGTATGATAGGCGTCATATGACTAAACATGTAATCGTTTTTAAATACCTTTACTCATGCTACTTTATTATTTACCTTACTCGTACTATTTACTAGATCGCCAGCTAAATCGCCAACTAAATCGCGATACTAAACTCACGATGCGATATTTATCACGATATTTTACACCAAAATAAAGAGATTTAATTATTACTTTATTATTTAAATATTGTTGTTATAGTATTATCAGGACACAAAAATATACACCCATTGCATTACTATGCATGATATTCAACATTATATATAGTAGTTTAATGTGGTAATGTCACTGAAACTCCGTAAACTTTCTTTTTTTTTTCTCATGCAGTATTCGCCGCACGCACACAGACTCTCCTGGTGATTGCTATGTTCCACCTCTCCTGCTATTAATATCATTTGTACGTCCGTGTTTACTACATTATGCACGTCGTTGTAAATCTGTTCATCATATAAAGCCAATGTGTCTCTTCAGATTCGGATTAGACCACTCGAATGTTTATTTTTACGATGCCTTAATGACATTTTTTGGATCTTTTAAGTTAGAGAGGAATGGACTTTAAATGGAGGTACAGAAAATTTTCTCTGGTTTCTTGAAAAATATCTTCATTTGTGTTTTGAAGTGAAATGAAAATCTTATAGGTTTGAAACGTGTGCTGCCACCTACTGGAGGAACCAGGTCACAACACACTTAAGAGTTACTTCAATAGCGTGGTGTAGCGTAGCGATAATGAAAAGGATGACTCCGGTGTGAGATACCTGTGAGTTGTCCTAGACCCGATGTGACGCGGCGCTTCTCGTCCGGTGTGTGACCACCTTAACCGTGTCAGTTAGCTCATCAATTTGAAAGGTTCAGTTCAGCAATGTTGTTATTCAGCTTGAGGCAGCCTAATGTTGATTCAGTTCAGTTTAATACCAGTGTTGATGTTGCAAGATGAGATTCATCTGTAAAGCAGATCTACAGAAAACAATAGTGCCATCATCCAGTTTAATTCAGTTCGACTTTTATTCTCATCCGATGATGCCAGTCAGTGCGGTCATATTGATAAATTACTGAAAGCAGGCAAAGCTTAAATAGGAGATTTGAAGTAGCTTGAAAAAAAACTTGCCTTGGAAAAAAAAAACTACTGGTGTGTATCTTGAGACAAAACAATGGCACTGCGATATTTTAAGATATGCCAGTGTAAGTTGCTTTCAGTTAAAACAGCTCAAACATGCATTTAGGTCTGGGACTAGGGTTAAGACTTGTCTGTGAAACTTGGGGGTAGTCGACTTAAAGGGGTCATGGTAAATGGGCTCAAAGGTCAATTTTTTTAATACCGGAATGATTCACAGGGCTCGCAAAATGTCTTTATCAGACAAACACAATGATTTATCTCTCATGCACCCGCAATTAATTGGAATGTTATTTTTTTATTACTTGGCCGGCCCGAACACACACGTGTGCACGCACCCACAAGCCAAGTACGTGCACCAGCACAATTTCACTGCAGACAAATCAGTATGTTCAAAACTTCCACGATTGTATTTTTCCTTTAAATTACCAGTCAAGAGAGTGAACAACGCACATCAAGAAAGGAATGTTATTTCACTATTTAAGTGCGAGCCCTGGTCCATAAATGTTCGAGTCTGATCGCGAATCGCAGGACAATGAACCAACAACACCTCAAATACAAAGGATACTCCAGCCTGTGATAGTGTGGAAGTTTAGTTAGACTCATAATCAGTAGATATCAAACGTAACAATGCAATACTATCACATATTAAAAAAATGTTTTACTCACATAAGTGTGTTGCATCATTCCTGTCGGATCCAGAAGGCACAGCATCGTTTTTTTGATCTCATTCTGTCTGCAAATCCAGTCTCTTGTTTACAAACGAATCCACAGTGAAATGAAGCAAACAAACGCACAATGTGTTACAAGTGAGCTGGATCTTCATTAAAAATAAAGTTCAACCATGCATTGTTAATATTGAAATCCGAAGGAAGCTTATGGCATGTTTATTTCTTGGAAGTTTGATCCGGTTTAGCTCCACACAGGCCTATGTTATTCATCAATTACATGTCATGTGTGAGTCGGTGGGCGGGGCTACAGAATTAGGCGTTCTTCGGTTGAGGCGGTGTTTCACTGCACTCTGACGTCATAAAATGAACACTAATTTGGTGGGCCGTTTCGGAGCCTTCAAGGACAATGTTGATTCTGGTGAGAGAGAACTTGCTAGCATCTCTTCAACATTGGACATTATCCTGTACTCTAGTGGTCGTTTAGCCCTGCAGTTGTTGAGGATTTGGGGAAAACGGAAGGCTCTACCAGAGAGGAAGCATTCATCTTTTTTTTTTTTTTTTTTTTTTTTTTTTATTTTGATGATGATGATGATGATGATGATGATGATCCTGCTTTTAAGCTGGCCAGTCAAGACTCAAAAGGGAATCGGTTACACAGAGTTGCACACACATGCCAAGAGCGCTCTTCACAAAGTGTACGTGAGCATTTGAAAGCAGCCGTTTGTCTACCCAATCGATCACGCTCCACTCATGTACCACTGGAAAAACAACGTTCACGTAACTCCGTCAATAAATTTCTCTGTATTATACATCTTTCTGTTAGTAATGAATTTCTTGAATAAATGTCTCAATTACAGTAGGCCTATAGATAAGTTATGATATTGTGGCTTTAAAGCAATATTTTATAAAGTATTAGGATATAAATAGGCGTGACTTAACTAGATAATGTCGAATTGCAGAGCTTGTGCAAACATATCCGCAACACTATGATCAAATGATTTCTTAACTGCTGTTTTCTCACCGCTGTTATTTTTGTTGTTTATTTTGTTATTGAGAGGAACGCGTGCAGCACACATATTCGTCAAAACGGCGCTCTCATCAGTCTGGATGTTGGGATGTTCGTTACCAGTGTAACGCTGCGAAGGTATTTCAAAGAACGAAAAAGAACTTCGCTGTTAGTATATCACACAATGAATCTTTGCAAACTCAGTTCCTCCACACTCCCTTTCAATTTCTTCTTCATTCTTAACGTTGATGTTTTTACTGTGCATTTAGGCTATATATAATATTTGCAACTTCATTAAAAAAAATATTTGAGAGAATCTTCAGAAAGGCGCTCTCTGTTCCAGAGGAAATATTACTGCTCCACTTACTCCGATACATGTTGTTGGTTTTGATGTTTTACATGTCTAAATATCTTTTTTGTTTGTCTTTTTTTGTCTTAGACCTTATGGTGCTGAAAGAGGAGAGTGAAGTACTGAATGAAATGGAAAAGAAAGATCAGTATGAGAAACATAATTTCATAACTGGAGAACAATCTTTTAGTTGCTCTCAGACTGATAAGATTTCCTCACAAAAAAGAGCTGAAAAAGAGACAGAAACTAGAAGTTATTTAACCTGCTTTCAGTGTGGAAAGAGTTTCAGTCAACATGGAAACCTTAAAGCCCACATGAGAACTCACACTGGAAAGAAGCGTTTCACCTGCCAACAGTGTGGGAAAAGTTTCAACCGAAAAGGAAACCTTAATTACCACATGAAAGTTCACACTGGAGAGAGCCCTTATACCTGCCAACAGTGTGGAATAAGTTTCACACAAATAGGAAGCCTTAACAGGCACATGAAAATTCACACTGGAGAGAAACCTTATTCATGCCCTCAGTGTGAAAAGAGTTTCTATCAACAGGCAAATCTTAAAGTCCACATAAGAATTCACACTGGAGAGAAGCCTTACACATGCCCTCAGTGTGGAAAGAGTTTCTATCAACATGGAAACCTTAAAGTCCACATGAAAATTCACAGTGGAGAGAGCCCTTTTACCTGCCAACAGTGTGGAAAAACGTTCAACCGAAAAGGAAACCTTAAATATCACATGAGAGTTCACACTAGAGAGAAGTCTTTAATATCACATCAGCATGGAAAGAGTATAAAACAAGATGGAAACCTTCACACGAAAATTCATAAGGGAGAGAGCCCTTTTACTTGTCAACAGTGTGGAAAAAGTTTCACTCAAAAAGGAATCCTCAACAGGCACATGAGAATTCACTCTGGAGAGAAACCTTATTCATGCCCTCAGTGTGAAAAGAGATTTGAGCATCATGGAAACCTTAAAGACCACATTAGAATTCACACTGGAGAGAAGCCTTTCACCTGTCAACAGTGTGGAAAAAGTTTCAACCGAAAAGGAAACCTTAATTACCACATGAGAATCCACTCTGGAGAGAAGCCTTATGCATGCCCTCAGTGTGGAAAGAGATTTCAAGATCATGGAAACTTTAAAGTCCACATGAGAATTCATACTGGAGAGAAGCCTTTTACCTGTGAACAGTGTGGAAAAAGTTTCAACCGAAAAGGAAACCTTAATTACCACATGAAAGTTCACACTGGAGAGAGCCCTTTCACCTGCCAACAGTGTGGAATAAGTTTCACTCAAAAAGGAAGCCTTAAAAGGCACATGAGAATTCACTCTGGAGAGAAGCCTTATTCATGCCCTCAGTGTGAAAAGAGATTTGAGCATCATGGAAACCTTAAAGTCCACATGAGAATTCACACTGGAGAGAAGCCTTTTACTTGTAAACAGTGTGGAAAAAGTTTCAACCGAAAAGGAAACCTTAACTACCACATGAGAATTCACTCTGGAGAGAAGCCTTACACATGCCCTCAGTGTGGAAAGAGTTTTTATCAACATGGAAACCTTAAAGTCCACATGAAAATTCACAAGAGAGAGAGCCCTTTTACTTGTCAACAGTGTGGAAAAAGTTTCACTCAAAAAGGAATCCTTAACAGGCACATGAGAATTCACTCTGGAGAGAAACCTTATTCATGCCCTCAGTGTGAAAAGAGATTTGAGCTTCATGGAAACCTTAACGCCCACATGAGAATTCACACTGGAGAGAAGCCTTTTACCTGTAAACAGTGTGGAAAAAGTTTCAACCGAAAAGGAAACCTTAACTACCACATGAGAATTCACTCTGGAGAGAAACCTTATTCATGCCCTCAGTGTGAAAAGAGATTTGAGCTTCATGGAAACCTTAAAGCCCACATGAGAATTCATACTGGAGAGAAGCCTTTTACCTGTGAACAGTGTGGAAAAAGTTTCAACCGAAAAGGAAACCTTAATTACCACATGAAAGTTCACACTGGAGAGAGCCCTTTCACCTGCCAACAGTGTGGAATAAGTTTCACTAAAATAGGAAGCCTTAACAGGCACATGAGAATCCACTCTGGAGAGAAGTCGTACACATGCCAACAGTGGGGAGAGAATTTTGATAAACATAGAAACCTTAAATACCACATGCAAGTTCACACTGGAGAGAGCCCTTTCTCTTGCCAACAGTGTGGAATAAGTTTCACTCAAAAAGGAAACCTTACCAGGCACATGAGAATCCACTCTGGAGAGAAGCCTTACACATGCCCTCAGTGTAGAAAGAGTTTTAAAAAACATAGAAACCTTAAAATCCACATGACAGTTCATACTGGAGAAAGACCTTTTATCTGTCAACAGTGTGGAAAAAGTTTCAAACGAAAAGGAAACCTTAATTACCACATGAAAGTTCACACTGGAGAGAGCCCTTTCTCTTGTCAACAGTGTGGAATAAGTTTCACTCAAAAAGGAAGCCTTAACAGGCACATGAGAATTCACTCTGGAGAGAAGCCTTATTCATGCCCTCAGTGTGAAAAGAGTTTTGATCAACATGGAAACCTTAAAGTCCACATGAGAATTCACACTGGAGAGAAGCCTTACAAATGCCCTCAGTGTGGAAAGAGATTTGATCAACATGGAAACTTTAAAGTCCACATCAGAATTCACAGTGGAGAGAGCCCTTTCAGTTGTCAACAGTGTGGGAAAAGTTTTAACCGAAAAGGAAACCTTAAATACCACATGAGAATTCACAGTAGAAAGAAAGAGTTTTGATCAACATGCAAACCTAAAAGTGTACATGAGAATTCACACTGGAGAGAAGCATTTCACCTGCCAACATTGTGGAAGTTTTGGTGGAAGTTTCAACCAAAATGAGAATTCACACCAGAGAGAAGCTATTCATATGTGGTCAGAAGTTGGAATGTAAAGTAACCCTTAAGTACCACTTTAGGAATCATATAATAACTTACATCGTAGAGAAGCCTTTCATATGCAATCACTGTGGAAAGACTTGCAGAAAGCAAACCTTGAGGTTCACATGAGAATTCACACTCATTACTCATAGAAGTACACATTGTATTTATTTTTTTCTCTGTAAAGGCATTTACACTAGTTGTTGTGATCCAAGTTTGGGACCAATATAAGCTGTTTAAAATGAAAAAAATGTTATAGTGGCCAAGGAAAAACCCAGAAAAAAATATAAATGTAGTGTTACATCCCATGGTGTAATGTTATTTATTTAAATTTTTGATTGTCACATTGTGTATATACCAGGGATGTGCGATCCATATAAGCTGCGAATGCTCTGCATACCCAAGCCATTTGTGGACTCGCTGATGATTAGTTTTAATAAAGCTTACATGATAAAATGTTGGCAATACGTATGTAACACTCCGTCATTTAATTATTTGCCAAACGGTGGTAATTTCCTTCAAATCTGCCAGTTACGGAGATTTCGGGTAAGTGGATCCACAGCAGCTTTGGCGCCTACGCTCTGCTGTTATGTATTGAAATAGTTGTCATGCGTTCTCATTAATTTGCTGGGATGTGGAGGATTTCATGCACTAGGAAAGCTGTCTGCAACTTGTAAATGTATAAACTTATGCTTAACTCTCGTCTTCTTCTGAGACGAGATGGAGGCCTGGTTTCACAGACAGTTCTCTCCAAATAGAACTGATAAACTCATAAACATTACATTCTCTGCTGTAAAACCTTCTAAATTCTAATGATTATAGAGAATTGTATTGTTTTTAGTTAATACCTTTAGTGATCAATACATATATCTGTAATCAGTGGTGGAAATGGCCGAAATTCACTAGGCGGACCTTTAGATGACCTTTCAAATGTATTTATAATAACATTACATTTATTTCATGTTTCCTTTAAATTATAATTTTTTATTCATTTTATTTTATTTATTATTATTATTATTTGTGGCACAAATTCAATCATTTAACGGAATCTCTGCTTGGAGATAGTTATCTTTGTAATTAAAATGAACATACATTGTGTAGGAATCTACATATGGGGTGCATGCACAGTTTGAGAGGTCACAAAAACCTTCTAAATAAATATACATTTCAGTTTAGTGCTTTGAAAATTAACAATTATTAAACATGTAAAGGTGAATCTAGTTGTAAGGCAGAGGGAATAAGGAGACGAAGTTCTTCTCAAAGTGTATTGACACTTATCAGTAACATCAGTACATTGCAAGCAACACTAGATATTGCAAACTACAGAAGATGAATATAAATGCAACCATGCATTTCCATCAAAACTATGTGACAGGGTAATGGAACAAATGCTTAAAATGCCCACAAAAGATAATGTCTGAAAAATACATTTGAGGAATCTATCCAATATGAACATTCAGAACAGTCCTAAATTCTCTTTAATCCAGGCAGGCTGTCACCACCACAGGCTACAGCAACCAGCGTTAAACACCAGCTATCTGAAGAATAACAGAAAGACATATTTAAATTCTACTTTTATTTTCCATTTATTTCCTTTGTTAAAAAAAGACTGTGCGTTGTCATATGTGATGTTGGATTAAAGACGCGCTGGCTCCTTTAAGAGCAGCTGGCGTGCTGCATCTCGCGTAGGCTGCGTGGAAACCCTGTTCTGATGATGCAAGAGTTGCAACTATGGCAGCTGAGAAGGCCATTCTTTGTGTTATTTTTGAAGAAATTTCGGAGCCTGATTTAATGCCGCGTTCCAGGCAACCCGTAACCCGTGTTTTTCCAACCTTCTACCCGTGAAAGTGCACTGGAACGGCAGTCAAACCCGTGACTTCCCACCTGTGAACTCGTACTAGATCGATGTACTCCCAGTTACGCGCTCTGACGTCACATAGCCCGCGAAACAACAATGGCAGCCCCTACAGATGCAGTGTTTATGCCTTATGCGCCGTTTTTTCTCCTCCGTTTCCCTCAAATAAGCAAGGAGTAAGCACCTTTGGCGATAGAAATTATTGTAAATGAGCATAAGCCTCGTACGGTCCGCCATGCTTTGTTTACATCTAGATACCACAATTCCTTGTGCTCAGGCAGTTTTGCGTGACTTTGCCTGGAACGCTACAAAGTCGTGAGTCGTGGTTTGAAGTCGTAACTTACGGGCTCAAAAACCTGCCTGGAATGCAGCATAATACTGCAAAATACGCTCGATGTTACAGTCACTGCCCTTGCCGTCCAGAATAAAAGAGAACATCCCAATCGAGTGAAGGGATTTGTGGTAACTGTCGTTCCTAATTATTGTGATCCAACATTTGCCTCGCATTTCAGGATGAAAAGACAAACATTTCAGGTGAAGGATAATCCACTTCTTACCTCCGAGACTGTGTTATGATCTATATGAACTTTTTATTTTTATTGTGAGTATTAGGCTTATCATTATTGCTGATCACTGTTGTTGTGCTATGATATTTTAATATTTACCATAATATATAATCAGAGGAGTATAGAAAAGTTTATGAAAGTGTCACTCCACAATACAATAGCAAAATATATAAATATGTATAGTATTTTTATGGATCCATTGTGCGAGCTGTCTCTTTAATACCGCGTGGTTTATATACATGTTGCTGCGGATTGGGCTGACATTTTTGACACACCCACCAAACAAGAGAAAACGTATCTCAAACCCCGTTGCACACCGTTTCCAGGAAACATGTTGTTCAACCCGGAAACCGTAGCAAAAGTTGCGCACCGGTTTGAGCTTGAATGTGCCCCAGGCCTTCAGACTGACGGCAGAAGGTCTGGACTCTATCGCAGCTTTCATTGGTCAAGGACCACCCAAGAGGACGTTTGACTGACATGTAATGCAACCAATCCCAGTTTGTTTTGTTCCGCGTCAAGTTTAGGGGCGTGAAACTGTAAAGTCAATGTCCCAACAATAACAGACCTGCGTGCATCTAATAAATTATTCATTCAAGAACGTTGTGCAAGTTTACTGCAACAATGGAGCAGCGAACTTCACATACTTTTGAAAATCCAGTATTTGGTTGATCCTGATAAGGATCTGTTACTGTTTTCACTCGATATATAACGGAAATCCAAACTCTTTTCGGGCAAGACGGCCGGATAATTTTTAGATGATCATTTATTTATTATTATTATTTGTAGACTGGATAATTTCAGGTACGTTAACACAGCTTTATCCATTTCAAAGTTTCTGTTATGGCATCTGTTAAAGTAACAGTTTCTATTCAGATTTTCGGTCAAAATCACAGTTCATCATTCCAGATAATTTACCTCAAGCGGTCTGCTTTGAAGTTCTGTGAGGAATAAGATAAATACATTTATGTGGCTGTTATATTGTAGACTACCGAGTGGATAAAATATAGAAATCCTTTTAATTTCCAAAAAAAAAAAATCTAACCTTTTTTTTTTTCAAACTGGAATGCCGTCCCACCTCAAAATTCACTCCCCGGACTTTAGATGTTTTATATTTTATATATTTCAAAATGTAATGTATTACTTTGATCCAAAACTGTATTTTCAACATCATTACTCCAGTCTTCAGTGTCCAAATGATCCTTCAGAAATCATTCTAATATGTTGATTTGCTGCTCAATTAACATTTATTATTATTAACAGTAATTGAGCTAATGTTTGTTGAAGGGCACCTATAATGCCCCTTTTTACAAGATGTAAAATAAGTCTCTGATGTCCCCAGAGTGTGTATATGTGAAGTTTTAGCTCAAAATACCCCACAGATAATTTTTTATAACATGTTAAAATTACCACTTTTTGGGAGAGCAAAAACGCGCCATTTTTGTGTGTATCCATTTAAATGCAAATGAGCTGGTGCCTTGACCCTTTCAAGAAGAGGGCAGAGCTTTAAGAGCTTCTGCTCCGGTGTCAGGACAATCTCAATGAAAATGTCTGAACAGAAACTCTCAGTAGCGGTGTTTAGTTTGAACCGGAGTCGGACAATAATGCCTACAGAGCCAGAGATTATATGCTGGAGATAGAACAGGTATAGTTTAGTTTAATTATGGTTATAGCTTATCCTGCTTTCATCCACTATTAGTACAAGCCTGTTGTAGAGGACCCCGAATGATAGCCAAAACTTTACTGATGAGTTTTATGACGTTTATTGTACTTCACACAAAAGATGAAGCGTCCGTTTTACTCCAGAAAATCAATGTAAGAGCTGAATAAAACACAGTACAAGAAGTGCACATTAAAGTCTTGTCCATAAACACTCACTCTCCCTTGTATTATCATCAACATACACAATGAATTACACAAAGACACTTGTTACAACTAACAGTAAACAAATATAAACAGACCTTATCAGGGGGTACTTAATAAACTGGTAAACTTTATATCTGTAAAACAACTCTGATAAACTGTAATAAAGTGCGTACTCTCCCTTTCATTACTGCCGTGACCAGTATGGCTCCGGACACTATAAGCTGGATCACGAAAAGTTAGTACTGATCCATCCTTGAATAACAAATTTTTAGCAAAGCCTGCCTTGTATTGCCCCTCATTCACAAAGCAGTCTGGAGTGAAATGATTTGCGCAGACATAAACGAATTTAGGTATATTTTGGGGCGCATTACCTTCAAAAATAAAACTCATCCACTGCGTCCTCAGTGGCTCAGATGTTGGGAGGAAATGAAGACTCTTATGTTCACTCTTACATCCAACAACAGAACACCGGGGCTGTGTCCGAAATAGCCCCCTATAGGGGAGAGTGGGGTAAGATGAGCCATATTTTACTTATGTGGTCTTCAAGATAAGAGAAAATAAGGCAGAAGTACAATGAAAGTATCTAAAGTAATTTCAAGATGTTTGCTATAATTTTAAATGATCAATACATCTATGACAAAGGGTTCTAAAAATATGGCTTATAAAAAAAGTGTTCCTGTGGCTCAGTTTACCCCAGGTTAGGTTGCACCATCTGGGTGTAAACGGACCATCTAATTGAATCTGAATCAAACCCATGTGAAATTGTAAAGATAATTTACCTATTTTAAAAACACCTTCAATAATCAAATTTATTTTCTTAAAGATAACTTAGACAACATAAAACCAACCAAATGAAGTTGAAATTTCAATTTCTTTAATTGTTTGCATTTCTGAAACAATGTTGAACACCAAAGTTGTAACCTTCCCATAAACAGAGTAAACAGAGTTTGAGTAAAATTAAATAAAATAATTTGAATGAATGAATAAATGTCACTGAAACTAATAAACATTTTAGTCAAAAGGTTCTTGGCATGGTAGTTTTTGTTAGGCCATTAGGGACTACAGGTGGAAAGATATATATGATTGATTAAGCATCTTCTGGGTCTTATCAGAGAAGGATTTGGTGTACTTGTACATTGTTCCTATCAAATAAACAAAAAAAAATTATACCAGTTTATACTTCTGAGATTTAACTCAACTACAGTGCCTTATGGTGGGGGTAAGTTAAAACGCTGGCTCAATTTACCCCATAGCATTTGGCTCACTTTGCCCCATAGCTGCCATTTTGAATAAAACTAGCTAGCTTACCAATTCAGGCTAATATTTAGCTAAATGATTTGCATGGTTTTATACATTGGTAAATCACCAATATGGATCATAAATACTTTTAGACCTGGGCAAATTTGCTTTGATGCAACAGCCATTACATCTGTTATGCTAAAATTTTACTTTGACAAGCCAAAAACAGTTTTTAAAGTAAATGGGTGCCTTCCACCCCTCCCATGTGCTTCTCATTTTCACAGTCTGGCAGAAATAGGTGGTTCCAAAATATATGGTCACATGACAATAAAAGTGTACAGTTACCAAGATAAAGTGGGTGGGTCAACTTACCCACTGGCTCATCTTAACCCACTCTCCCCTACCCTTAAGTAGGGCATTATTTGAGGGGACAGCCATTTGTAGTGGTGTCCGAAACCATAGTGGATGTTATTGAGTGCACCCATTTAATCCCGCAATGCACTGCAATAGCGAGTGCACAACTGATGTACGCTCAATGGCTAGAGAATACCCATAATGCACTGTGAGAGTCACGTGCTGAATGAATTCCATTGTCTTGCCAGGAGATGCCCACCCGCAGCTGAATCATTCGTCCATCCATTTTCCAAACCGCGCTGGTCCAGCGTAATATCATACAGGTATAAACTTTTGAATCACGGTTTATAGTTCAAGATAAATCTTTTCATTACTACTGGAGCTGCCAGTTTGCTAAGATTTAAATAATTATTAAACAGCAAGCACAAACTATGCAAAAGTGACAGCTCTTCCAGCACTTAATGTCCGAATTCACTTATTCGTTTTCATTCACTCCTTCAAGTGGACTATATTAGTGTAGTAATGTAGGGAATCGTGAATGAAGGTGTAGGGGGCGATTTCGAACACAGCACAGGATTGTTTACGAGACGTTGTTACTGTCAGTCAGCGGCCGTGGGCAGGGCCTACGAAGTATGACATCATACTGCTCATGCCCCGACCACAGCATGTCTAATGAGACTGCTTTGATTTAATGGAGATTAAAAAAAGGAGTGGGTGGATTTTTATCATTATAGGGTGATTGCCAACACACATTTATGTCCAAACACCATGTAAAAGTGGATTTTACATGTGCCCTTTAAATTTTTGCGAAAAATAACAAATAGGATGGTCTAGACCAGAGTGTTAGTTCTGAAGAAGTACGGCGCCAGTGCCTAAAGCTCTCACGTCAACTTCTAACTTGTGATGGCTAGACAACTGGGTCAGAGCATCTCCAAAACTGCAGCTCTTGTGGGGTGTTCCTGGTCTGCAGTGGTCAGTATCTATCAAAAGTGGTCCAAGGAAGGAACAGTGGTGAGTGGGTGAACAGTGGGTGGCCAAGGCTCATTGATGCACGTGGGGAGCGAAGGCTGGCCTGTGTGGTCCGATCAAACAGACGAGCTACTGTAGCTCAAATTGCTCAAGAAGTTAATGCTGGTTCTGATAGAAAGGTGTCAGAATACACAGTGCGTCGCAGTTTGTTGTGTATGGGGCTGCATAGCCGCAGACCAGTCAGGGTGCCCATGCTGACCCCTGTCCGCTGCCGAAAGCACCAACAATGGCCACGTGAGCATCAGAACTGGACCACGGAGCAATGGAAGAAGGTGGCCTGGTCTGATAAATCACGTTTTCTTTTACATCAATCGGATGGCCGGGTGTGTGTGCGTCACTTACCTGGGGAACACATGGCACCAGGATGCACTATGGGAAGAAGGCAAGCTGGCGAAGGCAGTGTGATGCTTTGGGCAGTGTTCTGCTGGGAAACCTTGGGTCCTGCCATCCATGTGGATGTTACTTTGACACGTACCACCTACATAAGCATTGTTGCAGACCATGTACACCCTTTCATGGAAATAATATTCCCTGGTGGCCTCTTTCAGCAGGATAATGTGCCCTGCCACAAAGCAAAAATGGTTCAGGAATGGTTTGAGGAGCACATTGAGTTTGTGGTGTTGACTTGGCCTCCAAATTCCCCAGATCTCAATCCAATCGAGCATCTGTGGGATGTGCTGAACAAACAAGTCAGATCCATGGAGGCCCCACCTTCCAACTTACAGGACTTAAAGGATCTGCTGCTAACATCTTGGTGCCAGATACCACATCACACCTTCAGGGGTCTAGTGGAGTCCATGCCTCGACGGGTCAGGGCTGTTTTGGCAGCAAATGGGGGACCAACACAATATTAGGTCATAACGTTATGCCTGATCGGTATATATGTGTGTGTGTGTGTATATATATATATATATATATATATATATACATGCACTGTGTGCAGAATTATTAGGCACGGTGATTTTCTGATCATATTTTTTTTCCAGGCACATTTTATCAATTCCAAACCACATTAATCCTAATAACGTCTCAGTTACGTATGTAACCCTCGTTCCCTGAAGGAAGGGAACGGAGACGTTACGTCAGTTACTGACAAAATGGGGGTTTCGCTTAGAAGCCAATCGCCTTTGAGCTCTACAAAACGAGCCAATGGCATAAAGATGCCATGGGTCTGCGGAATTTGCATAACGCAACCCCGCCCCACCGCGTGGGTATAAAGGGCTTTGCGTGGCAATCTCGCATTATGTTACCTGCTGAAGAGCCGAGGCATGAGCGTCCGGCCGTTCCAGCGGTACAGCGGAAGTGGCATGGGGACGTAGCGTCTCCGTTCCCTTCCTTCAGGGAACGAGGGTTACATACGTAACCGAGACGTTCCCTTTCAGTCAGTACACTACGAGTTACGTCAGTTACTGACGAAATGGGGGTCCCAATACCATCTCGCCACGACGGCTGTCTTCCAGCGTCCTGCGCTGACCAGGGCTCCCTGCCGTGAGTCTTAGCACGAACGAGGGGCTAGGCTCAACGCTGATACCAAGGTACACTGGGAAGCATATCCCACGTGGAGAAATGCAACACAATGCCTGCCCGAAGGGAGGACTTAAGAATACACATATGACCCCCGTAGGGACTGCATATGGAGCACTCTGGGGTATCCAGCCGCAGGTGGAAAATTTTTCAACCCCAGGTGTGGCAAGGTGTCTTGCCAAGGGAAGACACGTGCTCAGAGAGACTTACCGTAGAAATACACATGTGGGGGTTGCCCAACGGGGGAACCATGCACACGGAGGCACCTAGCCGAACACGAGGGCTGACCAAGCAGGCATGCACTCTGGTGTCGGCATCAGCAGTGCTGGAGGAGCTCAGGGCTTACTGGGAAGCTCACCTGAGAGAAAATGCGCACGCATCCAGTCCGTGGAGTGGAATGGCACAGCAAGCGAAGACACCTGAGCCTGTCCAATTACTGGCCACTTGGGGCGAGTACACGAGCGGACACAGGCTCCACTCGGAGATTATAAAATCTTGCGAATGTGTTGGGTGTCGCCCAGCCTGCAGCTCTACAAATGTCTGTCAGCGAGGCGCCACGCGCTAAAGCCCAAGAGGAAGCAACACTCCAAAGCCCAAGAGGAAGCAACACTCCTAGTGGACTGTGCTCTAACCCCAAGGGGGCATGGCATGCCCTGAACCTGATATGCCAGGACAATGGCGTCCACTATCCAGTGAGACAACCTCTGCTTGGAGAGAGCCTTCCCTTTCTGCTGCCCTCCGTAACAGACAAAGAGCTGGTCTGAGGTCCTGAAACACTGCGTCCGGTCTACGTAAGTGCGAAGGGCGCGTACTGGACAGAGCAGTGCCAAGGCTGGGTCTGCCTCCTCCACAGGCAGCGCTTGCAGGTTCACCACCTGATCCCTGAAGGGAGTGGTGGGAACCTTGGGCACGTATCCAGGCCGGGGTCTCAGGATCACGTGAGAATTGGCCGGCCCGAATTCCAGGCACGCTTCGTCAACCGAAAATGCCTGCAGGTCCCCTACCCTCTTGATGGAAGCCAGAGCAATCAAGAGCGCCACTTTCATTGAAAGGAACTTCAGCTCCACAGACTCTGCAAGATCCCAAGAGGGTATTTGAGGAGGATTTTATCTCCTCGCTCCTCTAAGGAACCTGCTGACCAGGTCGTGCTGACCTACCGTTTTTGAATCCACCAGGTCATGATGAGCCGATATCGCGGCCACATAGACCTTCAGGGTGGAGGGAGACAGCCTTCGCGCCAACCCTTCCTGGAGGAAGGAAAACACGGACCCGATTGAGCATTTCGTGGGGTCTTCTCGGCGAGAAGAGCACCAGGTGACGAAGAGGTTCCACTTCAACGCATAGGCCTGTCTCGTGGACAAGGCCCTAGCGGAAGTGATGGTAGCCGCCACCTGAGGTGGCAGGGTACTCAAACCTACCGCGTCCCGTCCAGGTCCCACACGTGTAGGTTCCAAAGATCGGGACGTGGGTGCCATACGGTGCCCCGTCTCTGAGTAAGGAGGTCCTTCCTCAGAGGGATCGACCAGGGAGGGGCTGTTGCAAGGAGTATGAGTTCTGAGAACCAGGTCCGGCCGGGCCAATATGGGGCGACCAAAAGGACCTGCTCCCTGTCCTCCCTGATCTTGCACAGAACCTGTGCGAGAAGGCTCACTGGGGGAAACGCATACTTGCCTGGGCCCGCGGCCAGCTGTGCGCTAGTACATCCGTGCCGAGGGTCCCCTCGGTCAGGGAATAATACCAGCGGCAATGGGAAGAGTCGTGGGAGGCAAACAGATCTATCTGTGCGTCGCCAAACTGTTCCCAAATCAGCTGAACCGTCTGGGGATGGAGTCTCCATTCCCCTGGAAGCGGCTGAAACTGTGACAGCTCGTCGGCTGCCCGATTCAGTTCTCCCGGGATGTGAACGGCACGAAGCGACCTCAGATGCTTCTGACTCCATAGGAGGAGATGGCGGGCGAGTTGCGACATCCGGCGGGAGCGTAGACCACCTTGTCGGTTGATGTACGCTACTGTCGCCGTGCTGTCTGAATGGACCAGTACGTGCTTGTCCTTGAGCAGGGCTCGGAAGCGGTGCAGGGCAAGACATACAGCCAGCAACTCGAGGCAATTGACATGCCATAGGCGCTGGGGTCCTCTCCAGGAGTCCGCGGCAGCATGTCCATTGCACATGGTGCCCCAGCCCGTGGCAGAGGCATCTGTTGTTACAACAACATGCCTGGAAACTCGTTCTAGGGGAACACCTGCCCGTAGAAAACTGAGGTTCGCCCACGGGGTGAAGGTCTGACGGCAGGCCCGAGTAACTGGGACCCGGAGCGTGCCATGTTGCCATGCCCATCTCGGGACTCGATCGCGAAGCCAGTGCTGAAGCGGTCTCATATGAAGCAAACCGAGTGGCGTTACCGTGGCTGCGGATGCCATATGCCCCAGGAGCCTCTGAAAATATTTCAGTGGAACCGCACTCTTGCCCTCGAACTGGCGAAGTCAGCAGTCAGCAGTGACTGCACGCGCTCGCTCGTAAGCTGCGCGTACATGGCGACCGAGTCGATTTCCATACCGAGAAAAGAGATCCTCTGCACTGGGGAGAGTTTGCTCTTTTCCCAGTTGACCCGAAGGCCCAGACGGGCGAGGTGCTGAAGCACCAGGTCCCTGTGTTCGCAAACCTGATCCCGAGAGTGGCCTAGAATCAGCCAGTCGTCGAGATAGTTCAGGATGCGAACCCCGTGTTGCCTGAGCGGCACAAGGGCTGCCTCGATGACCTTCGTAAAGACGCGAGGGGACAGGGCTAGCCCGAATGGGAGAACCGTGTACTGATATGCCTGCCCCTCGAAGGCAAACCGTAGAAACGGTCTGTGTCGAGGAAGAATGACGCGTCCTTCAGGTCGATCGCTGCAAACCAATCCAATGGACGAACGCATTCGAAAATGCGTTTGGCTGTCAACATCCTGAATGGAAGCCTGTGAAGGGTTCGGTTCAAGATGCGCAGGTCCAGGATTGGCCGTAACCCACCGGTTTTCTTGGGTACAATGAAGTAAGGGCTGTAGAAGCCGGACTCCATCTCGGCTGGAGGGACGATCTCGACCGCACCCTTCGGCAGTAGGGTGGCGACCTCCGCACGCATGACAGGGGCATTGCCACCCACCATGGTATAGCGGACTCCCCGAAAGCGGGGAGGAGACCGTGCGAACTGAATCGCATAGCCGAACCTGATGGTGCGAGCGAGCCAGCTGGACAGATTGGGAAGCGCTAGCCAGGCTCCCAGAAACTGTACCAGCGGGGTCATGCGGACCACAGGCGTACCCCCGATGGGGCAGCGAGGTGGAATGACCGGCCCAGACATGGGAGGTGTGGGAGCGTCCCGAGGTGTGGGCGGGGTCGAATTCTGCGCCCTGACAGAGGAGACCAGGGAAGGACCAGCGTTCCACGGGGGTCTCGTCTGCCAGGGGGCTGGCGACAGAGGGGGCTGAGAGTGGCGAGGCTGCTTGGCATCGCACACTGCCAGCCGCGCCCTCTTGAGGCTCGGAGGTGAAAAAGTCAGTTCTTTCTTTAACCATGGCGGAAGGGAAAAACCAAGGATTCTCCCCCGGCCCTCCACCGGGGGAAGGAGTGGCCCTGCTACCATCTCCTGGGAAAGAACCGAGTTCACCTCCACGCCTCGGCCCGGGTGAAGGCTGCTGCTGCTGGGGCTGGGCGGGAGGGGCAGGAGCTGCAGGAGGGCGGCCTCGGCGGGGAGCAGACTGAGGCCTCTGAGCCGGCGGCTGGGTGGAGGCAGCAGCAGGCCGCCGGGGCAGAATATGCTTAATTGCCTCAGTCTGTTTCTGAGCGGTCGAGAACTGTTGGGAGAAGTCCTGGACCGCCCCCCCGAATAACCCATCCTGGGAAATGGGAGAATTGAGGAAACGGGTTCGCTCAGATTCTCTTATATCAGCCAGGTTGAGCCGTAAGTGGCGCTCCTGGACCACAGAAGTGGACATCACCTGACCGAGAGAGCGAGCGGTCACCTTCGTCGCTCGTAGAGCGAGGTCGGTGGCCGCCCGCAGCTCCTGCATTAGCGCGGGGTCAGCATTGCCCTCGTGCATGTCTCTGAGCACCTCAGTCATTCGCCAACTTCTTCATTAAGTGTTAATGCGGCCACACCCACAGAGCGCGCATTCTTTTGAAAGTCAAATACTGACACAATCCATGCAAACAATCAATGCCCACATCAACTCAAATAAACACATCAAGATTAGTGTATGTACTTTATATCGTTTTGAGACGCAGAGAGGAATAATCCTGGAATAATTTATCTCAGAAGAAAAGCTGTTTAATTCTAAGAGCAACAGATTCAGCCGATGATTGTGAGGCAAGTTTATTCTGTTAGTGTCTGTGAACATTAAACTGCAAAAAGACCATTTAAATGTGAATCCTGCTGCAACATTAAATGTCATAGACGCAGATTTCTTTGGCTTGTTTTGGACAGATTATGAAGTGTTTACTGTAAAATAGCCTAGTGTCACATTGTTCGCAAATTTCTGCTCAGATGCTATAAGTTTTGTGTACAATAGGCTACTTGTTGTAGCCATTAAAACATATTTTGTTTCATATTTATGTTTAAATATTATATAGCCTAATATTATTTTTTAATTTAATCTATGTTGATTATGAAAAGTGCACAACATGAGTAAGGACACATCATAGGATGCGCAATATGTCGGGAGACATGGAGTGGGTGAGACATGATTTTGACCACTTCATTAAGTTTTGTTTTGTAGAAAGCCTTTCTTTAAAATGAATTTCGTTTTGTATAAATTGTATCTTAATTTTAATAAATGTTTCATCAGCCAATTGCCTGGATTTAATAAATAAGCAGCGAATATAGCAGACAATAACCTATAATAGGCGCCGGCGCGATCATGCATTGCACAGCGCGTATCATAAATGAACCAAACCTCAAAATTATATTTGAGTATTGTGTGTATCAGATACAAAATCAAATGATTCAGACATTTTTTGCCATTGAAATCACTGGGAAAAAGTGTCCTAATCAACCTGAATTCACACTATACTCTTTGAAATCATAATTGCATTGCATTATGTTGTTTTAAATCCCAAATATTTTACTTATAACATTCATCATTGCCAATTATTCAGTTATTTGTATTTTGAAGCAAAAATTCTAGCCTACGTGATCCAGTTTTCAAAAGTATTGTGAACAAATATTCAGTATGGGATTTATGACTTTATTTCAGTGACTTAATTTTTTTTTCCACAAACCACGCATAAACGTCATTTTCTCAAAACTACAAACTTTTACATACATGCTGCTCACATATTATTGTAGCAGAGTTTGTTCTGAATACAGTGTAATGACACTTTTGCCAATAATATGTTTATAAGCAACTGAAAAAAGCACAAATGTCAGAGCATGTCAAAACTTCTAAAGGGCCCCAAAACTGTGCAGGCTTCTAGGGGTTAAAAAAAATCTCAAGAAGCTTTCACATAGAACATGAGAAGCAACAGACATTGCATTGACTGGAGGATTTACAAAACAATCAATAATCGAAAATAAAACCTTAGGTCTGAAATCTTTTTATTTATTTTTTTTATTAAATTCGAAAAGTACATAGCTTTTGCAGAATTAGCAGCACTCTGATAGGCAGAGTCTTTGAACAGTTGAGATGATATCTGTAATTTGTCTTTTTTCCATTTACGCTCAGCCTTCGTAAAAGTCGAGCATCAGAATTTTGCCACTGTACAGATTTATGTTTGGGCTAGTAAGGCTTGAGAGGAGCAGTGACATTTAGTACATGCAGCCAGCTGGAGTTTAAAAGACTTAGATGTTGGTCAGCATCGAAGTCAGATAACGGTGAGTCCAGATCCAGATGAAAACAGGAATCCATAAAACACTGATTAAAATTGGTACCAGACTGAGGAGAATAGGACAGAGACAGAAAATAAAATCGGCTTATGATCCGATAACTACAACTACAGTGATGCCATGACTAATGGCCAAGCAGCTTGAAAAAATGCAGCACAACCCAACCCAACTGATCTCTGTATTTTACTGTTTTGGTAAAGGGATGTCGGTGTCAAAACGTGCAGCAGCTTTAAGACGAGCTGCTAGACAGGTCCCATTATTGGCTGTCAGCCAACAGCAGTGGTCCGAAGACTGGTTCGAAGTGGCCCGAAGACTCAGACTGGTTCTAGGCGCTGGATGCCCCAGAAAAAGTAGTTCTGGTTCTGAGCATGACTACAGTAGATATACAGTAGATATATATTGTCAGAATCTGTGGCAATGAATTACTCACATCAAGCTTAAATGGTATAAGTTTGTTTGGTTTATATTTAGTTGTTTATGAGTAAGTTCGCTCAGGATTTTGTGATGCACTGTTTCTTAACCCTTTGACGCATACGATCACACCGGTGTGATTAGAACATTCAGTGCATCATGTGATCAACTGCTAAATTCAAATGTGCTTTCACGCGTTGGTTATATGGCTATGGCATGTATCTCAACTGTTCAATGTTTTAAACCACAGTTTATTTTAGGTTTCATACATTTAAATACGAAAGTACTAACAAAACAATACATTTATAGAACATGCATAAAATACACACTGATATCTATAGAAACGGCAATAACAATCTTTTCAATTATAAATTGAGTTTTATTCATATCAGATACACATTGTGTAGGTAATTAAGTTTACACTATTTTTCTCCCACTTCACTGGCCACTTACATTCATGTATTTCGGGTGAAGTAGATGAAAATAACGTGCTGTAAATCTGACAGATTCGCAGCGCAAACTAACATGGCGGTGCCCATTGCGCATTATAGATCAGCTAACATGATCATTATAAAGGTTTTTATACAACAAAACAAATTCACTTACATGTATTTGAAAATCGGAATATAAGGTAGTTGATGACATAGCCAACAAGTTTGTGAATATTTAGAATAAAAAACAGTGTGTCATATAATTAATAAGGTGATGCGTTCTGAAAAAACTCACGCTGGGGGGCCAGCTCGAATATTTAAAACTTGCGCGTAAAAGGGTTAATAAAAAGAGAATGTTTTGAACATGTTTTGACTCTCTTTGAAATTTTACTTATGGGGAATGTAGGTGGAGGGTGCCATTTTTGTTTGTAGTCCTGATTTTCTCCTGTTCATGCTTAAACAAGGAGAGAGTGAAGAGTTATGTAATTTATTTTTCTGGATTATCTTTCTCCAGGTAATTAGGTGCTATTTACACTAAGTGAAAATAGCATATTTTCTTAGAGATAGATGCTATTTGCACTATGTGAAAATAGTGATATATTCTATTTACACCATGTAAAAGTAGCAGTTCTTTGCAATGTGTGTAAATAGTAATTAGATGGTATTTATACTTTATTTTGGCAGATGCATACTATTTGAAAATAGTTTTTAAAAATTAAATTCAGTCAATAGTACAAGATCATTGCACTTGTATTTAGTTATTTGTTTGTTTTTATATGTCATTGTTTATAACTGTGTTATTTGTAACTCTATTATGTTTTTATTGTATTGTACCTGCTTTTTATGCTGCCTCTTGGCCAGGTCGTCATTGCAAATGAGAACTGGTTCTCAACTGACTTACCTGGTTAAATAAAGGTTAATTTGCACCTCAGTATTGTTGTACATTAACAGGATGCAATAATAACATAGTGTAAATGATTATATTTATTAAAATTATTAAATGGATGCCACCTTAATGGGACAATAAAAGCCCTCCCTACACCTACCCCTACCCAATATATACTTTTATTATTATTATTGTTAAACACTCATTAAGCACTTTATTTCCACTTTTAGAACATTTTCTTCATTTTTATTGAAAGTAAATGCCTTTCCGATGTGATATGTGATGGGAAAAGGGATCAGAGCGAGCTCGGCAAAAGGCGAATTCGAACCTGGGTCGATCGCATCAAAACCTAGTTTCATGTAAAATGAAAACAATGAAAAAAAAAAGTGCAATATTAGTTTTGCTCAGAAAACAGTAGTTTGGTATTTTGCTTGTAGGATCAGTGGATTTTGCTTGTAACATCATCTCAATCCACATAATCTGGCAATGAAAAAAAGAAAAAAAATCATTAAGGCAGTTTATACATAGTATAAATAGCACAAATGTCTACACACCATGCCTGTCTCCATTTATCGCTCACCTGCGAATACCTCAACCTCACACAGTGTGAGATATTCATTGCGCCCAGGTACCAAAATGTTGACATATCGCCCCCTAATAGGCTTAAACGCAAATGTTTTTGTGACTCCAAGTGGGATAGACTCAACAGTTGCAGCCCTGTCAAGACACGCAGTAACAGAGAAATAGAGAGGGGAGTATCAAAACGGCATTAAGCATATTAAATACACAAAGTCATTTTATCTTATTTACTCATTTGTTTAAGTATTTAGAGAGATACAATACTTACAGCTCATTATTGTTGCCATTATTTTCCAGGCTGTTGCCGATACGGATCTGAATACCATTTATCCTCTCTTCACAACAATCTCCACGATTAGTGATGCTAACCCTGGTTACCTTGTAGACATCCAGCAAGTCAACTCTCCACCAGGGGTCCTTGTCCCCATTAGTATGACTGCATGACCTACCATTATAATTTGAATTCCTGTTGCCATCGACAGCATTTTGAGCTCCTAATTGGTCATATGTGGAAGACTGGACAGCTTTGGCTCCAAGAGCAAGATTCCCTGTTTAACAAAATAAACAATCACTTGTTTTTTTTTTGTTGTTTTTTTTTACTTTAAATGTCCCAATATAACGGGCAAAATAATGCTAAATTATGTAATCCAAATTATTATTACACGGCTCTCTGGAATACTTGTTTCTGATTGGTCAGTTGTGACATTCTGCGGTCTGATATTTCCAGATAATGACCGTCAACTAGCCTAGAAATCTGAACGCACCCTAGCGGCAGCAAATGTAATTTGCAGCCAGGGTCGTCTAGCAACTCTTTGTTGGCTTGCGAGCTTAAAAAAACCAAACTCTAGTCAGGCCAATCACATCGTGTATAGAGTTGGTGGGCGGGCTTAACATAATGACGGCAGAGTTGCGACGGTTCTGCGTGAGTTCCCTGCTACTTGAAAACAAAGAAGATGGCTGCTGGCGAACAGCGGTCTTTCGAATCGGCTTTGGCCGCGACTCTGCAAGAATTGGAGTTAAACTTTTCTTTGAGAGAAGAACAAAGAATGGGACTCTTAAAAAAGGACTACGCTCTGACTACGCCATCTTCTTCGTTGCTGTGGTTGGTTGTAGCGCTATCCTATTGCGTGCAGAGGGAATTTGAAAGACAACCGTTTATCCCGCCCCTCGGATTGAGCCCTGCCAATGGTGTGTTCCCAGACCCAACATCTTGAAGTGGGTCTGGCTTGTCAGGCTAACCGTCATCAATAACAATGCTGTATAACAGACTGCTCATCCGGGTTTCTGAAGCCGGTCTTTCTTTGATGTTTCTTGTATCACACCGCAGACCCGCTTTCTCTCGTTTCATACAAACACAACTGCTGCCAGTTGCGTCTTTGTTATTTTTTTAGTATTAAGAGTACGGTTGTGTTCGTCTTGTTGCCAGAATGATTGTTTTGGTGCACTGTAATGGATTCTAAGATAACAAACAGGTAAGAATTTAAAACAGTTTAATCTTAAACCAATATGTCCATGTCATTATTTGTTTGGTGTACATGACTGTACAATATCCCTTAAATGTTTGTCTTGTTTAAACTTGTTCGTTTGTCTTGCTAGGAATCTTTTTTTCTTAAAAGAAGCTTTGTGTTTATTACAAGTGAGCTAATAGAATGTTTCAACTCAAATCAATATTTTGTGTCTAAAATTATTTATTTGTGGCTAGTAGCCATGTAATAAGCTGGGGTCCTGATCACCCTGTCGGGGTTTATTTTGCAGTAACAACTGTTTTGATGTACATTAACCCTTACTGGTTACCAAATGTTCAGTAATAATATTATGTTACTGACAGCATTCAAAGTAATGAAGAACACTTACTTGGAAAACAAGTGTACAATGGTGTGTTCTTATCTGTTTATAAAATAATAACAGTTATACACACATTAATAAGTACATAAACAAATTCTATCAGTCTTTTCTCTCTGTCCCTTACCTACAAACACCTCAACCTCACACAGTGTGAGATATTCATTGCGTCCAGGTACCAAAATGTTGACATATCGCCCCCTAATAGGCTTAAACGCAAATGTTTTTGTGTGTCCAAGTGGGATGGACTCAACAGTTGCAGCCCTGTCAAGACACACAGTAACAGAGAAATAGAGAGGGGAGTATCAAAACGGCATTAAGCATATTAAATATTCTTCTTTCGAAGGCAAGTTTGTATTAAAAGGATTTATTCAAAGTAATTTTATATTATTTACTTGTTTTCTAACCATCTGGGTAAGTATTAAGAGAAACAATACTTACAGCTCATTATTGTTGCCATTATTTTCCAGGCTGTTGCCGATACGGATCTGAATACCATTTATCCTCTCTTCACAACAATCTCCACGATTAGTGATGCTAACCCTGGTTACCTCGTAGACTTCCAGCAAGTCAACTCTCCACCAGGGTTCCTTGTCCCCATTAGTATGACTGCATGACCTACCATTATAATTTGAATTCCTGTTGCCATCGACAGCATTTTGAGCTCCTAATTGGTCATATGTGGAAGACTGGACAGCTTTGGCTCCAAGAGCAAGATTCCCTGTTTAAAAAATGTTTTACTTTAAAGGAACACTCCACTTTTTTTTGAAAATAGCCAAAATGTTATCGTTTTTGAATCCATTCAGCCGATCTCCGGATCTGCCTGTAGAACTTTTAGCATAGCTTAGCATACATCATTGAATCTGATTAGACCGTTAGCATCTCGCTCAAAAATGACCAAAGACTTTAAATATTTTTCCTATTTAAAACTTGACTCTTCTGTAGTTACATTGTGTACTAAGTAATATCATTGCGCCTGCTGCACCCATGGTACGGCACCAAAGTTTCTTGATTATTACGCAGGAATGAGAGTATAGTTCCTAGCCATATCGGTCTAGAAAATCGCAACTTTTCATTTTCCGTCGGTCTTAGTACATATTTACTTAGTACACGATGTAACTACATAAGAGTCAAGTTTTAAATAGGAAAAATATCAAAACTCTTTGGTCATTTTTGAGTGAGATGCTAACGGTCTAATCAGATTCAATGATCTATGCTAAGCTATGCTAAAAGTTCTACCGCCAGATCCGGAGATCGGCTGACTGGATTCGAAAACGGTAAAACTCAACTGTTTAACTCTAGGGGAGTTGGAAAATGAGCCTATTTTCAAAAAAAGTGGAGTGTTCCTTTAATGTCCCAATATAATGGACAAAATAATGCTAAGCTATGTAATCCAAATTATTATTACACGACTCTCTGGAATACTTGTTTCTGATTGGTCAGTTCTGAGGTCTGATATTTCAGATAATGACTGTCATCAATAACAATGCTGTATAACAGACAGCTCATCCGGGTTTCTGAAGCCGGTCTTTCTTTGGTGTTTCTTGTATTATTTTTTAGTATTAAGAGTACTGTAGAGTTCGTCTTATTAACAGAACGATTGTTTTGGTGCACTGTAATGGATTCTAAGATAATAGGTAATAATTTAAAAGAGTTTAATCTGAAATCAATATGTTCATGTAATTATTATTTATTTGGTGTACATGACTGTACATTATCCCTTAAATGTTTGTCTTCCTAAGAATATTTTTTTGTCACGGAAGCTTTCCATTTATTACAAGTGAGCTAATAGAATATTTAAACTCAAATCAATATTTTGTGTCCAAAATTATTTATTTGTGGCTAGTAGCCATGTAATAAGTTAGTGTCATGATCACCCTGTTGGGGTTTATTTTGTGGTAACTGTCTTGATGTACATGATCAGTTACCAAATGTTCAGTAATATTATATATGTGTTACTGACAACATTCAAAGTAATAAAGAACACTCACTTGAAACACAAGGGCACGGTGGTGTGTAGTATTCTGTTAATAATATAACAGTTATATACATTAATAAGTACACAAACAAATTCTATCACAGTCTTCATAAATAAATCACAAGCTTTCAATGACCATATTTCAGCCTATGATTTTAATAAATTAATCTGATTGGTATATAATGATACACAATGGTTACAGATTTTTAAATCCAGGCATTTTACTTGTATTATTCTAAACGTACCTTTGAAATCAGCGATGCACAGCTCAGTAAAAAGTGTTAGAAACAAAATCACCCCTATGGCCATCCTTATATAAGACATAACTGTCATGAACTGCTACGAGATGCAAGGGCTGAGGATCCAAATGCAGAAGTTTTATTAATGCGTAATCCAAAGACATAATCCAAACAGGCAAAAGGTCAAAAGCACAGGGTAAACAGTCTAAACAATTACAGAGTCCAAGGCACAAGCAAACAGAGAAATCCAAACAACAGGCAGAGAATTGAAAACCAAGAGACGGGAAACCAGGAGAATGCTCAGAATTGCAGAGTGACATTTACAAGACTTCACAAACAGTGATTGAGTTAACTGGGTTTATACAGGCTGGGCTTAACAAGATAAATGAGACACAACTGTAAGCAATCAGGCATGATGAGTCCGGGCAATGGTTTATGGGAAATGTAGTCCATGAGGGAATGACAATGTTTCTGGGGAGAAGTCCAACTGGTGATCGTGACATAGCACATCAGATAGTAGCACAAGCTTTACTGTTTCACCAAAAGGTAAAGGAAAGTTCCAGACTTTGCCAGTCTAGTGCAGTTCAGCTGAGAACAGAAGCACAAACTACAATCCTCAAATCAACGGTGAATTAGGGAGCTCCCAGAGCCATGGCGCAGCCTCAGTTCCTGACACATCCTCCATTCCTGACAGCACAAGTTCAGTGATTATCCCAGCTATCATTAAAAAGACAGATGGAGTGAGAATGTATAGCAAGAAACACTGCTTTTTTTGTGACAGTGCTTTTACAAAAATTGCTAGATACCTAGAGCACAAGCATAGCAATGAAGTAGAGGTAGCAAATGCTTTAAGTAGGCTCCAAAGAAAGGCGAATTCAGCTTGAGTATCTACGTTACAAAGGTCACTTTGCTCACAATGCTACTGTTATTAATACAGGTGCTGGATAGATGATTCCATGGAAAAAATAATTTTTGAATGGGGAAAGATTTATGCACTACATTTACTGCCAAGGACTCTTCTTAATCATATCTGGTCCTTGGGTCTTAACTGTAAATTCCCCTACACCATCTATCAATGTTTTCCATGTTCATAGAGGTAGCTCGTGGAGTAAATATATAGGCTATATTCTGTGTGTGTGTACATGGCTTCCGATTGCAACAAAAAAAACGAATTGCCATTGCGTTGTACAAGTTGGCCACCTGTGCTGAATACAGAGACGTTTGGTGTGACCAAAACTACCGTTCACCGATGTGCCTATGCTGTATGCAGGGCCATACGGATTAAGATGTTAAATCAATTCGTCAAATTACCCGACGTGCCCGAGGCGCAGGCAATAGCGCACCGCAACTCAACGGCGCACCTTGTACCACAGGTGTACGGCACACTGGATGGGACCCATATCCCGATACTCCCCCATCAGAAGGATACCGGGACTACATGAACTGGAAAGGGTAGCCCTCCATAGTCCTACAAGCGCTTGTGGATGATCAGTATCAAATTAGAGATATTTGTGTTGGATCACCAGGCAGCGCGCATGACGCAGCTGTGTTCACCACATCCAACTTGTGCAGGTATGAAACAACCAGTTGGTTACCTTTAGTAAACTTAATGTAAGGCTATGCTATTATTGCAGATATATTGTTTTACTCCTGTCTGTTGATTCGTGTAACTAAACATTTTTTATTTGTAGTTTACTACTCTTGTAGCACATCATAGGAACCAGCACTCAACATTTGCAGATTGTACCTGTGCATGTGACAAATAAATCTGACTTTAACTCAATTTTCAACAGATTTCCTGAGAGACATCCCCAAGCCAGCGTAGATGTGGAGGAGGTCCAGGTGCCTCTCCTCGTAGCTGGAGACCCAGCCTACCCATTACTCCCATGGCTCATGAAAGGGTTTTCTGGTCTAAACTTTTCACAGGAGGAAAACACTTTCAATGTTCAGCTCAGTGCTATTCGGGTCAAAGTTGAGCACACATTTGGGCACTTTAAGGCAAGATGGCGTATTCTTGCCAAGCGGTCAGATGTGGAAAACTCCTTCATGCCAACAGTTGTGGCTGCATGTTGTGTATTACACAATATGTGTGAGAAAGAGAAGCAACAGCGCACACCTGCCTACCTGGACCCCCCTGTAAACCCCCAACTTCAGCCACCTTATCAGCACTATAATGATCAACCCAACAGAAAGGCACAGGAAATCAGGGATGCCCTTGTTCGTCATGTGGCAAACAGTCTTTGTTTGGCAGCTCCCTAAACCCAAGAGGACATGCAGCCATTCATCTCCAGTTACATTCAGCTAATTGATTATTGTGCATTCTTTTAATTTTTTATAGTTTTTTTATTTTAATTTTTAGTTTGGATTAAAACGTGAGAAATGGCTTGCAATCTTCTTCAGACAACATTCTTACATTGTGCATTCATTTTTAAAATGTAGGCATATAAAAAGTAAAGTAACAATCTAATGTAACTGAAAATACACAATGGTATTCCAATCATATTGAATAGTGCAATCAAGAATATCTGTAAACATAGAACAACTCTTGCCCTAAGTAGAGAATAAGATCAAAAACATAGCTGAGGTCAACAGGTACTACAAGTAGAACAATTGGACTTATACAAGTGTAATGAGGCACTAGTATGTGTTACCAAATGATTGAAAAAGGAACACATGGTTGTTGCCTACTCCTTACTAAAGGTTTAAGTACATGTTGGTATCATGTGTGTCAGCAGGGGTAGTTGAATAGTTGTAGTGGGTTGGAAGGTGTTGGTTGTGAGAGGTAAACTGGTGAGGGCTGTTGGAAGTAGACCACTGTTGGTTATAAAATGGTTTGGTCTAACCAGTGGTGGACAGTAACTAAGTATTTTTACTTCGTTCACTTTCACTTTTATATACACTCTTTATAATATATTAGTCAAGAAAAAACCTATATAAATACATATACACAATAGATAAAATTTATATAATTCATTTAATATTTTTGTGACCCAAACTATATATAGGGTGGTCACAACACACCACCATATGCATAAAACCAGAGCAAAAAAAACTATTATTTATTTTACCTGCATATGCATTTATATCACAAATTTTTGTGCAATCCAAGTCAAGGAAAAATAGTCAAGTGCTTGCAGGATTATATGTAAGGAATAGGACTTGTATTTCAAGATGTTTGTCAGGTTTTTGTCCTTAAAACACTCTTGTGTGCAGGACTAATTTCTTACGCATCTAATCCCAAATCTCCGTTGCTAATTCCAAAACGTCTTTTTAGAGCTAGTAACAGAGGCTTCACCATTGATAGTAGACTAATGCAGTTATTAATGCAGTTATTACAGAGAATTACTTCAGTATGTGTGTCTCTCCACAGTGTTTGGCAGCAACGTCTCTACAAAAACTGTAAGTTTATCTGCTTCAAGGACAGCACCATTATTACCTTGCTAGTGAGAAATGACATGTAGCTTTTAAGTTGCTGAACTATTTTATTGATAAAATCATCAGACCAGCGCTGACAACAGGTTTCTGTGCAAGTGTGTGTTCGTGTAGTATGTGTGTGCGTTTGAATGGGAGAGAGAGCGGCAGAAAGAGAGTATGTGCTTTTCCATATTAAATACATAATACATCACATCGTTTTTATCCTACTGTTTACTATATTTATTTGCTTTATTTGCTTGGTGTGTCATTGTGGGTTTTGGTTATTTTGATGCTGTAGGCTGTAAGGATCTTTGAAATAACTGAAATCATTTGGCGAAGTGAAATGGAACTGTAATGCGGTCAAAACTTGCCTGGAACTACTTTAGCTGTGCGTTTCCCTGAAAATAATTGCATACATTAAAACGTTCAACAACCAATCAGATTTAAGCATTCAACAGACCCGTAGATACCTTTGCCCAATGCTTACGTGCATGCCGTCACCGTTCTCACAGATTCATGTTTTTGTTAAGTTTACATAAAGATGATAACGGTATCGTTTCAAAACTATTTCAGGCCTGTTTCGGGGTTTGCGTTCTCTAGCCGCTGGGCACTGTTGCCATGCGGATGAGCGGCCAGAACACGATGAGAGTTTTCTGTTTTGGTTGAAAATGGTGTAGCGTAAGTGGCCCCAAAGCAAATAACTAATGATTATTCACAACAGAAATGAATCAATCAAAAACTTACTTTAGTGAAAACATTTCAACAGGATGAAGATGTCCAAATTTTTATTTTATTTTATTTTTATTTAAAATTTTATTCATTTAGTACTGCCCTTCAGAAGCAACAGAAGATACTTACATGTTTCCTGGAAGACAAATTAAGTACAATTTACCTTGATCTTCAAATTCAATAAGTTTTCACCACCCGGCTCTTAATGCGTCGTGTTTCCTTCTGGAGCATCAGTGAATGTTTCAACCTTTTTTAACACTAGAACCACCACGGGGTAAAATTTACCCATGGCTGTTCTTCAAATGTACATGACAGATTTTCAATAAAATATCCAAGGCTCCCAGTCATTGACTTTTACTAAAATTGTGTTATTTACAATCCCCTGTTGTTAAAAATTGTTTAGATAAAACCAGATTAAAAAAACGGGGCGTTTATACCTATAAGTGCCAGCGGGTAAAATTTACCCCTATATAATTCCTTTATTTTCACGCTGTGTTTGAGCAACGTGTCGGCTTACTGTAGACAGTCACGATCAAATGAAGATGTTTTAGCCTATTTATAAATGTTCAAACTTTGGATTAATTATACATTTTTGTTATGCAATTTTTATTGTGTATTGTTTGCTACTGTGTTGTTATTTATTCAAGTCTGCCCGTTTCCTGAAAAAGAATATTTCCGATCTATGATGTAATGAATAAAACAATTTTCATGATTACCCCAAGTTTATTAGTGTTGTTCTCTTATTCAAATTATAAATGATATAACTAAACAAATTAATAATTAATTAGGTGAAACTGTGCCCTTGAATTTGTCGTTGCACATGTCATACATCGTATGTCATCCTTTGTCATACGTCCTATGCAGTGCAGTGAATTATTATTGCTCTTTATTGTCTATTTAGGGTATTTTAGTAATTTAAATAACATGGGTTATCTTAATATGTGATTAATGACATTTATTATAATATTACACCACCCAAATATGTATTTATTTCCTTCAAATTCTCGTTGTCATTGCAGGCTGATATTAGCCTATATTCAGCAAAAAGTGATTAGTGTAGCCTGCTTAAAATAGCATAAAACAACAGGACAAAAACATAGTTGATGACTAAAAATAATCATTTCATGACTCTGTGACAGTGGCATAATACAGTGACATATTAAGTTTTTTAGCCGTATCAAAACAGTAATCATCTACATGGGTAAATTTTACCCGCTGGAGGTTTTAGGTATACAGCGACCTGACGATTCTAGTGTTAATAGTTGTGTTTGAGTCCCTCAGTTGTCTTCAAAATCATACAGTCACTGCTGGAAAGGGTTCAAATATGCAAAAGATGCTGGAAAACTGAAGAATGTGCAGGACCTGGAGGATGTTTCTGAAGAACGTTGGTCAGTTTAACTGCTCAGGACAAACTGGACTCAAGAACAACCATCACAAAAAAAAAAAACACCTGTGGATCATCCAGGTAACAACACACAGTATTGAGAATCAATGGTTCATAAACTTTTGAACGGGGTCATTTTAATAAATTCAGCTATTTTTTGTCTTGTGAACTATATACAAACTTTTTTTTATGTAAAATATCTTATTCAGGACAGCACTAAACAAAAAATAACATGCATTTTGTATGATTTATTTTATTTAGTTAAAATTATTCACATTTCACAGATTCTGCAAGCAGTTCACATACCTTTTCTTGCAACTGTATATATATTTATCACATGTAGGATGCGTTTGGTTAAGTTAATTAACGCTGTAATAAAGAACTTCAGTTTACTAATGATCATCTTTCGCTTCAGCCCATGCGGCTCAAACAGCAATGCTGTTATTTTAACAGAAATTTTCATTTTAGATGTTTATTTTTCAAAAACAATGAACAATTAATTATTTTTTATTTTTCTCGTATTATTTAATCAACAATATGGTTTTATTAAAATAATTTAATTATTGTTCGCTATTTTATTTACTCATTGCATATGCATTTTTATTCTTTTTACGCAAGTAATGTTTTCCAATGACTTGTTTGCATTATTTAGGCATTGTTTTATTTATTTGTAAGGCAATAGTTTTTTTTTTTGATGAGGAAAGTCGGCCATAGGAGTTTAAAATTAATTTTAAAACTTACACTGGTTCAAACTAGGCCACTGTACTGTATATGTTTGATTTATGTTGAAATACTTGGGAAATGGCTTTTAACGTTGAGGCTTTACTTTTGTAATCAGGATCTCAAATATTATATAAAAATGTGGATTTAGATTTATCAGCCAATATATCGGTTATCGTCTTTCAAAACGATATCAGACAATATTTTTACATCTGTGCATTCCTATTACAATACTATACAGACATACAATACAATACTATACTCGCAGTATATACAATATATTCATCTTAGCTGTGATTACTATACTTTTTTTATGTAACTGCAAAAATTGTTTACTGTATACGATATCATTTTTTTTTTTTTCTGTAACTACATGCTCTGGATTCTGTGTTCTCCATTTCTGATGTAGATCTGTGCGTATGATCCGAAAGATTGATTTTGACTACAGCTGAAATGGTTTTGAGGCAATTGTTTGATTTTGCCAGAAGAGTCAGTGGTTTTGTGAATGTATTTTTAAGATTTAGTTTTGTTTTTAATGTTGCCAGAAAATGGGTGAATGTTTCAAGAAATGTGTTTTAGCAATTGTGGAAAAACTGTATTATGTTGAAAACCGTTTTAAATATTTTTTGTTCAAAAGTTTGGGGTCAGGTAGATTTTTACTTTTATTAAGCAAGGATGCGTTACATCAAAAATGACATTTTTAATAATGTGACAGAAGATTTTGAATTTACATTTTTTTTGGATTTTTAAAAACTTTTTGATCAAAGAATCCTGAAAACAAAGATGTATTTAAACAAAAGATGTTCACATAATATTTAGCAGCACAACTGTTTTCAACATTGATAAGAAATATTTATTGAGCAGCAAATCAGCATATTAGAATGTAGAATATATATTATAACTAATAATATATTTTCAAATGTAATTTATTCCTGTGATCAAAGCTGAATTTTCAGCATCATTACTCCAGTCTTCAGTGTCACATTATCTTTCTAAATCATGCTAAATCATAAAAATGCTGATTGTTGTGTAGACTACATAAGGAGGAATTACATTTGAAGGTGAGGTTTAAATACAGACACGCCTTTTTTTATATATATATATATATAAAATAAATGTGATTTTTGTTCCCTATATATAAAAATATTTTTTATTGTTACTATTTTAAATTTGTATATGTTATTTCGTTATAAAAAGAGTTAATCATTCATTTTCTGTTTTTTAATTAAAATCAGTTGTTGCGTTTAAGCAATAATAATGCTGTGTGTGTGCGCGCGCGCGTGATTAGTCACGCCTACGTATTTACGTGCTCGCGTCGGCTCGCGCTCTTAAAGAGAGAATGTTCGAGATGCGCTTCATTCATGGTGAGCTACCGTTGGAGAAGGTCGCGTCTTTCTTTCCTCCTTTAATTATTTCGCTCCTTTTCAGGTACTTGTAAAAATACATCAACTAGCTTCCCGTTTTGTATATATAACATTGTTTAACATGATACTGATGAATTGTAGGTGTGTAGAAGTTGGTTTTGTACTTTATAAAGAAAGTTGTGCCGAAACAAGCAGCTAATAGTTTGAGTAGATCGCGATTAGCGCGCCAGGATGCTATATGTGAGAAAAGTGAATATGTGATAAATACGGCCATGCCATGTGAATTAAATAGTTATAATGAGTAAATATATTAGATATATGTTGTTTAAAACGTGTACGTATGATAAATTGATCTCCCTTTTATATCGGTTAACTTGAGTTGACGGTTGTAAAGGTTTATTTGCAAATCTCCAGCCATCAGAGACGATTGGTGGAGTATTACAGTTTTTCCTCACAATTCACGAAACAATTAACCATTTCTCACAATTATAAACACAATCTTAAAACTACACACCAGTTTGTACAAACCTCAAATTTGCATGTCAAATTCAAATATTTTAGTCAGAAACATTCTCTTTTGTCAAAATCAAACTTAGGCCTCAAATATAACACAAAATCTAACAAATACACAGACTACTCTCCTGCCTAAAGAACACAAGTGAGAAAAATTTAAAACTATTTTACAAAACCCTCCTTTTGGCAATAATCGGGAATAATTTGTGAAATGCAGTGCGAAATGCGGCAAAATGCAGTGAAATTAAACAATGAGCTATACATGTTTATTTTCATTATGCTTCTGTAAAGAGATCTTGCAGTAGATGAAAAGCACTAGAAAAGAAAAGTTGAAATGCCAAATAATTTAATTATAAACTTAGTGTGCAATACAATACAGTATACTGTCACAGTACAGTAAAAATAAAAATCAGCATCCTTCAGAAACTTACCTCGTGGTCATTTCATACACAAGAACATGGTCAACTATAGTGCTTTGTATTTCATAAGGAATAAACGTCTATTTATCTGTCCCCTTCATTTTTCTTTTCCTCTCCCCTTTCTCTTTGCCTCCCACCACTAGAATTCATTTTCCAAAGCATATAATCCCACATGGCCTTATTTATATTATCAATTTTAGGCTATTGAGAATTTGGTTTAGCGTTTTAGAAATTCAGAAAAACTATAATCTGAGTAATTGCTTTTCAGATGTCTTTATTCAAATGTCTGTTTCTTCAATTGTACTGTATTATTACAAAATGAGTTAGTATTTAAATATTCATGACTTGACATGTTTATGTAAAAGAGTACAGATGAAGAAGAGTAGTTGTAAAGATGCACTTAATTTTTTTCTTTCTGTAACAAGTTATTGTGGAAAAAAATAGATTTATGGTGAACTACTGTTACAGTTAGTATAAAACCGAAGGAACTTGAAGCAGCCCTTCATCTTGTGATCATATAAAGCATTGTCTTTAAGTTGTATGATACATTTCTATTCAGTTTGTTTAATTTACTAATTATAAAGTTGTGTAATGTAGAATTTCAGACATTTTAAGAACTATATACAATGAACTCATATTAGTGTTATGTTAGAGATAATTAAGCCGTTACATTTATATTTTCATCTCCTTTTTTTACTGTTTTAACATATTCATGGTGGTGTGGAATAAAGCAGCGTGCTCCCACAGACCTTTGTGTTGCCGGGTTCCTACACATTTTCCATTTCAAAATTTCATACTTTGATTCTTTTCATTCATGCATTATAAAATATGGCCTGAGTAATTCCTGTTGACCGGTCTTCGTTCATCTATCCACACAGCGCAGAGCTAAACGAAGACCGGTCACACACAGGTGAAACTTTTTTTGTGCCTTTGAGAAGCTATTCACATGAGCACGGGATTTTTTTTTTTGCGTGCTTACACATTACAATTTCTAGTTTTATATATACTATAACCTATTTTCTTTGTGTGTCACTGCCATATTACTATGATGAAATAATTACCACTATAACTTTTGGTAGTGACACACACGCTGCATCTGAGGGAGAGCAGGAGAGCACAGACATGTTTCTAAATAATCATTTTGGTAATTTTTTTCTCTCATAGGGACGTAAGCTATTTTCAACATTTACAGGGGCTAGGCTGTGATTTTATTGCCGTCCAAATCCGAAATATCAGTGTTTTTCACCCACCACCTGCGTAAAAATTGGAAAAGCACATAATTTGATTTCAACAGCGAAAAGTGCTGTTTATTTATTTTAACTGAAGAAAACTATTTAAATGAATAAGAAAGTTGAGTACCTTTTTATTTGGATAAAATCTAAATTAATTGCTGCTTTAATAAACTAGAGGACCATGAGTTAGGTGTGATTGTGTCGTGATATTAATTATGGCATGAATAACGTTACCATATCTTTCTGAAGACAAATTGCATTGATTTAAAAAAAATTAACCAATGTGAAAACTCCAAAACATAATTAACGAAACATTACCATGTTCATTTTCCGTGTGCACTATTTACATTTAACACTAAACTGATTAGAAAATACCATAACTAGAAACGTGTTTTTGTGTGGACAGACAACATTTATGGCAAAGCAAGTCAGTGTCTGGCACTTCCTCCAACCCTGCGCACTCTAAGCGGACCACAAATGGCACTGATAAAATGCCAGAGCCGTTTCAGGATGAGCTCTGAATCCATGTAACCCTTCTCCTGGATGCCATAGAGGGCATTGGGGGGCCCATCCAGCCTATAGGCATTACTTGGGAGGCACCAGCAGTGCACCGTGATGTGGTCCCTTGTCGTCTGCTGCTGCTGGTATAGGCGTTTCCTCCCCCCAAAAAACAAAACGTTTATTCAAATATAATTGGACATCACAACATTAACCAACATAATTTAACTTCCTCTTTCGCTTGGCAAGGCGAAACTTTTTTTTGCCCTGGGAGCTAGTGGTTGAGCAGGGGCATCTAGCCATCCAGCCTATAGGCATTACTTGGGAGGCAGCCGGGGTAAATGATGAAGGGTGGAATGCTGTCTTTGGCTGCATTCACAGAGCAGTGCACCGTGATGTGCTCCCTGGTCGTGTGTTGCTGCTGGTATATGTGTTTCCTCCCAGTCTGGCACGCAACCTTCTCCCTGGACCGAGGATGGTCTCTGAAGCGAGTCTCATCGCAGTTGTAGATGAGTTGTGGCTTGTCCTCCAAACTGTGCTTCACATAAATCTTCAATGGCCTCTGGTGTAGTACTGGCTCCGTCCAGGGAATCTGCCATGAATGGCGCAGGTCAGCTGTACGGTGAGCTTGCAGCTGACATTCTGGAGGGTAAGAGAAGAAACACACAAACTCAACTAGCATCAGACCAATAATAATAAGACCAATGGCAATTCCGTAAGCAAATATTACAACTACATCATCCGTGTCCAATAGTTTCACCATTCAGTTGGTTTAGTGCAGGGGAGTCAAACTCATTTTAGGTTGAGGGCCGGATGGGCAAAAAAATTGAACCATGTGCAGGCTGAATTAACTTTTAGTGCAGTGAAAATTAGCCTACATTAATATTAACCATACAAACTACAAATTATTAAAACTAAAAAAACACTGCTCTGTGAAAACTGCCTTTTTACAGTGAAGACTTTTTAAAAAAATTTAAAATGTTTTTAATATTTAGCTTATTTTACAAGCAAATTGGCCAATTTTGATACCAGGTGCCAAAGCAAGGTCTTCTTTCTGACGCATGATCTCTGAGAGGGTGATCATTTGGAAATGGTCTTTCCAGAAGTCCAAAATATCCTCTTCGTACACACAGAGTGGTTTGGCTTTTAGGTGGCAGTTGGTGATAGTCTCCCACGGCGAGGGCAGAGATTCCCCCGAAAGATTTCTTGCTGCCTTTGATCTGCTTAAATCTCCAGTTTACGTAGGCAAAAAGATCCTTCGAAATCATGGACGCTTCATCAATGATAAGAATCTTCATGTCGTGCAATCTAGCTAGTAGTTCATCTAGGGCATTTCCAAGTCCTTGATATGGCGGCTTCAGATTCCTTGGAAGTTTTAAAATGGAATGCAGTGTTTTACCGGAAATATTAAATTCTGCTGTTCCAGTAAACGCACTCAAGAGCACCGTAGGCACGGAGAGATCCCATTCCTCCTGGAGCCGAGGCAGTTGTTGCAGAATCTTGGTCGCTTCCATTTATATGCACTTGATGATGTGTGATTTTCAGCACCACCTGATACGAAGTATAAAAACTGTTCTGGATTATGTCCCCACACACGCCTCTGACACCAGTGGCAGACAGTGTAGAATATTGGTGCCTGCATCTCCTTTAGACTTCTAAACAAATTCAATGCTCATCTGCGCTTCCTGTATTTGTGGCATGACTCCATCTCAATGTTCAAGAATCTGATATTCTGGGACATCATCTTGTACATTCTCATCATCTGGATTGATGTCTTCTCGTTCTGCAACGCACTCCAAATTATCCACTTCAATTCACTGCGTTCTCAGATGGTCCTTGCTGTTGCAGCTGATCGAATGCCTTATCCACTTCATCGCTGTGTTTTTCAAACTTTTGGTGTGCTTGCACTATGACATGAACAGGCATCAGGAGACCAGGGTGTGTAGGAAGTTCCACAGATGCACTTTTGTAAAACTTTTGTGGAAAATGTATGTGGTTTTAGCTGTTTGTTGGAACAATGTGGCTTAAGTAATCTACTGTAAAACTTTTCAGATACCTAATAACTGCAGTCTTACCAACAGTGAACATTCTTGCCTTTCGTTTGCTGACCATACAAAATACGGCATTGTTTGAGGCCTTGCTCTGTATTTATCTATTATCTCAGACATCCTCTGAATCAGGATCTTTGTTTTGTAGGACACCTAAGGGGAAGACTCAACTTCAGCACATCATCTGTCGGTATAAACACAACACTTCGTGAATACTTCAGTGGTATGCTGCATGTTTGTGCCACAGACTTCTGAGCACTTGCTTGCCTGTGTTTGGAGTAGGCCTGCATTATGTGCTTCATTTCATCTTCCTCATTAATGTTTATTTCACACACACCATTGATTAAGTTTTTCAGTAAATCGCCCATTTTATGCTCCGGCTTGAAAATATACGTCAGCATTTACATGATGCAGCTAAAAGGGTCAAGAACATACTGAATGTCCATGTTAGTGTTCCATGCCCTCTACAAATCGGGATTGTATCCATTCACCCAAGACTCCTTCCAGATGAAGAAGCGTCTGTGTCATCCTCTTCTTCAGGACACTGGTCGCGGACGAGTGATCGTGGTGTTGGACACTGGTAGTTTAGGGAACCCAAATCTACATAATACATTTCATTTCTTACATGACTTGGAGTGGTTCCTGCTGTGAAGCTGAACCTCTGTGACAATTTGATGAAGCTCAGGATCAGCCGTGGAATCAGGCAACTGGCAGGTTATGTTGCAGTCAATAAAATCACAAACAATCTTATCAAAATCCTTTTCAAACTCGGGTGCATCCTTTACCCAAACAAGTACATGAATATGTGGGCTTCCTCTAGCTTGAAACTCAACTCTCTGTAAAAGTAATCCTCAACTTTACCAACTGATCGCAATGCAGATGCGTCATTAGCGAATCCACTCGTTTCTCAAACATGCGCATGACAGTGACAGGGTTGCTTCGATTCAATTCAAGCTCTGTAAAGTTAGTCAGTTCACCTTGTTGGGCCTTGATTGCTGTTATCACTTTGGGCCATCGCATTTCTAATGTGCAAAAAAAAGTAGGGATTCCTAACTGTTTGATCATAGCCTGTAGATCTCTCAACGTTTTCTCCCAGTAAGATGGAGAGCCTCTCAGGGTTTGCATGAACAATGTGAAGTCTCTGTTGTGTACCAATCTGTCAATCTCATGGTTATCTTAAAGCAGCTTGTTAGAAATTCTTCAGCCATCTCTTGTAATAGGTTTGTCTTTTCGCAACTGGATAGACATGCTGTTTCTAGCCCTTTGCGCTTCTGTTACAAAAAAAAGGTAACTATGATCTCTTGCAAAACGTGTGTACACGCAGAACAATCTTACATTGAAGTACATGCTAGGAGATATTGCTATTTGTCGTGCCTCATCAATTGTATTCTGTCCGTTTGGGAACTGAACAGGGAATGCCATGGCTTCCAGCTTTGAGATTTTGAAAAATCCAAAAGGCTTTTGTCCTTGTGCAGGTGCGATGCTAAATATTCCCTCACTGTACGACAAAATGTCCTGTCCAAAGTCAGGTGACTGCATGCATGTGTCTAATGTGAGACCAGGTCTAAGTTCATCCTTTTCCTCAACACTAACCTGTTGCTCATCGTGCTCAGCAACATTGATGATTTGTTGCTTCTCTGTGTCATCGGCTTCCTCATCTAGGTCAAATATCGCAGTTTCTCTTATGGAGTTATCCCTGAATTCTGAATGCATTGCTTTCAGCTTTGATAAATGAGCTGACATTCAAGCACATTCAATTCAACCAATTCTGCAGGGATGGATGGCAATTCAAGTTTGTTAGCTGCTGTAATTGAAGACATCTGTCCTCTCTTAAGATGACTGTCACAAGTGTGGCAAATCCACTCCCGTCTTCTCTCTTCCGGAACTACACAAGAACCCGAGCAGGCACTATCACAAGCATTAACATATTTCCCAGTTAAGCAAGATGCTGCAACAGTAACTTTTTTTGTCATAACTCATTCTATTACAGACCTTGACTTGATTAGAAAACAGGGCTCTGTGACAGACCGTGCAGACATGTGTAGGGCCATGCTGAATCTTACATCGGAATGCATGTATGGCGCTTTCCATCACTTTGCTAGCCAAAGGCTGGGGTGTTTCCTGGCTGAAACGGATGTACGGTTTATATTTCTTTTTGATCCTGAGTGCGCATTTCAACCAATGCTGCAACGCCAACACATTCCTGGCTTGTGCAGGAACATCGTAGTATGTGATGTGCTCTGAACTCTGGGTCACCTGTATATCTCCTCACCATGTACTGTTTCTTCTTTGACTGGATGGACCAGAGCATCTGTGTTGTACCGTCTAGCCATGTAGTCTTTCTTTTTGTTTCTAAAGTGAGGATCCTGATTGTACTTTTCCTTAACTACTTATTTTTTATTTGTCCGGAATTGTAAATACCTATTTCTATCATAATATCCCCTTTTATGTTTTCTCATGACATGAGATGCTGTTGTGTCTTTAGGGCCTCCACGTTGTTTTAAAATGTCAAATGTTTTACACATTAACTTTCTTCTCCTTTTTTTAACTTTCATATGCTGGTTTTTGGATTCTGGGGGAACTGGCTCTGGCTGAATTGAAATCACTTGTGATACTGGTTCACTAGCTGACGGTGAATGCAGTTGGCCAGACTGTTGCTTTGTTTCAAATGACACAGGCATGAATTCAGAGCTAGCCTCATTAGCACGATCCCGGAAGAGCTTGAGAATTCTGTCCGTCATGTCACTTAAGTGGGTAAAAATTAACATGACAACCGTTCCACCACCAGTAGGATGGGGCAAACCTTCTGCAGTCCTTGAGTGTGAATCAAAGAATCTGTACCTTCCAGATCTATCTCTGAACACAGCAATACACTCTGGAGCAACAATGAGCAGTGCATGATTGAGATCTTTTGAGAGACACTGCAGTCTTTCTGTGAGAGGAATCCACCACCCTTCCATGTCAGGGGTCTCTCTGGCTCTTGGGTATCCCATCATCACGTCAGACTTTAGCACATGGTGTGTGTGGTTACATGTTGAAACACTCAGCGGCACTTCCTCTATAGTCAGATGGTCCTGATTAAATATTTCAGCAATAAGCTGCATTTTAAAGGTGGCATACAAAGCATCCCTCTCCTCTAAAACTATCAAGGTCAGGCATCTTGAACTTCATCCCTTCACTGTGGTTGGCCAAAATTGTCAGCGCTACACATGTGTACTGATGATTTCTTGAGAATCCATCATATCTAACATCACTCTGACAATGAGATGCCTGCACAGACAAAACTCTGGGTGCACTATCAGCACCTTCTGCATACATTCTATCTGAAAACTGAGCTACAGCCAACTGAGCCTGTTCAACCTGTAAATAATCATTCATGAATTTAGGCTGCTGGTCAAAATTAGTGTTATAGAATCTGTGTTAAATTGCATAGTTCCATAGTGTTTGGGACAAAAGCATTTTTGCTAAACAGTTTTAAAATATTTAAAGAAATAAACTAAAGAAAATGCATTTGTAGACATGGAGTGCACAAAAGACAAGTACATATCATTGATCAGTATTTTCATGAAAATATTTTTTTGGTAGTCAGAGCATTTATTTTATATTATTTGTATAATTACATAAGCCAAGTAACATTTGCTGTTATTAAACCATCAAACCACAGGATACAGTGTGCATGCCGTCACTGCTTTCATATTCACGTGTTTGAAGTTTACGCAGAGATAACGGTAATTGAACTTTGAAACCTGTTTTCAAAGTTTGCATGCTCAGGCCACCAAAACAGTGTTGTCGTGTAAATGAACAGCCAGAATGCATTAAGTTTTCTGTTTTCAGTTTAAAATGGTGATGTGTAAGCGGTCCCTAAGTTAATAACTAATGATTTTTATAACACAAATAAATATAATAAAAAACTTAATTAAACTGGACACTAACTTTCTTGTAGAGCTGCTGTACAGCCAAAACAATCTTGACAACAATCTTAATAAAAAATGAATTTCCAGGGCACTCCGATGTTGTTGAAAAAGTTAAAAAGCCTTTAATTCATCCTGGTTTATTCATTTAAAAACAGGTAACAAGGACACCCACGCGTTGCAATCTTAATATTGTTAAATTAATTTTTCTATTATCACTGTAAAGCTGCTTTGAATGTAAAAAGCGTTATATAAATGAAGGTGACTTGACTATACAGTTTACTTTTCCCACCCCAATAAAATGTTGTTCGTAAATTACATTTTATTAGGTGTGTGTGACGATACACTTAACGAACGAGACGATATATATGGGAGTGAGCGTTGTTTTTTGTTTGTATGTGAGGTTAATCTAGGGCTGCACAAATAACCTAAATTAAATTGAAATCACAACTTGGCTTAGTGCGATTATTACAAAAAAGTTTAAATTAAACAAGTATATGCGCAGCACTGAGATAAGAGCGGATGGACTGGTTTGCCGGAATAATTGACTCCGGGCCATTGAATTATTAGAAAAATAATGTACTCCGAGGTGGTAATGCGGTCACGACGCATAATAATTTGTCAATTATTTCTTACTTATTGTACAAGTAATACTCATGTACAGATGATTTTAATAGATATGAATGAAGTTACAGATGAAGATACAGATATGACGTGACAGCTGATAATTCATGAGTAGATTCACTTGAAAAACTATCAAGTGTTCATAATTGTACATAATTCTGTGTGGGTTATGCTGATGAAATTACACAGTTATATTGCACTTTGTTTGTACTTCAGTAATGTTTTTTTTTGTTTTCAACAGTAATGTTTTCAAGTCTGTGGCAGTGAAATTAAATAGGCCCAATCCCATTTCTACCCCTTTCCCCTACCCCTTCGTTTGGCACGTTCAGGGGTAGGGGTGTCTCGATTCTCTTTTGGCTGGAGTGGTAGGGGGAAGGGGAAGGGCCAGATAGCCCTTAAAAACTAAGATTTTTTGGGACTACACTTCGAACGAAGGGGTATGAGGAATTTCCCTGCATACACCGACCTACCGCGCTGCTATAATGCGTGTAGTGATGTTGCCACTCGTGATCGATCACATGTGTGTTGCCTGGCTGACAGTTTCTCCGTAGCTTGCTGAACGCGCTATTTGAGTTATGCAAACACAAATTAAAAGAAACGCAGTTGCTATTTACAGTCTGTAAACTTGCCTTGTTTGTATTACTGGAACGGTTGATAAACAAAGAGAACAGTTTGGCCCGATGGAAAAGCGGCTTCATCAGTCTTGTATGTTCTGTATCATCTTAGGAAACTCAAAGGCTAATACATTTTCGAACTGAAAACGAGCACTTTTTTCTTAAGTTCAAATACAGCACAAAACAACGTTTGGAGTGAGTAATCTGTTAAAAATTTATGTTAGATACATGCACTTCATTGCTGTTCATACTGGTTAAATGTTACAGGACACTAATAAAAGAAACGGTATGATGACATGTAATGGTGTATTAGTGGTGTCCGATTTCTTAGGGGAATATTTTCACCCCCTGTGCCTTGCCACTCTGTTTCAAGGGGAAGGGGTGCCCTTACAGAAAAAACACATGAATTTCACATGTGCAAAAACAATGTAAAAACATGTTAAAAGCACATGTGAAATATGTGGATCACATGTGAAACGTATATTCCCATGTAAAACCCATGTTATCGCATAATCACGTGAAACGTATATTTCCATGTGATCACATGTTAAACCCTTAAATTCCCATGTGAAACCCATGTTATCGCATGTTAAACCCTTAAATTCTCATGTGAAACCCATGTAATCACATGTGAAACCCATAAGATTGCATGTGAAACAAAAAGATCACATGTGAAACATAAAATTCCCATGTAAGACCCATGGAATAACATTTGAAACCCATCAACAATCATTTCTAAAGTAAATCCACAGAAAACGGTACCATGTTCTTCTGTAGGGCCTATAGCCATGTTTCCCAACATTAAAACAAATAATTCAAATCGAGCTTTTTTTATTTATTTTCAAAATATGCAACACAAATTGAATGTTTAAAACAAACAAAGCAAAACCAAATATTAAAATTATACATGAAAAAGCCTCTAAAATGCAGATGTATAGGGCATATGTATTGTGTGTTTGTGAATGTGTGTTGTCTCAGTCCTCCGTGTCTCCTTCAGCAGGCTTCTTGTCTTGGGATAGAAAAACAATCATAGATTAGGGGCAGTGCAAACAAGGTCTATCCTGATAAAGTAAACTTTTCTTTCTGGATTTCAGGATTGTACCTGTTATTTTCAAGTGATGACTGGTCTAAATATATAAACAGCAGATCCTGTGGACAACTACAGCATGCCCTCTAGAAGCCGTTTAAAATGGGAGTTTTAATGACTCTAAGGAGGTCTAGTGAGGTAAAAACATAGCCTATAATCATTTGTATCTGACTCAGAGTATTCTATTTATCATGTCTGTTGTGATGTAAATAATAAAGTATTAATAACTGAAGTGTATTCCAACATGTAAGTGGGAAACCTACGGACACATATTATCCTCTCGTGCCGTACAATATAAATAGGTTACAATGTTCACCTTTCTGTTCATCTTCTGAGATCTTTTCATTTTTGTGCCATGCAGACCTTAATCTCAATGTCTCCATGTAAGAAATGAACAATTACAAACCCGATTCCAAAAAAGTTGGGAGACTGTACAAATTGTGAATAAAAACAGAATGCAATGATGTGGAAGTCTCAAATTTCAATATTTTATTCAGAATACAACATAGATGACATATCAAATGTTTAAACTGAGAAAATGTATCATTTTAAGGGAAAAATAAGTTGATTTTAAATTTCATGGCATCAACACATCTCAAAAAAGTTGGGACAAGGCCATGTTTACCACTGTGTGGCATCCCCTCTTCTTTTTATAACAGTCTGCAAACGTCTGGGGACTGAGGAGACAAGTTGCTCAAGTTTAGGAATAGGAATGTTGTCCCATTCTTGTCTAATACAGGCTTCTAGTTGCTCAACTGTCTTAGGTCTTCTTTGTCGCATCTTCCTCTTTATGATGCGCCAAATGTTTTCTATGGGTGAAAGATCTGGACTGCAGGCTGGCCATTTCAGTACCCGGATCCTTCTTCTACGCAGCCATGATGTTGTAATTGATGCAGTATGTGGTCTGGCATTGTCATGTTGAAAAAAATGCAAGGTCTTCCCTGAAAGAGACGACGTCTGGATGGGAGCATATGTTGTTCTAGAACTTGGATATACCTTTCAGCATTGATGGTGCCTTTCCAGATGTGTAAGCTGCCCATGCCACACGCACTCATGCAACCCCATACCATCAGAGATGCAGGCTTCTGAACTGAGCGCTGATGACAACTTGGGTTGTCCTTGTCCTCTTTAGTCCGGATGACATGGCGTCCCAGTTTTCCAAAAAGAACTTCAAATTTTGATTCGTCTGACCACAGAACAGTTTTCCACTTTGCCACAGTCCATTTTAAATGAGCCTTGGCCCAGAGAAAACGCCTGCGCTTCTGGATCATGTTTAGATATGGCTTCTTTTTTGACCTATAGAGTTTTAGCCGGCAACGGCGAATGGCACGGTGGATTGTGTTCACGGACAATGTTTTCTGGAAGTATTCCTGAGCCCATGTTGTGATTTCCATTACAGTAGCATTCCTGTATGTGATGCAGTGCCGTCTAAGGGCCCGAAGATCACGGGCATCCAGTATGGTTTTCTGGCCTTGACCCTTACGCACAGAGATTGTTCCAGATTCTCTGAATTTTCGGATGATATTATGCACTGTAGATGATGATAACTTCAAACTCTTTGCAATTTTTCTCTGAGAAACTCCTTTCTGATATTGCTCCACTATTTTTCGCCGCAGCATTGGGGGAATTGGTGATCCTCTGCCCATCTTGACTTCTGAGAGACACTGCCACTCTGAGAGGCTCTTTTTATACCCAATCATGTTGCCAATTGATCTAATAAGTTGCAAATTGGTCCTCCAGCTGTTCCTTATATGTACATTTAACTTTTCCGGCCTCTTATTGCTACCTGTCCCAACTTTTTTGGAATGTGTAGCTCTCCAAATCCAAAATGAGCCAATATTTGGCATGACATTTCAAAATGTCTCACTTTCAACATTTGATATGTTATCTATATTCTATTCTGAATAAAATATAAGTTTATGAGATTTATAAATTATTGCATTCCTTTTTTATTCACAATTTGTACAGTGTCCCAACTTTTTTGGAATCGGGTTTGTACATTAAAATTTGAAAACAGTTCGGAGTTAGCTGCCAAAGAGGGTCTGAAGGTCAAGAAAAACTAATCAAACCTTTTCAAACCACACACTACATGGGTTAATTGACTGAAAATGAAAACAAGTTTGTATTTTGAAGAAATACATAGAGTGGTACTGTCAATTATTCAAGGACACTCACCGTTCAGGTTCCGAAAAAAACCAAGACACAAAGGAAGGGCATGAAGAACGGTCCGCTTTCAATAGTTTAGCCTTTTTTGTCAGCCAAACCCACTTTGACAAAATATTTTCTTGTAGTAGTCCCTGAGATTTTAAGTTAATATTTCATTAATTTAACACCCTATTTGCATGTACGTTTCTCTGATGTCAGTTAATGGTAACATGACATGCAGGTCAAATATTTGTAGTAGGCGTTTCATTTAGTTTTAAATATAAAAGTATGCATTTACAGTACATGGCTGCATGATTTGATTAAATGTATATTGTGATTATTTTGCCATACATTGCCATTGTATGCCAAGTATGAAACAGCTCACGCAGACGTCGGTGACGTCACTTTCAAACCAATTCGCAGAACAACTGTGAATGTAACCGTGCCTTAACTGGCTAATTTCCAGTTGAAATAACTGAACATCTAACTGTCCAACAGTTTAGAAAATATTAGTTAATTGTAAATAAGTTAATTGTGTTGAATTTGTTATTTTAAACAACTAAAACGGTTCGAACATTTCCTGATTCATTCAAAACACTGAATCGTGATCTTTGTTTGGAACTATTTTCGCTGCTGAAATAGAACAAAAACAGTCAATATTGCGTCTAAAATGTGACTTAATGTTAATTAATTATGGAACTGTCATATGAAATCAGTGTCACATTTTCAATAGTGATGGTATTCAGGAAAACAGCACTCTTGGTAGTGTGACGTTGTGACTATCATATGTTATAAATATAAAAAAACTCCACATTTCAAAATTTTTACTGTAGTATGTTAAGTGAGTTTCTCTGTGAGCAGCGCACATTTGTTTTGATTTCTCCTCAAGAGGCTGCGTGAGCGTCAACAGCGCGACCTTATTACCGTCAGTACATTATACGTAATATCCACTATCGATCGCCACTTACACTAAATGAATGCAGAATCATTCTTGCATCTTGGTGACTCTCTAGTTATTTTTTGTTATTGACGTTTTAATCAGGCTACTTGTCCGGTCGGGCAAGTAAAATTCTCTTTCACTTGCCCCTTCAAAAAACCCACTTGTCCCGGACAAGCGTTAATGTCGAGCTCTGTACATGTCAAATAACTAATTAACAAGGAAGACTACAAGGTAGGCTACTACAACCACTGGACAGGAAACATTTAACAATATGAGTCCACATACAAAACAACAGGGGACATGTAACAACAGTTAAGCTGTATTTGTACATGTGCCTCAGGTCGCCTCAGGAGCTCCATGAGCGTCTGCTCCACCTCCGACGGATCACTCACGGGGCCGCTGGGGGGCTCTCCTCTGTTGGCCTGTGAAATAAAAAAACACAACACAGTGCAATGAGAAGGCAGAAAGATGATCCCTGATTTTCATGTTCACAGTGAAGGTTTAAAAACTGAATTGAAATAACAAAATTGTCTAGATATTGGGAGAATAATATCTGTGCCTGTGTAAGTGACATAGTGCTTAAATGCAAGTGTGAAATTGTTTTGAACTTGCTTTAACATACATTAAGTAATTAAAGTTATACTTCAGACATATACATATATAAACATGCAAATGAACAGTAGCTAAAAAGTATGTATGCAGATGATTGGTGGCATACATTGCAATGGAATTGTGTCTGCATTTACAAATACAATGATTATTAGTAAGGTTACTAATTCACAAACCTTTGTGACTATGTGAATGTTAAAGCTAGTGGATACTGTACTAATGTTTTGTGCACGCAACATGTTCAAATATTGTTTGTACTATTGCCTTCACACACCTGTGGGTTCAGCAGCAGGGGGTCAGGGACCAGGGACTGGGGAGACAGGAGAAGCGGCAGGGGATCTTGGACCACCCTCTCCATGATCATTTGTCTCTGTCAAGACAATATTAAATGTTAATACAACACGTTGATAACAACAGTCATAGAGAGATGACGTTATACTCTTATCTGTAAACAATGACAGCATATATGCCTTGTAATGTGGCTTCATTGGAAACACACCTGTCTCCGTCTCCCCTGGTATTGCTTCAGGCTCTCCCTGGTCCTCGGGGTGGTTGTCCTCTCTGATCCGGGCCTCGACCCCCCCCCTCCAAAGAAAAATAACTGAAATGTCCTTTTTACTAATGTCCACTTGAAAAATATTGTTAAATGTTCCATGTTCAAACTTGACTTTATTGGTTATTTGTGTGAACAAGCCAGCTGCTCAACTCCCCAATGCTCAACACCAGCCATTGCAAATTGACCGAAGGCAGCTATACTAAGGATGTTAGTGGATAATATGCAAAAAAAACATGAATTCAACCCATTAAAGGCACAGTGTCAGATTGTAGTGCAGAACATTGTTAAACAGTATCCGGACAGCTTTGCTGATGTAATGGAACAAAAATAGGTAGTGTGTATTCCTCTTTGCATATGCAAGTTAAAACCCATGTTGAGAACATGTAAACAGAAACAACACATTAGCTCATCAGAGAAAATAACGACTATGATCATCGTGTAGAACCATAAGCCAAAGCTCAAGAAAGCCGGCTGATCAGTATGGTTGTGTCAGTTGGCAGCTACAGGAGCTTCCTGCAGGAGAAGAGAAGCGCAAGCAAATTATACTGCTTCATTTTACTAAAGGAATGTCTGGAGCCTATAGTTGAGGACTTCACAAGTTGATGGCGGTCACATATTACTGTCAGCGCCGTGATATAAACGTCACTCCACCTCCACCGCTGTCTGAACTAAAGAACTCGTTTTGTCTCAAGGGGATCTTTAAATTTCGTTTGCTCACTGCTCCAAGAATTATGGAGAGCATTTAAGGGAAAGGGAAGAGGATGCATGTAAACCTGTTGCAGGAGACCTCCTAAACAAAAAAGCATAATAGGGGCACTTTAATAAAGCTTGAACTTGAACCTAAAAAAGTCAAGAAAATTGGAAGTCTACAATAAATATAGAGTAAGAGTTTATGCTCTGACATTCCTCTGGAATTAGCTTCATCCTGATAAGCAAGGTTTAAAGTGCCCCTATTATGGATTTTTGAAAATGACCTTTCATGTAGTGTGTAACAGTCCTAAGTGAATAAAAACATCCTGCAAAGTTTAAAATCTGAAAGTGCACCATATATAGTTATTGGGACTCATTCACTAATAATTGCGTGGATTCTTTCGTATTTGTACGCACAGGAGAACTCACGAAAAATCTCCGCCTGATTCACAACACGTTCGTACGCACATGAATTTGTTCTTAACATTGTTCTGATGTTATTGAATTTGGAGTAGGGATGGGCATATCGATATGAAGTATCGATACTGATATGAGTATCGAAAAGTATCGATACTCAAATAAAATATCGATACTAAGGTGTTTTTTTTTTTTACCAGTAATTTTGTTTATTTAAAAAGATTATTTAACGCATACAATACGAATAACCTGTCAGTGAATAATTGTGTAGTGTAGATTTATTTATATATATATATATTTTTATATATATATATATATATATATATATATATTTAGAAACACACACATGGGTTTGTTGATGGACGCACACTTGTTAATGCTGATGGTGAGGAATTACAGTTGAAACATCTCATAATGTACCTCAAACCGTGTAGCATCACTGAGAAACGTCCTGCTGAAGGTTCGGGTTGAATAACTAGTTCTTCCAATGTTTCATCGTCGATTCAGACTCGCGCTGGGATTGATGTAAAACCGACGTCATCATTACTGTCTTCACAGTACAATCGCCGAGCGTTAGGAAGCCTCAGGACGGAGATGGAGTTTCGTTATGGTAATGGGCGTTTGTTTCTGAAATACGCGCTACATGCGGTAGACCAATCATAACAGACTGGGCCATCTGACCAATCAGAGCAGAGTAGGCTCGTGGAAGGAAGGGATTTAGAGAGACCAATTCATCCATTGAGTCGTTTGGGAATCATTGAACAATGTGGTGATGTGCAATGTATATTATGAGAAAATTAAAGTGTTTTTTGATATTTTTTAATGCATGTAAACCTGTTGTTGGAGACCAGGGGCACTTTAAGTTGTAATAGGTTGCAAACGATGCTGCCAGGCCCTCAACAAATGCCTCTGAACATGGGCCCAGGACAACTTCCCTTTCAACTGACAACATCCACTTGCTTGGGGTCATGGATTCACCTATAAAAAAAATATGGAAGTGCAAACTTAGATTAATAAGTGTTGTAAAAGTATGGTTCATGGGTACCTCATGTTAACTAATAAAGACACTTGATACTATAATACTACAAACTAAAAGATACTGAAGATTTCTGTTACTAATAAGGATTTCTACAAAAAAACTGCACAGAGAGCTATGGAAGGAATATAGGAGCGAGAATATAACTGAAATAGAATACAAGCACAGATGTGGCAAATAGTATAGTTTTAAAACAGATCATAAAAGTGAACTAGGTAAAAAAAAACAGTAAGGGACAAAGAGGTATGCATGCACAGAGCTAGAGAACAAAGAATAGTCTGTATAATTGACACACTGAGAGACACAAAGCAAATTACCTTTGATGATCACTGCGGGTGAATCCATTAATCAATCTCTTACCATGTCTTACCAGTTGCTGCTACCTAAAAAATAAATAAGAAAAAATATTTTGCATTATGGTTTAACATTTAAGACATTAAAAATCAAAATGATATTACTTGCATCATTTGGACACAAGGCTTCTTTTGCAGATCTCTCTGCCTCTTCTGTGATGTCCTGTGGAACCTTTTTGAATTTCAAAGTTCCAGGCCCAACGAACAAATACATCTGACCATATGCATTTGATAGCGTGTATTTTTGAAGAAAAGGGCAAGACTGCACTGTAAACAAATGTAAGTAAACGGGAGCTGCAGTTTTTCTGGATAAAAACAAAATAAAATCTCAAAATAAAATTACTTAATAGAGTTATCTAATAATTATTTTAATAAGGAACTGTCAAAGCTCACGCTTGTCATGTATATATTTGTCTTTATTCTTGGTTAAGAATTGCGGAGACTACTGTGATATTTAATTTTCGCATTAAAAGAAAGTCTTATTGTGGCTTTTTTTCCAATAAATTCAAATATACAATAACAAAGATAACTGATGGATCATTTATGGTAATATATATATATATATATATATATATAAAATATGGTACAACTACAGTGCAATGCAAATGGTAAATATAAGATAATGTGAGAGGTAATAGTAAATAGTTTATGTAGTATAACTATATCAATAATATAGTGAATAAAATAAACACAGTGTACAGTAAATAAAATGGTAATTAATAGTACAATTATATAATAGTATATGTACAATAATATAATAGCACAATAATAAATTGATAATAGCATATAGTATATACACTCACCTAAAGGATTATTAGGAACACCTGTTCAATTTCTCATTAATGCAATTATCTAATCAACCAATCACATGGCAGTTGCTTCAATGCATTTAGGGGTGTGGTCCTGGTCAAGACAATCTCCTGAACTCCAAACTGAATGTCAGAATGGGAAAGAAAGGTGATTTAAGCAATTTTGAGCGTGGCATGGTTGTTGGTGCCAGACGGGCCGGTCTGAGTATTTCACAATCTGCTCAGTTACTGGGATTTTCACGCACAACCATTTCTAGAGTTTACAAAGAATGGTGTGAAAAGGGAAAAACATCCAGTATGCGGCAGTCCTGTGGGCGAAAAATGCCTTGTTGATGCTAGAGGTCAGAGGAGAATGGGCCGACTGATTCAAGCTGATAGAAGAGCAACTTTGACTGAAATAACCACTCGTTACAACCGAGGTATGCAGCAAAGCATTTGTGAAGCCACAACACACACAACCTTGAGGCGGATGGGCTACAACAGCAGAAGACCCCACCGGGTACCACTCATCTCCACTACAAATAGGAAAAAGAGGCTACAATTTGCACGAGCTCACCAAAATTGGACAGTTGAAGACTGGAAAAATGTTGCCTGGTCTGATGAGTCTCGATTTCTGTTGAGACATTCAGATGGTAGAGTCAGAATTTGGCGTAAACAGAATGAGAACATGGATCCATCATGCCTTGTTACCACTGTGCAGGCTGGTGGTGGTGGTGTAATGGTGTGGGGGATGTTTTCTTGGCACACTTTAGGCCCCTTAGTGCCAATTGGGCATCGTTTAAATGCCACGGCCTACCTGAGCATTGTTTCTGACCATGTCCATCCCTTTATGACCACCATGTACCCATCCTCTGATGGCTACTTCCAGCAGGATAATGCACCATGTCACAAAGCTCGAATCATTTCAAATTGGTTTCTTGAACATGACAATGAGTTCACTGTACTAAAATGGCCCCCACAGTCACCAGATCTCAACCCAATAGAGCATCTTTGGGATGTGGTGGAACGGGAGCTTCGTGCCCTGGATGTGCATCCCACAAATCTCCATCAACTGCAAGATGCTATCCTATCAATATGGGCCAACATTTCTAAAGAATGCTTTCAGCACCTTGTTGAATCAATGCCACGTAGAATTAAGGCAGTTCTGAAGGCGAAAGGGGGTCAAACACAGTATTAGTATGGTGTTCCTAATAATCCTTTAGGTGAGTGTATATATATAATAATGGCAAATAGAATATGTAATATCAATTGCCTAATATAGACAATAATAAAGTTAAATAGTGACTAGTGAATAGTACAACAATATAACAGCAGAACTATAATAGATAATAATAAATGGTATAATATAATATTAATAATAATAGCCAATACAATGTAATATCACTTGCAGAATAATGTAGACAATAATACAAATAATAAAGTGACTAGTGAATAGTACTTCTTGAGTTGTATTTGAATAATAATAACATAAGACTTTAATATCCATCAATCATCTATAATCGCTAATCCTTCGTAGGGTCACAGGGAGCTACAACCTTTTTAGAAAAAAAAAATTCTTGAGTTGCCACTCTGTAGTGTAAGAGTGTTTAGCTTGGCAATATGGTGCGTCCTTAGTTTGTGGAAGACAGACACAAATAATGACGAGAGAAAAATTATGGTTGTCAGTTCCTGAATGTGCTCCTTGAGAAAAAAAACATCCTCTGAAGCAATGTCAGGTCGGACAAGCTGGTTGATCAAGGACAATTTGACGGCGAATAAACCGTTCAGCTGATCTGCTCAATGCTTACTGGGCGGCCTGAGCGGTCCCCGAGGAATGGAAACACCCTGTTGCTCCTGATGGTCCCACAAGCCCAGATGTTTTAGGAGGTCCCTGAAGAGCATGTAGCGGGTGTGAAGTTATATAATTTGTAGCCTGACCCCAAGACCTTTTCATCCACCAGAGCCATGACTAAATTGTAGCTCAGACCCTTGTGGTGCTGGCTCTGAGCTATCAGAGATTTGTTCTGATGTGGGTGATAAAAGCATCCGTCTTGAATCTGATCGTACACAGGACAGTCAAAGGCAGGGGTTCCTTTCTTCTTTGCGTTCTCAGCATCCACCTTAGGATCGCTAAGGTGAAGTGCTGAGGAGACGCCGTGAAATTTCCTGCAGGACATGACTGATGCTGGGAAGCCAATGCCATACAGTCTGGACCAATTCCAGTGGTCTGATGGTAACTTCACCAGATCCAAATAGATCAGTGTTTGCTGTGAAGGAGGCAGAGTTGCAGCTGGCTGCTCATGTTGCTTGCCACTTGAACTCCTAAACCGTTGATCATTTAGGAAGTGTTGTGGGAGAAATTTCCAAGAAAGGTATTAGTTTACATTTAACAAAATGCACAGCACTAATTAATTCAGTGATAGGACTGGTAGCGCATGAAGACCTTCTGGAGGATATAGGAAGTGGACCATACTCAATTATTGTTGATGAGAGCACTGACGTCACAACCAGAAAACAACCATGCATAGTCATCAGATACTACCACAAGCTCTCAAAAATCATTAGCACTTTTGCAGGAATGATACAGTAGCTTGTGAGTCACTAAACATAGCAAATGCTTTGTTCAAGTTTCTAGATGACAACATATTGTCTATACTGAATTGCATCAGTCTCGCAACGGATGGATATAACACAATGTGTGGGCAACATAACTCAGCGCTACAGAAATTCCGTGACCGCAATCCCTCATATTGTCTACATAAAGTGTCATTCTCTTCAGCTCTGTACATTAAAAGCCGTCAGTGTCCTCCCCAGAAATGTCGAATACAAGGTTTCTCAGACCTACAGTTGGTTTTCAAATGCCACCCAGTGTCTCCAAAAATATTAACTTTTAAACATAATTTGTAGATAAGTAAAAAGTGATTCACCTCAGAAAATAGGCTGACTTGTAGTTGTTGCTGAGTGGTCAAGTGAAATGGGGACAGTGGTCTTAAACTTGGCAACAGTCCAATCAGAAGATATCGCCAAGGCCCATGATGACAAGACAAGGTTACTACCTTTGGCCAATGATTTTCTTTTTTTCTCTCCCTCTCTCTCTCTCTCTCTCTTCCCCTGTGAGTGTGTGTACAGGTTTGACTATACTTGTGTGGGCCAAATGTTCTTACTTGTATAGTGAAATATTATGACAACCATCTAGTGAAGACATGTTACTGGTCGTCATTAGTTGAAAAGGCTTATAAATGGGCCAAAACATGTTTTTATTTAAATCTAGTTTTGCATGTTTTTGTGATGGGTAGGTTTAGGTGTATGGGGTTGGGTTAGGAGATAAAAATCAAGTCCATGAAATGTCTTCCCTAATATAGTGAAACAAAGATGTCTGGACATTTTGTATTGGCATCTTGAGTACCAAACTGACAAAGCATGTGAAAAAGTGTAAATCTATATAAAATGTATGATTGTGAGTTACATTAAGTTCAGATCAAAGTTTGTTTAGTAATCAATGCAGAAATACATATATTAATCAAAGGTTTCACAAAATTATTCTTTCCACTGTAGATAACTAAACAGTGTTTAGCTATTATGCAACCCACAACTGGAACCAGCTTTCAGATGTCATAAGAGGAGCATAGATCAAAAAGTTTCATTCAGTTTGTCCTTTTATTAATAAAAAAAAAAATCAAAAGCAAAATGGTTGTTTATATAATATAATGATTCTGATGTATTAACCTGAATGAAAAAATGAGGGACACCCCTATAAAATAAAAAATAATTTCACACAGATACACATTTTCTGGTGCCATTTTAAAATGCTGAGCCAGTTAAACATTAAAGGGCACCTATTATGCAAAATTCACTTTTACATGGTGTTTGAACATAAATGTGAGTTGGCAGTGTGTGTACACAACCACCCTATAATGATAAAAATCCCCATAAATCATAAGAGCTGTCTCAGAACAAGCCGTTCGTGGCGTCACTTTGCACAGGCCTCTCCCATGACTGTTGACGGACACTGCCGTTTCAGTATAGACTCACCCTGAGTGAGCTGTACACAGTCCGCCATTGTTTCGACGCCGGAGCAGGTTTGAGTTCGTTTATGTCTGCGCAAATCATTGACTGGTCTTGAGATAAAATCCCGAGTCCTCTAAGTCTGAGACCGAGACAAGACTAAGACCTTCAAAAAATGGTCTTGAGTACTACAACACTACTGGTCACGGCAGTAATGAAAGGGAGAGTGTGCACTTTATTACAGTTCATCAGAGTTGTTTTACAGACAAAGTTTACCAGTTTATTAAGCACCCCCTGAAAAGGTCTGTGTTTGAGAGTTTTTGTGTAATTCGCTGTGTATGTTGATGATAATACAAGGGAGAGTTTATGGAAAAGACTAAAATGCGCATTTCTTGTACTGTGTTTTATTCAGCTCTTATGGTGATTTTGTGGAGTGAAACGGACGCTTCATCTTTTTTGTGAAGTACAATAAACGTCATAAAACTCATCAGTAAAGTTTTGGCCATCATTCGGACAGAGTCTGCTACAACAGGCTTGTACTAATAGTGGATAAAAGCAAGATGACAAATAAGTTATAACTGTAATTAAACTAAACTATACCTGTTCTATCTCCATACAGCATATAATCTCTGGCTCTGTAGGCATTATTGTCCGACTCCGGTTAGAACTGAACAGGACTACTGAGAGTTTCTGGGGTCAGAGGCACCAGCTCATTTGCATTTAAAGGGATACACACAAAAACGGTGAAAAGTGACAGTTTTAACATGCTGTAAAAAATGATCTTTGGGGTATTTTGAGCTGACTTATTTTACATCTTGTAAAAAAAGGGCATAATAGGTGCCCTTTAAAACTTTCCACACAAAATACAGAAATAGGGCCTCACATCTGCATGGCTTTTTATATGTATTTGTAAGTGTGATGGCAAAAAAAAAAAAAAAGGGGCCGTATTCACAAAACATTTTATCTTAGCACTAAGAGTTCTTAGTTAAGAGTTTTCTCTTAAAACCCATTCACAAAGCTGCTGAGAGCAACTTTTACTAAGGAATAGAGAGAAGTCTTAAGCTAAGAGTGGCGGGGTTGACCTCGTTGCTATGGATGATGTCATCACGCTTACTAACTATACACAGTGATTGGCTGATATCTCTGTCAGTGATTTAATTATAGAATTATTTTGTTGAACGAGGTTTCATGTTGCCATATTCAAATAAAGATTTTAAAATAAAAATGTTGCCATATTCAAATAAAGATTTTAAAAAGTAGGCCAAGTGTCACTAATTAAACTAGTATATGTTCAGCTAATTGTCTGCATCTCGAGAGATTGCAGAATTCAAGCGAAAATTATGTTTTATAAACAAAGTTCGTGAGGTTCAAATGGTATATCTAATCAGCGCGAGAGGAGGTGTGTATATATACAGCCGAGAGCCGACTCACCTAGTTACCTCCACAGTTTTCTGCATCCCTCTGCCACCCCGACACCTCAGTCTCGGTCGGCGATACGGGGCAGAACTCTGGGTTTGGGCTAAATTCCAAGCTCGGAGCCCTCGATCTCCTCGGACAGCGCCTAATACGCTTATGTTCTTTTACTCTATTCGATCATTTGTAAGTGTGAACTTGTGAAAACAAATCTGACATTTTTTTTTATTAAAGATTTATTTTTGGTGTTTTATCGTAGATTAAAATCTATAAATCAAAAATGTATTGGTGAAGAAAAGGTTCAGCACTCAAGGCTCTATTGTTATTGCCTCAATGTTGTATAGTGTCTTTGGGCGGATTGCGGCAACAGCCATTATGATTGTTTGTGATTTGGTCTTAGTGACTTAGGAGTCCTCTTGACTACTCCTAGCGTTTCACAGATTTAGGAGCTAGTTTCAGCACTAAAATGCTTTGTGAAATACTAAACTAAAATACTAAAATTAGGACTGACACACCCATTATTTTTAAGAGTTTCTCCTAAATCGGCAAGTTAGGAGCTACTTTTAGCGTCAAGATGTTTTGTGAATACGGCCCCAGATTCTAAATCTCTTTTTACACTGAGGAATGCAGCAATTATATTCCAGAATGAATTTGCAAATGACGTTTTAGGTCTGTGTAATATGTGTAACTCTTTCCACACTGATGACACGTGAAAGGCTTCTCTCCTGTGTGAGATCTTATGTGCGTCTTAAGGTTTCCTTTAGTTGTGAAACACTTTCCACACTGAGGGCAGGTGAAAGGCCTCTCTCCAGTGTGAACTCTCATGTGAGTCTTTAAGTTTGCTTCGTTTGAGCAGGTCTGTCCACAGTTATTGCACATGAAAGGCTTCTCTCCAATGTGAGTTATTACATGATTCTTAAGATGATCGCTGTCTGTGAAACTCATTCCACACTGATGACATGTAAAACTGCTCTCTGAGTGAACCCTCATATGGCTATTAAGGTTTTTTTTACGTCTGAAGCTCTTTCCACACTGATCACACGAGAACAGCTTCTCTCCAGTGTGAATTTTCATGTGAGAATTAATTTCTGCTCTATATGAAAAACTTATTCCACAGTGAGAGCACATGTAAGGCTTCTCTCCATTGTGAATCCTCATGTGGCTTTTAAGGCTGTTTTTTCGAGTGAAACTCTTTCCACACTGTTGGCAGGTGAAGGGGTTTTCTCCAGTGTGAATTCTCATGTGGACTTTAAGGTTTCCTTTCTGAGTGAAACTTATTCCACACTGTTGGCATGTAAAAGGGTTTTCTCCATTGTGAACTATCATGTGGACTTTAAGGTTTCCTTTTTGAGTGAAACTTTTTCCACACTGTTGGCAGGTGAAAGGGTTTTGTCCATTGTGAATTCTCATGTGGACTTGAAGATTTCCTTTTCGGTTGAAACTCTTTCCACACTGAAAGCAGGTGAAACTTCTGGATTCTGTTTTCCGAGCTCTTATTCGTGTGGTCTTTTTAATCTGCGAGCAAATAAAAGATTTTTCTTCAGTTATTAAATCATGATGCTTCTCTTCCATTTCATTCAGTTCTTGACTCTCTTCTTTCAGCATCATCACGTCTAAGGTGAAAAAAGAAAAATACAAGTTAACCCCTGTTCCAGAAAAAAAAACAAATTGGTTATGCTGGTTGAAAATCTCTGCACATCATGATAGCAATCACTAAGTTAAGTTGTCTAAGTGTATGTATATGTGTGTGTATGTCTGTGGAAGGCATAGGACCATAAAATGTTCGTACCTGCCTGTCAGTGTACATATTTTCATACCACCATGCACATTCTTGCGCAGACATCACGTGTACTATGCAGACATCAGTCACCGAGTACCGCAACCTAAACAACAGCCACCGTTTACAGTTCCTCCTGAACCAAAACAACAAGCTTATGCTGGATTCACGCCATAACTACTATAATTTGGAAGAGGCGGAAACCCGTGACGTTACATTTGGAGTGGTTTCAATGGCGAAATTAATCTGCAGCAGTCAGGTGGTACAGGTCAGTGCTCTTTAAAGGGATAGTTCACACAAAAATTTAAATTCTGTCATTTACTCACCCTGACGTTGTTCTAAACCTGTATGAATTTCTTTCTTCTGCTGAACACAAAGGAAGATATTTGGAAGAATGTTTGTAAATAAGCAGATCTGGTCTCATTGACTACCATAGTATTTTCTTCACACTATGGTAGTCAATGGCTCCCGAGATCTGCTTGGTTACATTCTTCCAAATATTTTCCTTGTGTTCAGCAGAAGTGTTCAAAAAGGGAAGTCGTCTTTTACTATTGTAAGTTAATGTTGTTAATTAGAGAGAAACGTTTTACATTTAGCCTAAGTAACTGTAGCAAGTAACTTTAGCGTATTCTTAAACTTGAACCACATATAGTTATTATAGTCTTTTTCACAGAAACACAAAATGACTTATAAAGTCTCAAAGAAGTTGAGCTTCCATAGGAATGAACTCTGCTCTGCGCCAGTGGACACGCATCATTATGAATTCCTGTGCGGCAACATTGGTGTAAACTAATAGGTTGCAATCTATCTACACCGGAAATGAACAGTGTGTTGTGTCAAAAACACCCATTATAATCAGTGAGACTGTCTACACAGTCATGTGAAAAAGATTGTGCTGCTTTGCTTTGTCTGGGCAGCTCCCTCGCTCAGTGTTGTCATCGCTGTCAGTTTTTAAGGCTTCCTCAATGCAGCAGTTAACTGTGGCCTCAAGGTCATCAGAAAAGCTTCCCCTAAACCGGGAATCAACAAAGCTTGTCAAGTCCATCACCTTCTTTGCATCATCAGTGTACCTGGATTCAAGATCTAATTTCATTAACCTTTTCAGGTCTTTGGTGAGGGCACTGTCTTAATTTTTCACCTCAAGAATGTCTGAGGTGATGTGACTTCGCACCGGCCTCAGGGCTGACAGGCTCACTCTGTTCTCTGAAGCCAAAGCATCAGTAAAAGCACTGAGTGGTTCAAGGATTTTTAAGACTTGGTCAATGAGGGCAATATCTGTATCCTTTGGCAGTTTGTGTCACATGGATGAAGTGTCCTACAACCAATGATCATCTTTTTGTCCAAATTTGCTCAATGTGAGCATGAACTCCTCATTGGACCCAAGATCAATCTTTTGAAATATAAAACACAATTACAAAGTAATATGAAAGTAGTTTCAAAGAGTCATTATATCTGGCACAGGACACACAGTGTGTGTGAGTGTCTCTAAGACACTCATACAGCATCACATGGGGGTTCTTCTGGCTACAGAATTTTCCCAACTGGCAGCTCTGCCACCCTTCTTTAAATACCCAGACCAGAACAAAAGGGTTGTAAATATTTACTACACAAACACCTGGTTTCGGGGGAAAGGATCGGATATCTTGAAGAGACCACTCAAAAAGGAGAACAGAATTCTCTTAAGTTTCAATCTTTCTCATCCTACCAGTGACTGCAGTGAAGTTGAGACTATTTTACCAATCGCATTTAAAAAGACATTTAAAAAGATACCAAACATGAAAGGGAAAAACAATAGATTCACAAGATACATCATATATGGTATATATATGCATTCTGTGACTTGAATCAGGGGGAAGGGAAGGGAGAGGGGAGAAGAAGTTTGTGCAGGGCGGTGTCCTACACTCCTTCTGTGAGATCTTCTCTCCATATTAGTAGATTAGTGAGTTTTATTGTTTTATTGCAGTGTTGGATCTCAGCTTTTGTCTTATCAGTAAAACCAGTATTTACAAAGTCAGCCACGTCAGACTAATTAACAGTTCCAAACTTGACATATTACTGAAATATTGAAAGGTTAAAATAACATTTCTTTAACAGATGCTTACCTTAATAGGGTTGGGCGATATGACCAAAATCTTTGATATAGCTATCTTTGCTTTAAATAAGGATTTTATGATATCAACATTTTTGATACCATACCAATTTTACAATTCTTGTCACCAATGTCAATATCAGAAAAAACTACTAGCCTAAATAAATAAAACTCAAGCTCACTGACAAGTAAACAGTTCGTGATGAAATAAGAATAAGAAAGTAATTACAAGCAATACGACAAAAAAAACTACAGGAGAACAAATAAATAATAAATGGTATGTGCATTGTATAAATTAATATGTATAAAAACACTGCATAGACTTAATTGTGTAAATGAAATATATATTTTCTCTGATTAGTTACAAAAGTGGATTAGTCAAGAGCAGTGAGAGATTTTCTCTCTTTTGTTTGATTAATATGAATGACAGATAGCAGGAAAATTAGACAGCTGTCGTTTTAAGCACTGCCGGGTTTCTTTATGGCTCTGGGTCCATTATACTGTAACACTTGCGTTTTCTTTCAGTTTACTTGTTTACTTTCATTTAAGACATAAATGACCGTGTTTACGAGGATACTTGCAAAGATGGGCATTTTGTACATACGTATGTACAAACCCGATTCCAAAAAAGTTGGGACACTGTACAAATTGTGAATAAAAAAGGAATGCAATAATTTACAAATCTCATAAACTTATATTTTATTCAGAATAGAATATAGATAACATATCAAATGTTGAAAGTGAGACATTTTGAAATGTCATGACAAATATTGGCTCATTTTGGATTTCATGAGAGCTACACATTCCAAAAAAGTTGGGACAGGTAGCAATAAGAGGCCGGAAAAAGTTAAATGTACATATAAGGAACAGCTGGAGGACCAATTTGCAACTTATTAGGTCAATTGGCAACATGATTGGGTATAAAAAGAGCCTCTCAGAGTGGCAGTGTCTCTCAGAAGTCAAGATGGGCAGAGGATCACCAATTCCCCCAATGCTGCGGCGAAAAATAGTGGAGCAATATCAGAAAGGAGTTTCTCAGAGAAAAATTGCAAAGAGTTTGAAGTTATCGTCATCTACAGTGCATAATATCATCCAAAGATTCAGAGAATCTGGAACAATCTCTGTGCGTAAGGGTCAAGGCCGGAAAACCATACTGGATGCCCGTGATCTTCGGGCCCTTAGACGGCACTGCATCACATACAGGAATGCTACTGTAATGGAAATCACAACATGGGCTCAGGAATACTTCCAGAAAACATTGTCGGTGAACACAATCCACCGTGCCATTCGCCGTTGCCGGCTAAAACTCTATAGGTCAAAAAAGAAGCCATATCTAAACATGATCCAGAAGCGCAGGTGTTTTCTCTGGGCCAAGGCTCATTTAAAATGGACTGTGGCAAAGTGGAAAACTGTTCTGTGGTCAGACGAATCAAAATTTGAAGTTCTTTTTGGAAAACTGGGACGCCATGTCATCCGGACTAAAGAGGACAAGGACAACCCAAGTTGTCATCAACGCTCAGTACAGAAGCCTGCATCTCTGATGGTATGGGGTTGCTTGAGTGCGTGTGGCATGGGCAGCTTACACATCTGGAAAGGCACCATCAATGCTGAAAGGTATATCCAAGTTCTAGAACAACATATGCTCCATCCAGACGTCGTCTCTTTCAGGGAAGACCTTGCATTTTCCAACATGACAATGCCAGACCACATACTGCATCAATTACAACATCATGGCTGCGTAGAAGAAGGATCCGGGTACTGAAATGGCCAGCCTGCAGTCCAGATCTTTCACCCATAGAAAACATTTGGCGCATCATAAAGAGGAAGACGCGACAAAGAAGACCTAAGACAGTTGAGCAACTAGAAGCCTGTATTAGACAAGAATGGGACAACATTCCTATTCCTAAACTTGAGCAACTTGTCTCCTCAGTCCCCAGACGTTTGCAGACTGTTATAAAAAGAAGAGGGGATGCCACACAGTGGTAAACATGGCCTTGTCCCAACTTTTTTGAGATGTGTTGATGTCATGAAATTTAAAATCAACTTATTTTCCCCTTAAAATGATACATTCTCAGTTTAAACATTTGATATGTCATCTATGTTGTATTCTGAATAAAATATTGAAATTTGAAACTTCCACATCATTGCATTCTGTTTTTATTCACAATTTGTACAGTGTCCCAACTTTTTTAGAATCGGGTTTGTATATATAACCGTTCAAGGCCAATAGAGCGCCAAAGCGGGTGCGTATGCGTCTCTCAGACAGTCAATCTCGCGCAAATGGAGACACGAGTCGTCTTTCGCTGCTGACTGTGATTCAAAGGCTTAAAATTACTCGTTTTTACACCGCAATGCTTACAAACGCATGCAAATGAAGTTTTTGTGACCACGCAGCACAGCAACCTTACGTGAATGACTAACTTAAGTAGGCGACAGTCTGTTGATGTCATTCACTGTGACTCTGCCCTGGCACCCCCCACCCCTCTCCATTTTCAAAAACTTATCAGATCTAGACGAATCACAATAATGACCTAAAGGTGACAAGTTTGCACCCCTGCATATTCAGTGGAGGCAGGTCTCTCAATCTAATATTGAATTCCTCAACAACACAATTTATAAACTCTGTAGTATTGTGTTGAATGAAGGATTGATGGAAGAACATTGTGTTCTTTATGAGTACCCACCATCAACATGCCGAAGTGTACACCCTCAAGAATTTCACTTGACTCAACGACGCATTTCCTCAAAATGAAGAAATTACTCTTCACAATGTGAAACTGGATTACCACTGTCAATGTAGGAAAACAATCATAGGAAAACTTCAGACAATCATTATCTGCACTTTTGCAGTGAATATTTTTTTTTTAAATAAACACTTTGATCAGGTAAATGAACAGGAAGTACAGTGGGTTCGCGGGACATAAGCCCATGTTAATCAATTGCCGTTGGGCAGATAATGGGTCGGAGGGATCGCAGGGTGATTGGGATGACAAATGCCCGAGCCCTGTGTCTCGGGCGAATCCGTGGAGTTGTTTTTTAAAGTAGATTTTATATTATTTAATTTTTTAGCACTGAAACGACTCTGAAGTTAAATAAACGTGTCCGGCTGAGTGTGCTTAGTACAGTAGAGCTGGTTTAATCAATAAAAATTATATCAAAAGTGAAATGTCATCTAAAAATGCAGTGCCTGTAGACACTTCTTCCCCAGGCCAGTTTCCCATCCCTTTGTACACGCCCCTTTGGTTTTAGCAGGCTGCCGATTGGTCGAGCCATCCTTTTGCACTGCAGTCGGTCCAGAAAGGATATAAATAATCCCTGCACAGGTCACTCTTGGTCACTCACTTACAGTGGGAAGAACAAGTATTTGATACACTGCCGATTTTGCAGGTTTGCCCACTTACAAAGTATGTAGAAGTCTGTAATTTTTATCATAGGTACTCTTCAACTGTGAGTGACAGAATCTAAAACAAAAATCCAGAAATTCACATTGTATGATTTTTAAATAATTAATTTGCATTTTATTGCATGACATAAGTATTTGATACATCAGAAAAGCAGAACTTAATATTTGGTACAGAAACCTTTGTTTGCAATTACAGAGATCATACGTTTCCTGTAGTTCTTGACCAGGTTTGCACACACTGCAGCAGGGATTTTGGCCCACTCCTCCATACAGACCTTCTCCAGATCCTTCAGGTTTCGGGGCTGTCGCTGGGCAATACAGACTTTCAGCTCCCTCCAAAGATTTTCTATTGGGTTCAGGTCTGGAGACTGGCTAGGCCACTCCAGGACCTTGAGATGCTTCTTGTCGTTGTCATGCTGGGAAGGAGGTTGTTGGCCCCATCCATCCTCCCCTCAATATGGTGCAGTCGTCCTGTGGGATGGTGTTCTTGGGGTTGTACTCATCCTTCTTCCTCCAAACATGGCGAGTGGAGTTTAGACCAAAAAGCTCTATTTTTGTCTCATCAGACCACATGACCTTCTCCCATTCCTCCTCTGGATCATCCAGATGGTCATTGGCAAACTTCAGACGGGCCTGGGCATGCGCTGGCTTGAGCAGGGGGACCTTGCGTGCGCTGCAGGATTTTAATCCATGACGGCGTAGTGTGTTACTAATGGTTTTCTTTGAGACTGTGGTCCCAGCTCTCTTCAGGTCATTGACCAGGTCCTGCCGTGTAGTTCTGGGCTGATCCCTCACCTTCCTCATGATCGTTGATGCCCTACGAGGTGAGATCTTGCAAGGCGCCCCAGACCGAGGGAGATTGACCGTCATCTTGAACTTCTTCCATTTTCTAATAATTGCGCTAACAGTTGTTGCCTTTTCACCAAGCTGCTTGCCTATTGTCCTGTAGCCCATCCCAGCCTTGTGCAGGTCTACAATTTTATCCCTGATGTCCTTACACAGCTCTCTGGTCTTGGCCATTGTGGAGAGGTTGGAGTCTGTTTGATTGAGTGTGTGGATAGGTGTCTTTTATACAGGTAACGAGTTCAAACAGGTGCAGTTAATACAGGTAATGAGTGGAGAACAGGAGGGCTTCTTAAAGAAAAACTAACAGGTCTGTGAGAGCCGGAATTCTTACTGGTTGGTAGGTGATCAAATACTTATGTCATGCAATAAAATGCAAATTAATTATTTAAAAATCATACAAAGTGATTTTCTGGATTTTTAGATTCCGTCTCTAACAGTTGAAGAGTACCTATGATAAAAATTACAGACCTCTGCATGCTTTGTAAGTAGGAAAACCTGCAAAATCGGCAGTGTATCAAATACTTGTTCTCCCCACTGTACACTTTCATAATAATTTTATTGCTGCATTCACTCTCACTCTCATATAATCACTTTACACACACACATTGCACCCGATTCCTTACATGTTCCTCACTTTTATTCATTATATATTTTTATCACATTTTCATTTTTCTTAATTTCATGATGGGTTATGAAGACTGCCCAATCTGTTTCAGAGGCTACCACCAGCTGAGCCAGCACCTAACCCTAACTCACAGCATCAAGAACAAGGCGGAGCGTAAGCATCTGCTTTCACTCCAATCGGGGCGGGTGGACGTCCGCAAGGGCACCTGCCCTGTGCCCGCCTGCGGCAGGTCCACTACCTGGATGGACAGACGTCTGATGGGGCACACGGAGTTGACGGTGGCAGCTCGGCGAGAGGCCATGGTGGCGCTAAAGAGACGCGGGACAATCCGCAACCTCGCCAAGCTGCGGGCCAGCAACCCGGCTGTGCCCATGGCCTCGTCAATAGACCTGGTCGAGTCTGGGGACCTGGACGACTTCATTGTCCCTCCGGAGGAGGGGGAGAAGGAGCAGCGGCCCTGCACAAACCCCAGCTGCCTGAAGGTCCAGGACGAGGCGGCGGACCTCAGGAAGCAGGTTGACGTCCTCAGCATTGCCCTGAGAGATGTCACCCGCAGCTACTGGGCCGTCCCCTCCTCCCAGGTCTCCTGGGTCACTGATAGGCTCTTATCCTCTTTACATTCCTCCGTAAAGGGAGTGGCGACGGCGGCTGCACCTCCAGATGAACCGGCTGGCCAGGATCAGCCTTCCACATCATCGGCCCAACAGTGGGAGGAGCACCCTTTCTCCGACCACGTGGCAGCTCTGAGTGAGTACCGCGCTGTCGCTTCTCCCTAACCCGTTGTTCTTGTGTGTTTTGTTTTCGCAGACGTCCTTCTCAAGGAGTACAGGGGCCACCAGCTGGGCGCTGACCCCAGTCCGAGGCTGCTGAACAACGTGGCCTCCAAAACATTTAGGATCCATCATTTCATCGGGTACATGGCGGCGGGGCAGACCGACCTGGCCAGCATGGGTTTCCTGAACCAGACAGCGAGGATGCTGTCTTGGCTCAACTCCCTCAACCAGGCCAAGATCGCGGAGCCGACGGTTCACCATTACATTAAGAACGTGGCCCAGTTCCTGGCATATGTGTCAGAGACCCCTCTGCCCATGTGCCGGCTGTCCCGGACCGTCATGGTGGGCCGCAACAGGGAGATCAAGGCCATGATTCGTTCGGTGAGGCAGAGAGTGATGGTGCACGAGGTGAAGGTGAAGCAGGCCAAGGAGGGCCGCCTCATCCCCAAGGCCACTCTCCGCCAGTGCGCCGCCTCTGCCAAAGCCGCCATCCCTGAAATCCCCACAGCCACAGGAACCGGCACAAGGTGGCACAATTCATGTGCCACGGCACCACCACAGCTGACAGGTTATACGCCCTGAACCTGGACACCAAGCGGGCGGCAGAACACCGTCGTCTGTTTGAGAAAGCCGTGGTGGGTGAGGAAGCCACCCCGAGGACCTGTAAGAAAAGCCTGCAGGCTTCCACCAACCTGTTACCCACCGAGGAACCGGAGACAAGGGAGTCGGCTTCGGTAAGTCCGTCTTTTCGTGAATCTGTTTAACCGTTTGTCTGACAAGTAGGCGTGTTCGCTGACTCTTTGCCTTTCTCGCTCTTTGCAGGAGGGGCCGACCATGGAGAAAGCGGAGGCTGACCCTCTCAGGTCACCCTACAAAGTGGCGCAAAAGCTCCTCAGCCAGGCCATAAAGAAGCAGCGGAAGCCAACAAAGTTTTTTTTTCCTATTGTCTTGTCTTTTTTTGATGCCACACAAATTGAATAAAAACATTTAATGAAAACAATGAAAAAAACTGGTTCCACGGACACTGCGTTTTCATGCAAATTAAGCACTGAAATGACTTTAAAGATAGTGGAATGTGTACAGTTGTGTGTGCTTAGTACAGGTGGTTTAATCAACAAGAATTGATATCACGTGACAAAAAAAAAAAAAAAAACCACAAAAACGTCCCAACACTATTTATAGATGATATTTCACATTTAACATTACTGTTATTGATAAATTACCCATAGGCACAAACGTTATACGACTGATTATGAGTACCCTATTTAAATGCTCAGTTGTCAGAGCTATTTATACTTTGTTTCTGAGCGTGTATTCTCATCCGTGGTAACCAGGAAGTGAGCGCAAAAACGCATGAGACCGTACTCTTTCGAACCGGCTCGATGTACACTATACACGACATTAAAGGGTTAGTTCACCCAAATGTCACCAAAGAAGTGTGTTTTTGGTTGTGAGGTAAAGTTAACCTTGTTCAGCTTCCCAAAGAACCCAGCGTTAAGTGAACAGTGGATGCAGTTTGTTTTTCAAGTGTGTTCCTGGCATTTTCGGTGATGAATGTTTTATAAGCAAGGCCCATTGGATTTGCAGATCATTGCAGGCGGTAAGTGAAACTGCATCAAATGTCTGTTTTGTTGGCAATCGGCGCGTAAGTGCATATAAATGTAAACACGTACCGTTCTCCACCCACGGTTTGGCGCGCACTTGCACCGTGGTTCATCTCAAATCTGATGGCGCATCTATAATATGGTTTGTTGAAGATAACGCGTAAAACAGACAGACATGTTTCTGTCGATGGATACACATTCTGGCTTCCCAATACATTACAACAGCGATGATCAAAAAGCATGAACAAAACAGTCCCTCTTGTATACGAGTGCCGTGCCGTATGCTTGAACGTGACCCAGTAGTTTATGCCGTCCTCAGCCGGGTGTTGATAGCGCGCGAGCGCAGGTGAGACCTGAACAGCACACGTTGATATTTGTTTAAACTCATTTAAGCCTTGCCTTGCAAATATTCAAGAGCAAGACGCGAAAGAGAACTTGTGCGCATATAATTTACAAATCTCATAAACTTATATTTTATTCACAATAGAATATAGATTACATATCAATGTTGAAAGTGAGACATTTTGAAATGTCATGCCAAATATTGGCTCATTTTGGATTTCATGAGAGCTACACATTCCAAAAAAGTTGGGACAGGTAGCAATAAGAGGCCGGAAAAGTTAAATGTACATATAAGGAACAGCTGGAGGACCAATTTGCAACTTATTAGGTCAATTGGCAACATGATTGGGTATAAAAAGAGCCTCTCAGAGTGGCAGTGTCTCTCAGAAGTCAAGATGGGCAGAGGATCACTAATTCCCCCAATGTTGCGGCGAAAAATAGTGGAGCAATATCAGAAAGGAGTTTCTCAGAGAAAAATTGCAAAGAGTTTGAAGTTATCATCATCTACAGTGCATAATATCATCCAAAGATTCAGAGAATCTGGAACAATCTCTGTGCGTAAGGGTCAAGGCCGGAAAACCATACTGGATGCCCTTGATCTTCGGGCCCTTAGACGGCACTGCATCACATACAGGAATGCTACTGTAATGGAAATCACAACATGGGCTCAGGAATACTTCCAGAACACATTGTCGGTGAACACAATCCACCGTGCCATTCGCCGATGCCGGCTAAAACTCTATAGGTCAAAAAAGAAGCCACATCTAAACATGATCCAGAAGCGCAGGTGTTTTCTCTGGGCCAAGGCTCATTTAAAATGGACTGTGGCAAAGTGGAAAACTGTTCTGTGGTCAGATGAATCAAAATTTGAAGTTCTTTTTGGAAAACTGGGACGCCATGTCATCCGGACTAAAGAGGACAAGGACAACCCAAGTTGTTATCAGCGCTTAGTTCAGAAGCCTGCATCTCTGATGGTATGGGGTTGCTTGAGTGCGTGTGGCATGGGCAGCTTACACATCTGGAAAGGCACCATCAATGCTGAAAGGTATATCCAAGTTCTAGAACAACATCTGCTCACATCCAGACGTCGTCTCTTTCAGGGAAGACCTTGCATTTTCCAACATGACAATGCCAGACCACATACTGCATCAATTACAACATCATGGCTGCGTAGAAGAAGGATCCGAGTACTGAAATGGCCAGCCTGCAGTCCAGATCTTTCACCCATAGAAAACATTTGGCGCATCATAAAGAGGAAGACGCGACAAAGAAGACCTAAGACAGTTGAGCAACTAGAAGCCTGTATTAGACAAGAATGGGACAACATTCCTATTCCTAAACTTGAGCAACTTGTCTCCTCAGTCCCCAGACGTTTGCAGACTGTTATAAAAAGAAGAGGGGATGCCACACAGTGGTAAACAGGGCCTTGTCCCAACTTTTTTGAAATCCCCATTAGATAATGAAAGGAAGGTAATTCAAACACTCGATGTTCGTTAAAAGTGAGTTTTGAGTGAAAGTGTAATCTTAATCTTTTACATTTTAGCTTGATGCTAACTGTAGCTCTAATGCACCTGTTGCGCCAGGAGCTAATCTATTACACAATCTGTTTTGTTACAATATTTCGCATAAGGTTCCAAGTATATGCTTTTAGTTTGTTTTCTAGAAAGAATATAGATAACGTGTGGATTACTGTAAAGTGCTGTTAATGGGCAAGCCATCATGCCAGAATAAAGGCTATAATGGCTGAATACAAACAAAAGAATAACGATAAAAGAATAATGAAGATTAAGTCCGAGGTGTAAAACATTCATTGACTGATAACAATAGAGCATGAATTGAGCTGTTCTCCTCGCCAGACATTAGACCAAAGACTGCAAATGGGTGTTTACCGGGCAATAACATTGCATTAACATCTTTATCAGCCCTCTGTAAAAAAACTCCCGACAAGGTCTTCTTTGTAGAATGCATAATTTTAGAGATATCATCTTCAGATTTGAAATGAAGCATGACCACACTCGTGGCTTCACTTTAGTTGTGGTTATAAGTTGTTATACTACATTCACATAATATTTTTATACATTTAAAAATATATTCTTAATATTTTTTATTTTTGTTTTTATCTTTGAGCCTATATATCTCTATATTAATAACAGTCTGAGTAATTCGGAGTCTTCAGCTGTAAACTCTCAAGTGTTGGCGTTATGTGTCTATTCAGAATGACTTATGAGCAGCAGCCCTTTTATTTTGGGTATGTCAAAATGCCCCACTTGCCAAAATGGGGGGGTGACAGGCAAGGGATTAAGGTGATTGACTCCATGTGGCTGAGCCTCGGGTGGGGATGCCACTTTCACAAGATAGAGTTCAAATGTTCATTTCCCGAAACATCCTTTGTTTTCTCGGAGTAGTCGTTCCTTAGCCCAGACGTCCCAGCATCTTACAGTCTTACAATCTGAATGCAGCCTTTGAAGTTATGGGCACCTGCCAGTCTTGGTTTAGATCGTATCTTTCTGCTCGCATTCAGTATGTACAACTCAAAAACTGCAGATTTAAAGGGCATATTCAAAATGAATATATAACCTTGCATGAAAATACCATATGAAAAGGTAATGCAGGATTTAAAATGTTTTAAAAAGACATAAGAGCACAAATTTAGTAGATAAAATGGCCGTTTCGTTGACTGTTTGTAAAAAACGCTTTTTTTTCCCAACATCGCGTCATATTACGTCACGAGAGGGAGTCGTTTGCCGGGCTCTGTGTTGACTCAGTGCAGAATAGGTTGGTATTCAGTAGGAGTCTGCGTGCTTTCGGTAGTTTTTCTATTGAGTCCACAGGTTTCCTAAAAAAAAAAAAGTTAGGAAACCTGCATGGTGGCGTTTTGTGCAGGTGAGGAGACAGGACTTCACTTCTGCATCTGCTTCAAAACACGCGGTGGTGTGTAGCGTTCACTTTAGACCGGAGGATCATCATCCCGGCGATATGATGGAGTTCATGTAATAATACTCATGTAAAGGATGATATTAAATGAATAAACATCCACACGCGATGCTTCTTTGCCGTTGTTTTTACGTGAATCAATTTCAACATTGATGAATACAAAGTATGTACATTAACACAAATGCATACAGTCTCACACTTTTCAAAAAAGTTTGAAATTATGTGTTGGTAATGTAAATATTTTATTCATGCTATGTATGTACATTGAAGTTCACTCAAATACATACTCATAACGTCATATACATCCTCACACTATCGGTGAATCGGCACGAAATAAACCCATAACACAGAATTAATGAATAAAGGATAACATGAAACACATACAACAATAACACTATAGTGTCTGTGGTTCGGCCGTCGGTGGGAGAGATGATGGTCACGGATCCATCAGAGATGCAGCTCGAAGAAAACGTGAACTGTGCGCCGTAAGTCTTGTTTTATAAACATTTGCTAACTACCAAATCAGTCATGATGAGAAACCGCTAACGTTATATCACATAACGTTTAGTGTGTACGGATATTAACGAGTGTGACTTATGCCTGATGGTCAAAGCTTATTAGTTTCTGTTATTGGTAAGTATCAATACTCCTAGATGACCAATACCAGCTTTGCTATTGCCTGATACATACTGAGCACAGTGTTCATATCGTTAGCTAGCATGTATAGATCTATAAGCTAACACTGGTCTCTCACCGAGACACCTGCTCTGTTCTCCACTGGTTCTCCTCCCACAACAACTCAATCTGTCTCCTCTAATCGTTGTTCTGTCTAATCCTGGCCTGTCCCTAATTGTGTGTCATTATTGTATGGCTGTGGTCTGCTATATGAGTATTAATAAACATTTATAATTTCCTCAGCGTCCGAACTGTCATTGTGATCCATTGTTTCCTATCGTTGAATTTGCCGCACTCCCAATTTTTTCACAAAAACAACTCCAGAAGCCTTAGTAGCATATTTATAAGTATATTTTAAAGAAAAACTACTTCCTACACTATTTTTCTATACATTGACTCACTGGGGTCTCTAACCTGCAATATGCCCTTTAAGCCATCACAAGTTACAACCGGTGTTCACTAAGGCTCAGTCTTGGGCCCTCTTTTGTTTATTATTTATTTACTGCCCATTTACATGACACATTTTCAGAAAGTACGGTATTCATTTCCCCTGCTATGTTGACAACACCCAGCTTTACCTGTCTTCAAATCCTACTTCTGTTTTTCCTCCACTTTCTCTGTCAAGCTGCTTAGTTTAATTTAAAAACTGGTTTTCATCAAATTTCCTTAAACTCAATAGTGGTAAAACTGAAAGTCGCCTGGTAGGTACAAAAATATACTCTGACTAAATCTGATAGCTTCTCTGTGACTATTTGACCAGTCCATAGTTTTTCCATCCACGCAGGTTAAAAGTTAGAGTGCCGTCCTTGATAGCACCCTATCTTTAGAAGCCCATGTTAATATTATTCGTTCTGCATATTTTCATTTATAAACCATCTTCATCCTTCTTTGACAACAAACAGCACTGCTATCCATGTACATGCCTTAGTTACGTCACATATAGATTATTGCAATTCTCTTCTCTTTGGTCTTCCTTCTAAATTTCTACATAAACTGAAGCTGGCCCAGAATTTAGCTGGCTCTTGGGCAATTCCAGCGTTATGGACATGACATTTGCAGTCAAAACTTGAAATATAAATTCTTAGAGAATGCATTTAATACCAATATATTGAACAGTTTTTTTTTATATACAGTGGGGAGAACAAGCATGTAGAGGTCTGTAATTTTTATCATAGGTACTCTGTAATGAGAACACTATTTTAATAAATACAGTGGGGAGAACAAGTATTTGATACACTGCCGATTTTGCAGGTTTTCCTACTTACAAAGCATGTAGAGGTCTGTAATTTTTATCATAGGTACATTTTTTAACTGTGAGTGACGGAATCCAAAACAAAAATCCAGAAAATCACATTGTATGATTTTTAAATAATTAATTTGCATTTTATTGCATGACATAAGTATTTGATCACCTACCAACCAGTAAGAATTCCGGCTCTCACAGACCTGTTAGTTTTTCTTTAAGAAGCCCTCCTGTTCTCCACTCATTTGAACTCGTTACCTGTATAAAAGACACCTGTCCACACACTCAATCAAACAGACTCCAACCTCTCCACAATGGCCAAGACCAGAGAGCTGTGTAAGGACATCAGGGATAAAATTGTAGACCTGCACAAGGCTGGGATGGGCTACAGGACAATAGGCAAGCAGCTTGGTGAGAAGGCAACAACTGTTGGCGCAATTATTAGAAAATGGAAGAAGTTCAAGATGACGGTCAATCTCCCTCGGTCTGGGGCACCATGCAAGATCTCACCTCGTGGGGCAGCCCAGAACTACACGGCACGACCTGGTCAACGACCTGAAGAGAGCTGGGACCACAGTCTCAAAGAAAACCATTAGTAACACTACGCCGTCATGGATTAAAATCCTGCAGCGCACGCAAGGTCCCCCTGTTCAAACCAGCGCATGTCCAGGCCCGTCTGAAGTTTGCCAATGACCATCTGGATGATCCAGAGGAGGAATGGGAGAAGGTCATGTGGTCTGATGAGACAAAAATAGAGCTTTTTGGTCTAAACTCCACTCGCTGTGTTTGGAGGAAGAAGAAGGATGAGTACAACCCCAAGAACACCATCCCAACCGTGAAGCATAGAGGTGGAAACATCATTCTTTAGGGATGCTTTTCTGCAAAGGGGACAGGACGACTGCACCGTATTGAGGGGAGGATGGATGGGGCCATGTATCGTGAGATCTTGGCCAACAATCTCCTTCCCTCAGTAAGAGCATTGAAGATGGGTCGTGGCTGGGTCTTCCAGCATGACAACGACCCGAAACACACAGCCAGGGCAACTAAGGAGTGGCTCCGTAAGAAGCATCTCAAGGTCCTGGAGTGGCCTAGCCAGTCTCCAGACCTGAACCCAATAGAAAATCTTTGGAGGGAGCTGAAAGTCCGTATTGCCCAGCGACAGCCCCGAAACCTGAAGGATCTGGAGAAGGTCTATATGGAAGAGTGGGCCAAAATCCCTGCTGCAGTGTGTGCAAACCTGGTCAAGAACTGGAGGAAACGTATGATCTCTGTAATTGCAAACAAAGGTTTCTGTACCAAATATTAAGTTCTGTTTTTCTGATGTATCAAATACTTATGTCATGCAATAAAATGCAAATTAATTACTTAAAAATCATACAATGTGATTTTTCGGATTTTTGTTTTAGATTCTGTCACTCACAGTTGAAGAGTACCTATGATAAAAATCACAGACTTCTACATGCTTTGTAAGTGGGCAAACCTGCAAAATCGGCAGTGTATCAAATACTTGTTCTCCCCACTGTATTTATTAAAATAGTGTTCTCATTATAATGTGATGTAATATGAGAGTCCCAATCATAGTTATTATTAGTCGTGCATTGCTGTTTGAGTTGCATGCGCACACCGGTAAACTGGAGCCCTTGCTAGCGAGTCATTTAACTCAACGAAACGCATCCTATATGAGATTAATCAGATACATACAAAATAAACATGATGTTACAAATGATATCTGCACAAAATGACACAAATGCACAAGTGAACTTTAAGTAACATGCGATTCAGAATGTGTAACTCCTGTTATGGATGAAACACGGCAACTAAACCCAAATAATTCCCAACGTTTTATTACAATATTGCTCTCTTTATGATGTTATGTAATATGACAGTCCCAATCATAGTTATTATTAGTCGTGGCATTGCTGTTTGATCTGTGCACGCTGAAGCTGAAAATGATCATATACAGCTTTAATTTCCTAACCAAATGCATCCTATACAAGATAAATCAGATATACACACACAAAATAAACATAATTACAACTTATAATTGCACAAAACAAAAGGCATGGAGGTATAATTCTTTCTTTTAATTTAAAATGGTCCCGGCACGCTCGCTTTGTTTTTCTTCATGTCTGCTCTACGTTTTTTCGTAGTTGAGCAGCACGTATGCGCATGACCTTGCTTAATCGATGATTAATACGTTTTATCAATTAAATTATTATCGAGTACTATATGAAAAAATACTATAATATATTATAGTAAAATACAGTGAATTGTAGTATATTGCAGTATTAGTATTTACTACACTGTTAATTTACTGTAGTATATTTACTATTGTATGGTATATGGTATTGTATACACTATAGTATTTACTAGAGTAATTTTACTATAATATACCACGTTTTTTTTCACGTGGGTATTAAGTGATAGCAATGAATGGGTTTTACTGTTTTCTATTCAGAAGCAGGTATTCACTGATGAAAAATCCATCATAAATTCTGGATGCTGTGACCAGCACTCTACCAGTTCTAACCAGCATAAACCAGTCTGGACCAACATGGAATTCATGCTGGTTTATTCCGGATTTTTCAGCAGGTTTGGGTTTAATGTTACATGAGGGACCTGCTTAATGTCAAATAAAACCACTTTACTTATAACACTTATATGTCATTCTTTCAAAAAAAAAAAAATATATTGATTTCTGTAGAGCTGGAGATTTTAATAAAGATCAAATGACTTCAGCTTTGAGAATGAAACCAACCTGTTTGTTCCTCAGTATCTTCATGTTTCACTCTGAATGTTTCTTCAATCTTCACGTCTTCACGCTCCTCTTCAATAAATGCCATCTTTGTTTGTTCCTCAGTATCTTCATGTTTAACTCTGAATGTTTCTTCAATCTTCATTTCTTCACTCTCCTCTTTAATAAATGCCATCTTTATAACAGTGTCATGTGGCTCTCAGTCGCTTCACTAGGAGTTTTTTCTGTGTTTGGACAATCTGAGAAAAATTAACAGAAAGAAAAATAAATCCAAACTAAATCTCCCGGTGCCTCTCAATCAGCCCTAGTTAAGTAGTCAGCGCACTAGTAAGGGAGTCAGTGTTAACTTAGTGGTTAGCCAAAAACACTCAAAACTACCACCAACAAACTACCAAATTCATGGACATAAATTACAAAGACACTTAATGTTGTAATTTATATTTGTATATTGATTAGTAAATTACATGTAATCTAGTGCACTTTCATGGAAACATTTGCTATTGGTTTGTTAAAGTTGTCATTACACGTTTTTGTTCTCGTTGCATTTACACTGTTTTGACCAGCAGATGACGTCAGCGCGCGGCGATTCAAGCGATTTGAATCACTGAATCATTTAGCAAAGCAATTTATTTATTTGACTCGGAAAAGGCTCCGTTTCTCCATCACTACTGCCTAGTTAACGAACTCGTGTTTACAAACTGAGTCACGATATTGGGAGCGAAATGAGACGCACATTTACTCACAATAAATAACGTTCATTAATGTCGGATAAAGCTTTACACTGATGTTATATTCAATAATAATTCAATACATTTTCGTCGCTAGAGAACACTATTTACTGGAACAGTTTGTATCGATTGAAACTTAAAATGCTTAAAAACACAAACCTTTCGTCTGCAGAATCACAACAGATGCAGGAGCGCGGCGCCGCCTTATGACGTCAGGCCGACATACCAAAATAAAAGTCCTGTTCACATGCTGCTGTCTAAAATCACAAAAGTAAATAAAAACGGACATACAAATACACACAAATAATAAAACATATGTCAGAGGTAGTCATATTTGAATTTTTGTAACAGGCATATTAAAATACATGTCTAGTGACATACTGAAAATTACCAGTGAAAGAGTAGCACTATATCTAAAATTCTGTCTAAAACATCTAATATGTGAGATTCTGCCTAACAGACAAAACAGTAATGTTTGGGTGCAGAAATCATTTATATCAGGGATCAAAAAGTTATTTTTCAGTAACAAAACTAAACTTTAAAATGTTTTTATAATTTTTTTCGAAAGTGCCATAGCAAAAACTATAATTATTATACATTAAACAAGGATAGAGAAACCGACCAGAGAAATATGCAACAAGCATGTTGCAATGTGTTTTATTAATAGTGCAAAATTAATTGTGACTGTGTGTGGACTTTGTAAATGAGTCATAGCTATATGAATGAGTTTAGGCGTTGTTGCCTCAAAAAGCCACATTTGTTTGTAATTGCAATTGCCTTGTGTCAAAATTAACATGATCAATAACTTAATATTTGTAAAATATCTGACCTTGTAGGGTTTTTAAAGTCACCATGGAATCAAAATGGACATTTCTAATTTGTGTTTATTGTAAATGTTTTATCTGTCACTCATATGACGTCACAGCAATAGCAAACTAGATAGATACTATTACAAACGTTATGGATTCAACCGCATAAGTTAGGATAATGTAAGTGTATTTTCTAATGTGGCAACTGTAACCTTTTACTGTAATTATTTCAGCAACAAGGGTGATTTGAAACATGTATCTTGCATTGTTTGCTGTTGAATGAGCTGACTGTTAAAAGTACTAAATTGAAAGAAGATCATACTGTTGTGGTTCGGTGATTAAACCAAATGTTCTCATTACATACAATAATCTTATGTTTGAAACAATGATAATGTGGACTGAATTGTGTATAACTGTAATGAAAGCATGAGATCAGGCTTTGAAAGAAAGACTAGCTGTGTTACAAGTGTGATCCGGTTACTCACGTAACCTCAGTTCTCTGAGAGGAGGGAACGAGACATTGCGCACGCTGCTGTGTTGTAACTCCCAGAGTCTTGTATATCTGTTAGTTAAGTCAAAGATTTTAAATCAATGATGTGTGTGCCAAGCTATATAGTGGGGGGGCTCCGCCCCTAGCTCGTGTCATTGGCCGTTTAATCTTACCGGCATGATGCAATCAGGCTTCAGTATTTGTGGAAGGAGGGGGGTAACCCCATAAAGTAGCAATGCAATGTCTCGTTCCCTCCTCTCAGGGAACCAAGGTTACATGAGTAATCGGAGACGTTATTGTTATAAATGGATGTAATGGCCTGAGCTATGTTTAATAATGACCAGGCTAAGCTGATGAACAGTAATATGTGTTTATTTTAAAGGCTTTAAGTCAAATGCAAATATAAATGAAGCATTATGTAATGTAAATTTAATATCTAACCTACAATGACCCAAAGCACACAAGTAAATCAACTTAACAATGGCTGTAAAAGAAGAAAATGTGTTATTCCTGAGGCCTGCTATTTTTATATGCTGTTGCCCAACCTAAATATTGAGAAACTGAAAGATTTGTAGGTAGGGATGGTCCAAAATTGGTCAAGAGTCTTATAAGCAGCTACCTAAACATTTGGTGGAGCTTTATCTGCTAAATGATGATCTTCAAGCTACTAAATTTAAGAGTTCACTTCCTTTCTCCACCCTGCACTGTGAATTGCAGGAATTACTTTATATATTCAATAGAAAAATAGTCTGATAACTTTTTTTATGATTGTGAGTTACAAATTCAGATCAAAGTTTGTTTAGTAATCAATGCAGAAATCCAGATATTATCAAAGGTTTCACAAAATTATTCTTGCCACTGTAGATAACTAAACAGTGTTTAGCTATTATGCAACCCACAACTGGAACCAGCTTTCAGATGTCATAAGAGGAGCGCAAATTTCATTCAGTTTGTCATTTTATTAATAAAAAACAGCAAGATGGTTGTTTATTTATATAATATAATGATTCTGATGTATTAACTCTTCCCCACCACTGACAGAAATTGTGTTTTCACTGTTATACACTGTTAAAGAGTACTGAATCTTCAGATCAAAACACAGGTGAAGAAGAAGCAGAAACAAGTGATATTATATGTAAGCAGATGCATATGTAAAACAACGCAATCATCAACATTAAACATCATATAAATCAAAACTGCCTAATGTTACTGCATGAAATGTCGACCCAGGACGAGCTATAGGACTGTGAAGCATTAGGGGTGTTGATGGACTCTATCTACTCCATCTATATTTTGATCATCTTTCTGAATACGATCTGGATGTACTGTGATGTAAAACGTGATTTTCTCAGCTTTTTGCTCAAAATGTTGCTTTTTTTATGAAACTTACCCACATTCAAGTGTTGATAGAAACATAGAATGCATTAAGCTAGAATAAAACGTTTTTGTTTGTTTAAAAGCAGAGGGTCTGTTCTTTTGTTTGATATATTGCATATTCAGATATTATAAAACAAAATATTCTGGGGGCCATAAAACTTTTGTGAAAATGATCAGAAATGCTGGTGGTGGCTGGCAAATTTTTTCAAAAACGCTAGCAGGGAAAGAGTTGACCTGAATCAAAAATGAGGGACACCCCTATACAATCAAACATAATTTCATATAGATACATATTTTCTGGTGCCATTTTAAATTGCTGAGCCAGTTAAACTTTAAAACTCCACACAAAATACAGAAATAGGACCCTGACATCTGCACAGCTTTTAAAATGTATCTGTAATTGTGATGGTCCTCTTCCAAAGTGAATCTGCAGGTGATTTTCGAAGTCGCTTAGTTTTTTAAGTCTCTTGTCACACAGAGGAATGCCTCAATTTCTTTCCAGAATGAATTTGCAAATGATGTTTCAGATCTGTGTGATATTTGTAACTCTTTCCACACTCATGACACGTGAAAGGCTTCTCTCCAGTGTGAGATCTTATGTGCGTCTTTAGGTTTCCTTTCATTGCGAAACTCTTTCCACACTGAGGGCAGGTGAAAGGCTTCTCTCCACTGTGAATTCTCATGTGAACCTCAAGGTTTGCTTTGTTTGAGCAAGTCTGTCCACACTGATGACACATAAAATCGTTCTGTCTTGAGTGAACCCTCATGTGGCTATTAAGGTTTATTTTACGTCTGAAGCTTTTTCCACACTGATCACATGAGAACGGCTTCTCTCCAGTGTGAATTCTAATGTGGGCATTAATTGTTGCTCTATGTGAAAAACATTTTCCACATTGAGAGCACATGTAAGGCTTCTCTCCAGTGTGAACTCTCATGTGGCTTGTAAGGCTGGTTTTTCGAGTGAAACTTTTCCCACACTGTTGACAGGTGAAAGGATTTTCTCCAGTGTGAATTCTCATGTGGACTTTAAGGTTTCCTTTTTCAGTGAAACTTTTTCCACACTGTTGGCAGGTGAAAGGCTTCTCTCCAGTGTGAACTCTTATGTGGGCATTAAGGTTGGCAGGATGACTGAAACTCTTTCCACACTGAAAGCAGGTGAAATTTCTAGATCCTGTTTTCCGAGCTCTTTTTCGTGTGGAATTCTTTTTAGTCTGTGAACAACTAAAAGATTTTTCTTCAGTTATTAAATCATGATGCTTCTCTTCCATTTCATTCAGTTCTTGACTCTCCTCTTTCAGCATCATCACGTCTAAGGTGAAAAAAGACAAAGTGAAAGACATTTAGCAACATTTAGACCAGTGGTTAGGGTGGCCAACCGTTCCATATAATACAGAATCGTCCCATATTTAGGACATCAAAGTAGCATTCCGTATTAAACCCATATGGAACACAGTTTGTCCTGTATAGGCAGTAGTATAAAAGCAGGCATACAACCTAGTTTTAAAAGCAAGTGGGAGGTGGGGAAAGTTAATTCCCTTCACTGTTGGTTTCAGCATAAGAGTTTGGGCAAATGCTGACTACATGATTATTGTTAATGAGCCCAACAGACAGCCATGCAAAAAAACATGCAATTGACCTGAAGAAAGACATTGTGGCGACATGACCAGACCAACAGGCAAGAAGACACTGCTCACAGTCAATATAAAACATTTATTGACTCCAAAACTTTTCCTTTGCTTACATTTTACAAACAAAAACATAAAACGAAAAATCGGAAGAGGTTGTTGAATAAAGTCGTTATTTTTGTTTGTTAGTTTTCTTGCGCACAAAAAGTATTCTTGTCGCTTCATAACAGTAAGGTTGAAACACTGTAGTTGCATGGACTATTTTAACTTTACTACCTTTCTGGGCTTTGAAATTGGTCGTTGTGTTGCTTTCTGTGGAGGGGTTAGAAAGATCTCGGATTTCATCAAAAAGATCTTAATTTGTGTTACGAAGATGAACAAAGGTCTTACGGGTTTGGAACGACATGAGGGTGAGTAATTAATGACGGAAATTTCATTTTTGGGTGAACTAACCCTTTAAGCATAAAAGGTTCATGGGTGTAGGCTACATGACTTTACAAACATTTGACATATTAAATAAATATCATTCAGTGTTTATTTCAATGTGCAGCAGCTTTTTCCACGCAGTCTAATGCACTTTTCACATAATTAAATTAGTACTGTCAAAATTAGCGTGTTAATGGTTAATTTTTTCAGTTTATCGCGTTAAAAATATTTAACGCAATTAACGCAGCATCTGTTTTTTTCTATCATCCTTTGGCTAGCGTTACATTATATGATCACGCTCTTATTCATGGAAATGCTTTAAAACCATCCAAGCGCAACAAGACAAAAGAGAACGCGCTGTCTGTGAATGTCCTGGGTACGTCTCAATCAGCTCCCTAGTTTCCTAGGTCGTGAATCAGTATATTGTGTACATGAATGTGGCCGACTCCCTGATCAGTGCCCTGACTACTGAACTAGGGAGCTGATTGAGACGCAGCCCTTGTCTGAAAGACGCGCCAGAATCGAGTTCTCTTCACGCTTGAACGAACAATAACAAACAGAATTATGACAAAATGCCCATTTTGTCGAGTATTCTCATAAGAGCAGTCTTAAATGAGTTAAATAACGTCTTAACTGAACTTAAAAGTGTTGTGGAGAAAATGGGATGCTCGTGACAGCGCGTCAGATCCGCGTTACGTTCGGCAGCGGCAGATCTTAAAGGAACAACAGCGACTAATGATGTCTGACATTAATGTTAATCAAAGAACAAAGGTAAGAGAGAAAATTGTGATGTCCGCACACTGATATAACTGCTCCAATTTATTGCAACGTTTCAACCAACAGGTCTTCGTCAGGCACAAACTTAGTGAATTATGTACCGCTCTTTATAGACAACAGGTGATCACCTTAATTGATTGCAGCTCAATCATGTATACAAGTATCCCACACATACACAAAATAAATAAAAATAATAATAATAATAATAATACATAATTTAAAAAAAAGTTATATTAAAAAATAAACACTCAAAAGTCCCAAATAAATGACAAAATAAATATACAATTGCAAAAAGACACTGAGAACAGATTAAGAGATATGCGCAATCCTACAAAAAAGGTTAACATTTAACAGTTATCTAAAGGTTATAATAACTTTTTTTATTATTATTATTTATTTAATTAAGGTGATCACCTGTTGTCTATAAAGAGCTGTACCTTAATTCACTAAGTTTGTGCCTGACGAAGACCTGTTGGTCGAAACGTTGCAATAAATTGGAGAGTTATATCAGTGCGCAGACATCACATTTGTTTTTTGAAAAAATATTCAGTAAGAAAAGCATTTTTGCAGTGTTAATGAATGAATGAATGAACTATTTAAACATCGCTTAGTGAATTAAGTACAGCTCTTTATAGACAACAGGTGATCACCTTAATTGATTGCAGCTCAATCATGTGTACAAGTATCCCACACATACACAAAATAAATAATAATAATACATAATTTTAAAAAAAAGTTATATTAAAAAAAAACACTCATGTGAAAATACAATACAAAAGTCCCAAATAAATGACAAAATAAATATACAATTGCAAAAAGACACTGAGAACAGATTAAGAAATATGCACAATCCTACAAAAAAGGTTAACATTTAACAGTTATCTAAAGGTTATAATAACTTTTTATTATTATTATTATTATTATTTATTTTGTTGATGTGTGGGAAACTTGTACACATGATTGAGCTGCAATCAATTAAGGTGATCACCTGTTGTCTATAAAGAGCTGTACTTAATTCACTAAGTTTGTGCCTGACGAAGACCTGTTGGTCGAAACGTTGCAATAAATTGGAGAGTTATATCAGTGCGCAGACATCACATTTGTTTTTTTGAAAAAATATTCAGTAAGAAAAGCATTTTTGCAGTGTGAATGAATGAACAAACTATTTAAACATCGCTTACGCATTAAAAAGGGAGAGGAGACCAAAAGAAACTGGGTTTACCAAAGAAAACCTGCTCCCGACCAGGTTAGGTTCACAGAGTAAGTTACCATGGTAACTCACTCAGAGTATAAGGGTGCGTTCACACTTGGCATGTTTGGTTGAATTAAAACGAACCCTACAAACGCACCAAACAAGTGGACCAAGACTGCTGAAAAGATGGGTCTCGGTCCGCTTCCAAACGAACTCTGGTGCAGTTTGAATGACATGTAGACATGTAAACGAACCAAAAACAGGAAGATGAGACCCTAAAAAAAAGGACAGATAAGGCTTAACGCTTATTTCTCATCATTGTTTTTGCCCATCACAATTCGGTACAGGGATCAGAACCATGTCTCCTCACAGATCTTTGTTTGTGTGTGTGGCGGAGGGATTCCTGCCGCTGTTTTGACTCCTTTACACGGTTTATAAGCTCTTCACAACTTTTCAGGTGGTCAAAAAACCATCATATGTAGGCTATGCACACACAACAAGCGCATTTATCCCAGCACACAGCATTGGTTTAGATGTTCAGTAAATTCCTTCTCAAAATAGGCAATCGTCATAAAAGCCGACCAACCAGGTGTGAAAGTATCCCTATGCCTTTAGGTTCGGTATATTTTGATTCGGTGATAAAAATGCCAATCGGAACAGGACTAAATGTTTTTGTGGGTTTTTGTCCGGACCAAACAAACCAAGCGAACCGAACTACAAGTGTGAACACACCCTAAGTTACCTCTCTTTCAGAATCGGGCTTGACTTACCCCGCTTTCTCAGGTTTGACATACCTCCCATTCTGAAAGGAAAACTCTGAGTATGTTAACCCTGAAATGAGGGAAACTGAGTTTTCACTTAACCTCCTTTCTGAAACAGGCCTCTGTTAGTGATTTCTGGATTATTTTATGTATGTTTAAATAAATCTGTCATGAAAATGACAGTCACTGTGTAAATTAATTGAAGAAAAAACAATTTTATAATTAGATTTAGAAGTTAATGCAAAAACTGCCTTTACATGTAGTTTACATATTTGTATTTAGTGTTAATTATTATATCACTGATTCTTGAGATAAGGGACAAAACATCAAACACAATCGTCCCAAACACAAAAGCCCTATTTATGTTAAAAAGTAAGAATGTCAACACAATAAAAATACTTAAAAAGTTACATCTAAGGGAAATTTGTATACTCAGGACATTTATTTCTTATACTTTTAAATAATTCCTTCAGTGTTATTTTAAAAGCACACTCTATACTTGGAAACACGTGTAATCTAACCTGTCCTCAGCATGAAGTTACAATGTAAAACTGCCAAACAAAGTGTTTAAAAATGCAACAAATTAAAAAAATACAGTTACATTAAAAGGCGGAGATCTTTAAGATATCAAACAATACAAAAAGTAAATATTGAATTATATTTTCCATTAAAAAATAGCTATAAAAGTTGTGTCCTCACTTTGCGTCAACTCCGTCAGGATTTTTTATAATTCTGAATAAATCAGGCAGTGTCATGGGCAGCTTTAACTCTGAGGAGCATTTACTATTTCCTGCTCATTTTGGATCTCACAGTAGGACACATAGTCCTGGAAGTTATAGATTTTTTAATATTTTAAACAATATTGAAGTCTCTGTGGTCACAGCCTTAACATGTCAACTCCGTCATCGCAGTGTAATAGTTTCTGTAAATAATTGTGGGATAAATCTTATTTTGATAAGTTTATTAAGGCAGCTATAACTGAGGAGAAAAAACTAAATTCCTCCACTGTACAACACGTGGTTAACGTGGAAAAAAATTATATTTTGTCAACGCCGTCAGGTTTTATGTCTGATAGTTGACAAGTGTGCTCAAAAAGTCTGTATAATGTGAGTTAATAAGTTTTTTTGCATATGGGGAATTCTTCTAATGCTGTTTTTATGATTCTATTTACATATACTGTATATTTGGCCTCAGCTCGACCTTTGTCAACTCTGTCAGTATTTTACACCGTCAGGTGAAGGTTTTTGTTAATTTTGAAAGAAATGGCTTATTCTTTTTTCAATTTATTGTGTAAAAGTGTTAAAACATCAATGGAACTACATGACATTATGTATTAATTACCTAACAACATTAGTGATATATGTTTAATATTAAAAGGAGAATTAAGAAATTTAGAAACTGGGTTGTTCATAATAGTGTGAAAATAAACAATGTATTTTATGATTTAGCTCCTTTACTGAAAACCAATACTACATAACTGAAGACTTTACACTCTTTTTGGATGGATTAAATTAAATTAGCATGCTTTTTAGTGTGTCTGACGGAGTTGACACAAATTAAGTTATGGAGTGAATAAATATATTTTTTTTAGAAAAAATATTTAGAAATAAGCCTGTTCCCTTACATGGTTCATTATCTGAGACCTTTGTCTACAAAATTACCAATTTTTAATAATGTAGTGTTAGTTTTTATTTTTTAACATCTAAAACATGTTTTGTCCCTTGTCTCAAGAATCAGTGATATCTAAAAAATAATTAGTAACTGAATTTAAGATAATAGTTTGGGTTCTGTTGTTAAACTTTAAAATTATTGTGCAAGTTTAAAAAAAAAAAAATAGTGTAAGTAAGGGCTCCCGATTTTTTTTTTATCCTTAAGAAACTTAATTATAATTGAATAAATTTAAAGGTAGAGACTCAATTTGTTCAGAAAACCATGGTTTAATAAAAAAAAAAAAAGACTATGTTTAGTTTTCTCCTCCCTGCTGACTTCAAAACCAAGGCCTGTACCGAACCATCAGTTTTATGTACCGTTACACCTCTAGTTTTTACTGTTTTCTACTCAAAAGCAGAAAAATCCTGTACCAGTTCTAACCAGCATAAACCAGTCTGGACCAACATGGAATTCATGCTGGTTTATTCCGGAATTTTCAGCAGGTTTGGGTTTAATGTTACACGAGGGACCTGCTTAATGTCAAATAAAACCACTTTACTTATAACACTTACATGACATTCTTAAAAAAATATATCATTAATTTCAGTAGAGCTGGAGATTTTAATAAAGATCAAATGACTGAGTTCAGCTTTGAGAATGAAACCAACCTGTTTGTTCCTCAGTATCTTCATGTTTCACTCTGAATGTTTCTTCAATCTTCATGTCTTCACGCTCCTCTTTAATAAACGCCATCTTTGTTTGTTCCTCAGTATCTTCATGTTTAACTCTGAATGTTTCTTCAATCTTCATGTCTTCACTCTCCTCTTTAATAAACGCCATCTTTATAATAGTGTCATGTAGCTCTCAGTCGCTTCACCAGGAGTTTTTCTGTGTGTTTGGACAATCTGTCATGTTTAAGATGAGAATAATTAACAGAAAGAAAAATAAATCCAAACTAAATCTCTCTGTGCCTCTCAATCAGCTCTAGTTCAGTAGTCAGCGCACTAGTAAGGGAGTCAGTGTGATAGTTAACTAGTGGTTAGTCAAAAACACTCAAAACTACCACTACAAATTCATGGACATAAAATACAAAGACACTTAATGTTGTAATTTATATTTGTATATTGATTAGTAAATTAGATGTAATCTAGTGCACTTTCATGGAAACATTTGCTATTGGTTTGTTAAAGTTGTCATTACACGTTTTTGTTCTCGTTGCATTTACACTGTTTTGACCAGCAGATGACGTCAGCGCGCGGCGATTCGAATCACTGAATCATTTAGCAGAGCAATTCATTTATTTGACTCGGAAAAGGCTCCGTTTCTCCATCACTACTGCCTAGTTAACGAACTCGTGTTTACAAACTGAGTCACGATATTGGGAGCGAAATGAGACGCACCTTATCTTGTATTCTTCTTCTTCTCATGTGTGGATGTACTTTACTCACACACACACAACAACAACGTTCATTAATGTTAGATAAAGCATTATATTGAATATAATGTTATATTCAATAATAATTAACTAACGCTACATCGCTAGTAAAAACTATGAATTGAAACAGTCTGTATCAATTGAAACACTTAAAATGCTTAAAAACACAAACCTTTCGTCTGCAGAATCACAACAGATGAAGGAGCGCGGCGCCGCCTTATGACGTCACACCGCCATACCAAAATAAAAGTCAAGTTTACATGCTGCTGTCTAAAATCACAAAAGTGAATAAAAACGGACATACAAAATTAACAAACACACAAATAATAAAACATATGTCTTTGAATTCTTGTAACAGGCATATTAAAATACTAAATAAATATTAAATAAATTATAATACTATTGTTAGGGGATAACAGTTTAGGACCCAAGACCAGTTGTGAAGAATGAAGACCAAGAGTCAGGAGTGCAATTAATTAAAGAAGAATTTACTGTAGAATAGTTTGCAGTTTCATCAGCAGAAGCCAGCTTCAAGTCTCACAAGGAGTTTGTAGGCAGCGCTCTCCCTCTACCTTTCTTCTTACATAAAATTTCTCAACAGTTATACTCTTTTCAAGGTCTAGCTACGTCATTACTGCAGGTTGAATGATTCTGATTGGCTAAAAGAAAATAGATAGTCAGTAAATTTCCACACATTGTCAGTTGATCAGATGCATGTCTCCATAGATCACTTGTTGACGCTTTCACCCTGGAATTAGGCATGTAGTGACCTTCCAGGTCTGGAGCAGGCGCCAGCTTGTCCAGAACAACAAGTCCACCCATCTCCTAGGATGCCCGTAATCCACCTCCAATACTGATCTGTAACACAGAATACTGGCACACATACACAGTTTCTCCAAGGTTGGAGTTGGTGGAGAGTCAGCTGAAAACAACATAGTTCTCCAAAACATAAAGATAACACGTTCTTCTCCTCAGAGAGAAGTACAGGCAATATTCATCTTTATTCTTTAGTGTTTCAGTAAAAGGAAATAATGAGTAAGCACTGTTACTGCACTCCTGGCATGGGCCAGACCCTCAGTCACTCCTCAGAGACCAAATACAAACTTTAGAAAACATATATGAAGAAACAAATAAGCAATCAGTGGTTCTATTGATTAAATAATATCATAACTGGAAAGAATCATTAAAAATCATTATAATAATATAGGAGGATAAATATTGATTAATGCTTTGATTATAAATTTAGGATATGTATATTGAAGCGGCAGTGGATTTTTTTAAAAATAGCTATCAAAAGAGCGAGTAGCACATCTAATATGTGAGATTCTGGGTGCTTCTCATTTCTTATTTGTGCATCCTCGTTTCCTTTCCTCGCGTCTCAGTTCCACCCCCCGTAGGATGCGAGGGAAGGCTGCAAGGAAATAAAATGAGGACGGAGGAATCGAAAAAAATCTTATTTGTATATTGGAATATTCTTGATCACTCGAGCGTAGTGAGGCTCGTGCTGTGTTTGCATACTTTATCACAGCTCAAGTGAAATAAATGCAATATTTGTCAGATACACCAATGTTTCAGAGACGTTTTCATTCAATACTTTATGCACTGCTTAATACAGCGTCTGTTTGTACACGAATAAAGTTCAACACAAGCCTATACTATCAATGTAGAGGGGTCTACGTTTTTATCAGTTTTATTTTGATAAACATGACACAATATAACATCGCGACTTGCATGAAAAGAGGTTTTACTCTTATAAAAAAAACAGGTTTGTGAGCATTAGTGGAACTGAAGGTTTTAGAATAAACAAAACATGTGATCGCTGTCATGCGGTGAATCCGGCCAATCGTGGAAGAGCTGTGTCATCATCAGACCTCGTGCAGTCGCTCTGGAGAAGCTGCGCAGAATGAAGCAGCCGTCTGCTCTCGAATCACTCTCATGGCACTTTGTTGACATACGTCACAGTCACGTGGCTTCAAGTCATCCGCCGATCAGTCTCCACAGCGCTGCATGAAGTCGAACAAGCCTAACATGACATTCACAAGGGGAGCACATGGCAAGATCACATGAGGGAACAAGGGAATCACATAACAACAGGAACCATGACAGTGAGCAGGAATACAAAATAAAAGACATGAAAACAAGAACATTAAAACCTAAAACCAACATGACAGGTCAACAAAATACAAGGTTTTCTCCCAACAGTGACGATACACCTTTTATCTCCATATTTCGTCATTATTTATTTTGGTCATAAATCAATGCTATTGGTCACCCTTTACTTCTGTCATTGTGGGGACTCTGTCGTGAAGCCAATTGAGGGAGAAGCATAGCTCAGAATTCGGATTTAATGGCAACATGACCATGGTAAGCTATACTATATGCCGAAGAAGGGAAAGGCTGTTGTCCTCCTGAACACCATTCATGATGACAAAGCAGTGGATGACAACAGTGTTAAGAAGAAACCAGAAATGATCCCGTACTATAACAAAACCAAAGGAGGAGTGGACACAATGGATCAGATGGTTCACACCTACTCATGTAAGCGGAGAACATGGAGGTGGCCCATGGTGCTATGGTACAATGCGCTGGATGTTGCCACCCTCAATGCCTACACCAACTTCACTGCACAATACCCTGTTTACATGGGTGGTGTGACCAATGCATGACGGCTATTCATCAAGGAACTGGTCAAAGAGCTTGTCATACCACATATGAAGAGGCATTTGGAGGGCATGCCCCACATTCAAAACCATATTACAGAGGCAATGGGAAGATGTGGGATAAAAAAAAACAACAACAAAAAAAAACACAACGCAGCCACCACCTGGCCACAGGAGGACAGCAGACAGAAGGGCCAATCGAAAAGGAAGAGGTGCAGGATCTGCCCAGCTGCCAAAGACAGAAAAGTCAGTATCTGGTGTTCCCAGTGCACCAGACCTGTGTGTAAGACAAACATGTTGTTGTCATTTGTGAGGCATGTGAGATGGCGCTGTACCTGTGATTTTATTTTGTTAGTTTAATTTCTTTTTTTTGGTCACATTCACCACAGTTGCACTAGAGACACACTACAGTTCAGTTTCAGTGTTATGGGTCATCAGTGATATACGTATGTGGTGTGTGACAAAGTGGCAAATAAACATATTTCAAGTGTTAAATGTGTTGGTCTAAATAACTGCTAAAATGCTTATTTCAACAAAATATTATCTTTATTCTTTTGTTTTATCACATGTGCATAGATGGGTCGTTTTTGACCCATGTGTGTAAACTTGATGTAGTAACACAAAACCTAGGAAAAATTAAAATAATTAAATTAAATAATTAAAACACATACATGCACACAAAAGACACCAATGCACAGAAACAGACACCTATACAACAAGGTCAGTTCATTTTTATGCATGTTTTAATGAAATACATTTATGGTGTTGTTGCTATGGCACAATAGTGTCAATTTACTGTTAAAAATAAAATGATTTCAGCTGAAATTACCTGTGTTCTCTTTTTATATTGGCCCATTTTACCTGAATGTTGTGCTCGAGAAGGTACCTGCTGATACTCTAACTCTCATAATTTTAAAACAATTATACTTTTTCACATTTAAAAAATAAATACATTTAAGAGACCCATGCTAATTTATAAAAATATCATTAGATCTCATGCATAGCTTATTTGATGATATTATAAGCCATTTACCAAAACGTGGCCCATTTTAGCTGACTTCACCCTATATGAATGAGTTTAGGCGTTGTTGCCACAAAAAGCCACATTTGTTTGTAATTGCAATTGCCTACTGTCAACATTAGCATTACAAATAACTGAATATTTTGAACATCTCACCACCTTTTCCTCTCTGCCTCCAAGAGTCAATTCTTGATGGTCTATTGCCTTCTTGTTCTTTAGGTGCATCTCAAGTTCCCTCCATTTGAACATGGATTGTGTGTGGTCTAAGCTATTGTTGTGACTCTTGAGACTCTTGCTGGGGTTGGACCCGTCACTAAAACCCTCATTGACAGGTTTATGTCTTTGGCACTGAAGAGTTTACAAGCAAAACTAAACAGTTTTTCTGCTTTGAATAAATGAGTCAACATCTTAACTTATCTCCAATGGAGAGTATGTGATAGCATTCCATACAATTAAAACCTTGTCCATCTTTGTATTTTGCGAAAGAAAAATCAGAATCTGCTTTATATGGTCCTCTCTGTACAATTTCAAGATGATCTGAATCTGTGAGGTGAGATGGCCACAGAAGGATCAACAGGCAGAGCAATTGGAAGGGGCACCATGTCAGTTTCTACTTCTTTATTGATTGATGGTCTATGTTCACAGAACTGCTGCCAGAGTGTAGACTGACAGTTGTGGCCACTGCATTTGTACCTACATAGCTGGTTGATGGACTTGCTGCATCCTGTGTCAGTGACTGCTAGGTCCCGCTGGAGTAGTGCTGGACGTTGTCACTTTTTCCTCTTTTGTAAAACATTTTAGCATTGACCCTGCATTAAATGAATGATGCAAAAGATATTAGTTATTCAAGAACACTCATGACAAAGTTTTAGGATATTGGGTTAGTCAGGTACTCTGTATACTGATTCTAAACTACAACCAGCAACTGAACTTAACACGGAAGAAGATTAAGCAATTTTTGTTTCTTCAAATAATAATTTACAAAGAAGAAAACACTATGGACATAGGCCCTATTGTTATACCTCACCACAGATGTAAAAAAATAAATAAATGTCACACCACAAATGTCTTTACCATGGTTCAAAACACAATGCAGATTATATGACAAATTGGATATACATTAGCATCAAATCAGACAGATGCGTTGGTTTAATTAATCTCACCCATTAACTTCAATAGCTAAAAATATAAAGTTTCACAGGCTTGTGAACATACCTGAAAGTGATGCATGGGATTCATCTTGGGCTTTTTTTCCTCTCTCTCTCGTTTCTCATCTCCAGACAGCTGTTGTCTCTTCCCAGGCATAGTTGTCCATCAATTATGATCATTTGCAGCCAGCCACAAACATGAGGTGGGGGTGTCAGGGTTCTCCTCTGACAGTTCTGTCAGTCTTGTCTTTGTTTAATGTGTCTGTGTTGTGCTTGAACACATGGCTCTGTCTTGGTTTGTGTTGGCCATGTGCTCCTCTGTTCTTGCCTTCTTGTTTCCAATTACCACACCCTCTTGTTTAGTCATTGTTTAGTCCTTATTTGTCTGAGTGTGCTCACCTGTTCCTTGTCTGAGTGTGCTCACCCTTTCCTCATGTTCTCTGCTCCCGGTTTGTCCGAGTGTGTTCACCTGTTCCTCATGTTTTCTGCTCCCTTTATAATGTGTGCTCGCTCACTCATGTTTTGCTAGTTCATTATTCATTGTGCTGTTACAGTTTGTTTGCTAGTAGTAGTTGTTTCTCTAGTTACTGCCAAGCATTTGTTTCTGCTATCTGTCTTGTGTTTGTTGGGTCTCCTGTTTGTTGCAGTTCTGCCCTGCAAGCTGAACATCTCTGGCTGCTTCCTTTTTCTGCCAAGCAGCAAGACCGGTGCTATGCCTGATCGTGCCCTGTGAGTCTATCCTTGTGTGCTGTGTGATCCTGACTCTTGCTGCTTCAATCGGCCTGGTACTTCTCTTCTACCACAGCACACCAGCCTGTTCACACCCTGGGCTGGTCTCAGCGGCCATTCCCTCAGCTTGTCCGTCATCATGCCTTGTCCCTGCCTATCGTTTGGACTGTTATCACCTCCTCTACCTCACTATATCTTGTCTTGTCTGCTGCTTTGTTAATAAACTCCTGAACACTCATTCTGCATTTGAGTCCTCCCTCATAAATCCGTGACAAGGGGTGGGACGCATGCGGGAATAGCGTGTCAATCAGAACGATCTCTCGGCAATTCAGTATACTGAATCGAGCAAACTGCCGCCACCATGAGCTTGACTAGAGCAACAGACAGGTGCTTACCGACAGCCCGACGTTGGCTGACTGTCGGCTTGGTGTGTCATAGCCCTTAGAGAACTAGACGCAGTTTATTAAACAGGTGAAAATTGTGATTTATTCATTGTGACATGGAGAAAAGGAAACAACCTATTTGTAATAACTGTATTACACCATCTTGTGGGTTACAGTCAAATTACCCCTCATTCATGCAAAGACCACAACAATAAGATAACAGATAGGACAATACTCTTTCAGGAGATTATGACGGTCCACATTTCCAGCAATGATTGTTGTCTTTAATCCATTGTATCATCTCATTTTTACTGAATTTCTGGAAGGTGGGGTATTGGCTTAGGAAATGCTCTGTACTCTCACAGTATGGGCACAGCACTCTGCTCTGTTCAGGTTTCTGTGATGTCTTGATGCTTTGAGGGTGACGTAGCTGTGTCAGGGGATTGATCAGCTACAAGAAGAACAGTGGTAAATCTTGGTTGCACAATTCTACACCTCTGCTCCTTCCTTTGATTCAGGTCGTCACAGTCTTGGCACCAGAATTCAAACTTGAGCCACTCGGCCAGGTCCAGTAGAGCGTAGACTGCACCAGACTGATTTGTCATCTGAATGATGCACGTAAATCTGGAGGGAGTTTAGTGAGTGGACGGGCTACATGTGACCCACATTGTAACTTCATGTTACCTTCAGGATCCAATGTCCTCAAGAGGCACAACTGGCCAAATCTCCAGGCTGAACATCAGGGGCACAAAAATAACTGCTGCTATTTTATTTAGGGCTAATTGCTGAGGTCTTCCAAATCAGTCAGTAAGTGCAGTCATAAGCTGTGTCCCAATTCAGGGGCTGCATCCTTCGAAGGATAAAGCCTACATGGCCTTCGAAGGAGGCTCCGAATGTAGCCTTCATAGGATTTGTAATTGAGCCACCAGGTGTTCCCTATTACCGCTCCTGTCACCTAGCAAACTGTGTGAGAGGAGAGCTGCCATCCTGTGAACTATGGAGCCAGAATTGCTTTTTTTTTTATTTTATGTGTTACTGGAGGAGATGGTGGGGTTTCATCCCCGGCGCTGCCGGGTCATTTACAGTGGGGAGAACAAGTATTTGATACACTGCCGATTTTGCAGGTTTTCCTACTTACAAAGCATGTAGAGGTCTGTAATTTTTATCACAGGTACACTTCAACTGTGAGAGACGGAATCTAAAACAAAAGTCCAGAAAATCACATTGTATGATTTTTAAGTAATTAATTTGCATTTTATTGCATGACATAAGTATTTGATCACCTACCAGCCAGTAAGAATTCCGGCTCTCACAGACCTGTTCGTTTTTCTTAAAGAAGCCCTCCTGTTCTCCACTCATTACCTGTATTAACTGCACCTGTTTGAACTCGTTACCTGTATAAAAGACACCTGTCCACACACTCAATCAAACAGACTCCAACCTCTCCACAATGGCCAAGACCAGAGAGCTGTGTAAGGACATCAGGGATAAAATTGTAGACCTGCACAAGGCTGGGATGGGCTACAGGACAATAGGCAAGCAGCTTGGTGAGAAGGCAACAACTGTTGGTGCAATTATTAGAAAATGGAAGAAGTTCAAGATGACGGTCAATCTCCCTCGGTCTGGGGCACCATGCAAGATCTCACCTCGTGGGGCATCAGTGATCATGAGGAAGGTGAGGGATCAGCCCAGAACTACACGGCAGGACGTGGTCAATGACCTGAAGAGAGCTGGGACCACAGTCTCAAAGAAAACCATTAGTAACACACTACGCCGTCATGGATTAAAATCCTGCAGCGCACGCAAGGTCCCCCTGCTCAAGCCAGCGCATGTCCAGGCCCGTCTGAAGTTTGCCAATGACCATCTGGATGATCCAGAGGAAGAATGGGAGAAGGTCATGTGGTCTGATGAGACAAAAATAGAGCTTTTTGGTCTAAACTCCACTCGCCGTGTTTGGAGGAAGAAGAAGGATGAGTACAACCCCAAGAACACCATCCCAACCGTGAAGCATGGAGATGGAAACATCATTCTTTGGGGATGCTTTTCTGCAAAGGGGACAGGACGACTGCACCGTATTGAGGGGAGGATGGATGGGGCCATGTATCGCGGGATCTTGGCCAACAACCTCCTTCCGTCAGTAAGAGCATTGAAGATGGGTCGTGGCTGGGTCTTCCAGCATGACAACGACCCGAAACACATAGCCAGGGCAACTAAGGAGTAGCTCCGTAAGAAGCATCTCAAGGTCCTGGAGTGGCCTAGCCAGTCTCCAGACCTGAACCCAATAGAAAATCTTTGGAGAGAGCTGAAAGTCTGTATTGCCCAGCAACAGCCCCGAAACCTGAAGGATCTGGAGAAGGTCTGTATGGAGGAGTGGGGCAAAATCCCTGCTGCAGTGTGTGCAAACCTGGTCAAGAACTACAGGAAACGTATGATCTCTGTAATTGCAAGCAAAGGTTTCTGTACCAAATATTAAGTTATGCTTTTCTGATGTATCAAATACTTATGTCATGCAATAAAATGCAAATTAATTACTTAAAAATCATACAATGTGATTTTCTGGATTTTTGTTTTAGATTCCGTCACTCACAGTTGAAGAGTACCTATGATAAAAATCACAGACTTCTACATGCTTTGTAAGTGGGCAAACCTGCAAAATCGGCAGTGTATCAAATACTTGTTCTCCCCACTGTATCTCAGACTTTGCCAAGACCATGGGCAGGTAAATTGAACTGGTTTGCTGCGTCCTTATTGACGGATTATACATTTAAATGTAGCTAAGTATTTGGTTTCAACTAACTTGAATAATCTAATGACACATGAAAATACAAAATACACATAAAGCGGTTTGAATGTTGACTTGTATGCTGTCAAGATGCGATTTGATATAGTTTATTCTCTTGACCATGGTGAACATATTTAGACAGGTTTTCAACCCAGTTTTGTTTTTAGGCAATTGAACCATAAAAACAATAAAAAATAAATAAAACTCCAGAACAAACATTACTGCAGCTTATGGTCAGCAGCTGTTACAGTTGCTAGGCAACAAGAACAGTCCTCCATAGGTTAGTTAGCAACAATTTGTTAATAATACATTTTGTTAGTTTCATTTTCAAAATAACCAGTGGTGGACTGTAAGGAACTACATTCGTTAAGTATTCACGTACAAATGTAAAGTAGGCCTACTGAAGTACTTTTTTTTTTTTTTCCAGCAATACTATAAAACATGGTATTTCACAATATGATGCATTGTTGTACATTTAACTACCCAACAGTATATGAAGTAGTTTAAATTTAACAACCTTCAACATATTCAGAAGTAAAATGCAACATACACCGTAGTGCAGCAGTAATATTAATGCAAAACCATCATTGATTTCTCAATTTCTCTTTTCCTCCTTTCCCTAAATCAGACCAGACCCCTGTACTGCAGGATTAACCTAAAAGTCCCACTGCTGGACAGATTTTTTAGTGAGGTGGTGGCCATTCGCCACCAAGTAATTCACCTCCCCAACACCCCAGAGACGCTGGAGGCAGTTTGCCGTGTGTTTGCAGGGCTGGCAAGACACAGAGCTTTCTTGAAAGCTGCAGGAGCAATCGACAGCTGCCATGTCCGCATCAAGCCACCAAGCGGCCCTGATGGTCAGTGCTACAGTAACAGGAAACTGTTCCCATCTATCATCCTGCATGCAGTTTGTGACCATCAGGGCCGCTTCATTGACACCTACGTGGGCTGGCCCGGGTCAGTGCATGACGCATGAGAGCTCTGCCACAGCCCACTGTACAGGAGGTCAGTGTACCCATGCCTCCAACACCCACTCCCCCTCATCATTTCCTACAAGAGGCCAGTACAAGGTGTGGGATCTCAGCGCTTTAATATTCATCATTCCAGGGCACGCTCCATTATAGAACATGCTTTTGGGATGATGAAGACCAGGTTTAGGGCTATCTTCCTGCAAGCGCTGGAGGTGCACCACACCTTTGTACCTCACGTAAGTAAATTGAAAATACATTTTAAAAGTACTGAAATAGAATAAACTTCAGTCTGTTAAAAAAAAAAAATTATATATATATTTTTTTCCCCCTCCCTTTCAGGTCATAACAGCCTGTGCCATCCTCCATAACATCTGCCTTGGGGTTGGTGACATCATGGGCCCGGAGGATGAGCATGAGGAGGATGAGGAGGAGCAGGGTTTAGAGACAGTCAAATTTAAATTTACATGCCAAAAAAATCATTTATAAATTACTCCCATTAAAAAAGTAAACAATTTTCAGAAAAATTATTTGTTTTATTTCCAAATGTCAACTTATATAAAAAAAAAAAAAAACACTGTACAGAAATTGCAGTGCTTCATTTACAAATAACTTAAATTACAAATATAAATGTATAGAACAACTTTATCACTTTTAATTTGCATTTACAAAATAAAAATAGCACAGAAATAAGTAAAAAAATATATATACAAAAATTATTGTTTTTCAATCATTCTCTCAAGGAGAGAAAACAGTCTGTCCATTCTCTCCCTGCTCTCTTGTGCTCTCCTCTCCTCAGTTTCCCTTTGAAATTGCATGTCCTCCCTCATTAGCTCAATGAGCTCATCCTCACAGCCTCTTTTTCTGGCTGGGGCTGGGGCTGGGACTGGCTCCTCCTCCCCATCTCGGTCAGCCACTGCTGAACTTGGCCCTGGTTGGTCATCAGGGATGGAGGCAATTAGGACGGGGGTTGTTGGAAGGCCTCTGTCCCAAGACCTCATCCATGTGGACAAACCACGGCCAAGTTGCAGCAGTGGATTTCCCGCTCACCCCCTCACCTGTCCCAGGACACCTGCAATCCTAAGGCAGAGCAAATACATCATGCCTGTTGTTAACAACAACAAATTTCAGCAAAGATGTGTCAACGAACTTGCTTACTTTGTATTTTCTTTTTTTTTTTGGCCTGCAAGGGAAAGACCTTCCCCAGCAGGTCCATTTTCTCCAGAATTCTCCTAAAACAAGAGAAAAAGGAAACCCTTAAGAAAAATATTAAGACAGAGGTGCAATCTCAACATTAGAAAATTACACAGTTGTACATGCATAGAAAATACTCCAGAAATTACATTTCTGGATCCTCAAGTTTGCTTAAAACATTTGTAGACATATCTTGCATGACAGCACTACAGAAAAACAGTTGTTGTCTCATTGCTGTGGGCTTTGCATAGGGTGAAGGCTATTTTTTGTACACACAAGAGGCAGCTAGTGGAAATATTACAAATGGTTAATGCCTTACCTCCAAGACACAAAGGCAGAGTTTTTGGCCCCTGTAAATAAATGGTCATTTTCGCCCCACAATTTTATAAATTGAGCAGTCTGCTCCTTTGTCCCTGAAACAAAAAATATTACAACAAGTTTTGCCTCAGACCACCTGACAAAAGAAGCTCCGCAGTTGTAACATTTTTAGTTTGAGTTCAGTTTTTTTTTTTTAATAAACACCCCTGGGTTTTAACACTTGTTTTCGCTAGCTGTTTGAGTAACGTTAAATTAAATGATGTATTGCAGACACCGGTATGTTTTTCAGGTAATTTTATCTACCACATTTCAGCTGGATTTTGGCTTAATTTCTTCTGCATTTGTGCTGCTGTTTTAATTACTTGAATATACCTTCCTACTTGAAATTCACAGCAAAAAAATGCTTTTCTTACTTAGTATTTTTGTCTTGTTTCTAGTTCAAACATCTAAAAATTATGAAATCAAGAAGCATTTACTAGACAAGCAAAAATTATATTGTCTTGTTTTGGGGTAAAATAACTTTACATTTTTTTAAGGTGAGTGTTTTGCTTAAAGTAAGCTAAATAATCTGCCAATGGGTTTAGCAAAATCATCTTAATGTAACACTAGAACTACCAAGGCGGTCATTTTGACTGTTTTAAAATTTTGCAATGTAATAACTTTGTTGAAATTAAACCCATATAGCTATAGCACCCTGAGTTTTTCTAAATGCGTGTAGCCTATATTTTGTTCTAATATTGTTGTTTTTTTAAAATTACAAAAGAGTTCTGAGTATTTCTAGAATGGCCATAACGGTCAAATGACCGTACACATTACAGTGGAGTACGTTGTGTATTATTTCATTGTTTGCTACATTTCCCCACCAGTGAAGATGCGCCTCACTGATGCCTATAGCAATTTTCTAGTTGTTTTTATATACTATTGACCTTTGAAATGTCAGCAAGAAAGAGATTGACTGGCGCAGAGGTTTTAGCCTTGCTTCAGAGCCTTGATGATGCTGGTGACTGCATAGGATTGTTTCCGATTCGTGTGATCCAAACATTTTTCAATAACTCCAGAGCGTTGTAAAGTTTTAAAGTAAAAAATATAGATCTAATAATTTCCATAATTCATAACATGGTTTTATCTAACAAAATTTTCTTCTTCAGTCCATATTTGTTGGCATTTAGACTTTAAACTGGCATTAAAACAACATTTTCACTGCGGTGAAAAAAAAACTTTGCTCTCCCGCTTGCCACACACAAAGCGAGGCACGCACCTTCAGACACGGTCTAGTAGCTCTTACACAGTTAGCCTATATATATTACAAAAAAGATTGTAATATGTAGACCTATCTGCGTTAGCTTGGCGCTCGGTGCTCCATTTAATCCATGTTGTTCGATTTTATTCAAATTGAGGATTTTGTTTGAGGATTTTGACACTTTTTATGGTGACTCAGTCATAAAATATAATAAAGCTTAATTCTAGAACCTCAATAGAAGCTTTGAATATAAATATGACATAACAAAAATGACATTCGGTGCAGTCTAGTACGAACGGCCAGAATGACCGCTATGGCCATTCTAGTAGATAGAATTCCGGTACTTCTAGTGTTAAGATTATTTTTGCTTATTTTAAGCAACTCGCTTAATTTTGAGTTATTTTTTTCCAAAAGAAGACTGAAACTTTTGCTTGTCTAGTAAATGCTTCTTACTGTAATAATTCTTTGATATTTGGACTAGAAACAACACAAAAAGAAAAGCATTTTGCTGATATTACATTTAGGATTTGATTAATTTAACTCAGTTGATTGGTTTTCAACTGGGGATTCAGTGCTTGGTCCATATTTATGCCTTTAACACTTGTCTCGCTAGCAATTTGAATAAATTAAAACACAATACTTACATTTATATGTGAATTCCTCGGCCACAGAACTAGCACCCGCCATTTTCTTTGAATAAGAATCCTGTCGTCACCGGCGCGCTATGAATTGACGCAAACGGCCTTCAAAGGGTGCAGCGTTTGAATTGGGACAGCCTTCGTCGCTCTGCGGTGACGCAGTCGGCCTTCAAATGTGGCCTTCGAAGGCTGCAGCCCCTGAATTGGGACACAGCTACAGTGTCTGTGTATGGCCAAAGGGAATTGAGGAAAGAGTCAACAAGTAGGCTTTTAGCAACCAAATGTTACATGGAAAATATGGAAACATATCTGGATTCTTGCCGAATGAGAGAGGTGATTATATTATATGTTGTTTATAATGAATGCCACTATAGCCTGTTTTATTTTAGTTTAATATGTAATTTATAGCGACTTATTTTTCAGTCTTATTCTGTTGTGAATACCTTTAGATTTGTTGTGGAGTCAGGGCAACATAGCCTAGTTTATAGTGTTTATAATGTTTGTAAATGTTTTGTTTTATTTACTGGTATTTAATATACATATATCCCATATTTAATATACATACATTGTATCCGATTTTCATCCGATTAATCGAAGAATTAATCGGCCAACTAATCGATTATCAAAATAATCATTAGTTGCAGCTCTACATCTAACGTTGCTGCTGAGCACCACTCCAACTCTGCGCACAGAGGTTCTTTGGTGCCTCAACGCCACACCAAAACACCAATCCCTAAATGCCAATGAAGGGATTTCAGATATTTTTCAAGCTATGTACCTAGATTCAGAAATAGCCAAAAAGTTTGCCTGTGGAAAAGACAAAACAGGGTACTCCGATTTAGTCACTCAATTAATTCTCTTGTGCTTTGTTCCCACCCTTCTGAATTATGTTGCATTGATAAGGCATTGATGTTGCATTATCACAAACTAAGACTGTTTAGTTGTGCTGTCGTACAATCAATATATAGTAAATGTAAGTTCAAGTGTAAATACCCTATTTTAGGTCTTGAACCTCCAACCTGTGTCTGCCAGATGCAAGTGAACCCTCAACCTCTTGTAGCAAGGGCTCCTCTTCTTCACTTTTGTAGTGCAGTAGGGTGGACCACGGTCTGTTTTTTGTTTCTGTCAGCAGTATTTCGGGAGTATGGATTACTCATGGCTCCAGCTGCTGCTTCAACACAGAGGAGAGTCACGATCAGGGAGTAATATCCTAGGCTTGTATGGCCATGCAGTTTGTTGTGGTTCCTCTTCTTGCCTATGTGAATGCTGCATGGCGGTGGTCATAGTTGGTAGAGTGGGTTGCATAGTATATTGTACTTCATAGTCTCTGAGATAAATGGGAAGTTTGCTCTGACATCCTTTCACTGTGGTAAGCACACATCTGGCTCGAAGGACCACAGTGTAGAGGAGTTTGAACTATTTTGCTGATCAGGAGATTGTGCTCGCCCCAGGGTGCCAGTCAAAACACATCACAGGATTCAGAACAACAACAATTATATAAATATATGTGTCACGTTTCATGGGTTCACTGACTCATTCTCACTCTGTGTGTGTGTGTGTGTGTGTGATCATGCTGATGAGGTTATCAGGATCAGCTGTGGCACATCAGTGCTGCTATTTAAGACCTGTGAATTCTGTTCCTTGTTGTCAGATCGTTTGGTGTTCTAACGTGTTCCTGGTTGTGTTCGAGTCTCCCTGGTCCTGTTCTTAGTCTCCTGTGGAAATTTTTGTTCCCGTCTCGTGTAGAGGTTCACTCTGGATTCACCTCGGAGGAACATGGCTGCCCTTTGCGTCCCTGTACTGCCAAGAGTGACTATTTATCTGCACATGCTTCATCTGACTCTTGCACTCTGCCTTGCTTAGACTTTTCTAAATAAATTGTTATATTTCACATTCGCTCCTGAATCCTCCTTTGTGTTCGTGACAGAACGATCTGACCTGACAATGGATTCAGCGAATGCATCGGATCTACGTGAGTTTTTATCCAGCAATAACGCACGCATGTATTGTCAGGATGAACAGATGGTAGCGACTGGTTGAGCCGTGCAAGCCTTGGTAGCGCAGGTGTCCGAGCTCACCACCCAACTTCAACAACTGAGATCACCCACTGCGTCACCCCTGTCGCCAGTTCCCCCAACTTCAACGAACATCATAACGAGCCGAGCCTGCCCACACCCGAAGCATATTCCGGTGAGCCCAATCTTTGTAGAGCATTTTTAACTAAATGCTCCATGTTCTTTTCTCTACAGCCCCTGACATTTTCTACTGAACAGTCAAGGTGGCTTTAGTATTGACACTCTTGTCTGGGCATGCGGCGCTGTGGGGAACGGTGTTGTGGGAAAACCAACATCATTGCTGCTCCTCGTTCCACACACTATCTGAGGAGATGAGATGGGTCTTCGATCGTGCGGTAGCGGGCTGCGAAGCGGCACGTATGTTGGCTGATCTACGCCAAGGGAACCAACCCGTCTCGGACTATTCAATCGAATTCTGGACATTGGCAGCTGAGTGCAAGTGGAACAAGGAGGCGCAGTGGGACATGTTCCTGCATGGGTTGGCTGACCGTATTCAAAAGGAAATTTTCACTATGGAATTACCACTGATCTTGATGGACTCATCGAATTGGCCCTTCGGGTAGATGCTCGTCTACAGTGACGCAATCAGCGAATCCGTCACACTCTGGTGCCCGAACTTCCTGAGTATTCCGCTGCCAGTTCTTGTAATGCGGTCAGTCCCACATCCGATCATGGACCCATGCAGGTGGGTAGAGCTCGGCTTTTCTGGGAGGAGAGGGACCGTCGAGGAGCAAAGGGACTTTGCCTGTATTGTGGCGCTGCGGGTCACTTCCTGTCTGACTGACCAGTAAAAGGCCAAGCCTGACAGTAGAGCTGAGGTTACTGTCGGGTGGATTATCTCTGGAAAAATCCTCGTCCACAACTCTCCTCCCGGTAAAACTGCATTGGGCAGCCAGATTCCACATCTGCCACGCACTGTTCGATTCCGGAGCTGAAGGTAACTTTATGGACTACAACCTGGCACAAAACCTTAAGATACTAAGAACATAGTTCCTCTGTCCATTAAGTGCATTCACAGAGATCTTATGGGTGAGACTCTTTCTAGCATCACACACACCACTGGCCCAGTCATACTCATCACTTCAGGAAATCATACAGAGAAACTCACACTGCTGCTCACAGAATCTCCGCTGGGTCCCATTGTCCTTGGCCACCCATGGCTTGTTCACCACAATCCTAGGGTGGATTGGGGCCATAATTCCATTTTGGCATGAAGTAATCAGTGTTATGCCTCATGTCTTGTGTCTGCTTGTTCGTCTGTGTCTTGTTCTTTGTTGCAGGATGAGCCAGTGAACCTGTCTAACGTGCCTGAAGAGTACCTCGACCTGAAGGAAGTGTTCAGTAAGTCCCGGGCTGCTTCTCTTCCTCTGCATCGTCCCTATGACTGTGCTATAGATCTATTGCCAGGTACGTCTCCGCCTAAGGGCAAGTTATACTCGCTTTCTGTTCCAGAAAGGGAGGCCATGGAGAAATATATTTCTAATTCTCTAGCAGCCGAGCTCATTCGTCCTTCCTCTTCTCCCACTGGGGCAGGGTTTTTTTTGTGGGAAAGAAGGATGGTTCCCTGTGACCGTGCATTGATTACCGAGAGTTGAACAACATCACGGTAAAGAATACTTATCCTTTGCCGTTGATGTCTTTAGCCTTCAAGCGGTTGCAGGGAGCATCCATCTTCACTAAATTGGATTTGTGTAACGCCTATCATTTGGTCCGCATAAGGGAGGGGGATGAGTGGAAAACCGCGTTTATTACCCCCAGGGGGCACTTTGAATATCTCGTTATGCCCTTCGGGCTGTCTAACTCCCCCGCGGTTTTCCAAGCGGGTCAGGCGGGTGCTCCAGAGGCTGCTCGAGAATGGGCTTTTTGTCAAGGCAGAGAAGTGTTCGTTCCATGCACAGTCCGCTTCGTTTCAGCTCCTATTCTCATAGCCCCTATTCTTATAGCCCCTGATCCTACACGTCAGTTTGTGGTGGAGGTCGATTCCTCTGACGACAAGATGCACCCTTGCATGTATTTCTCTCATTGTTTGTCCTCCGCTGAACGTAATTACGACATTGGTAACAGAGAGTTGCTGGAGTTGGAGTGTTGGAGGAGTGCCGTCATTAGTTAGAGGGTTCGGGGGTACCCTTTATTGTCTGGACCGACCATAAGAACCTTGAGTATATTAGATCCGTCAAACGACTCAACTCCAGGCAGGCTCTGTGGGCACTTTTTTCAGTCGTTTTGACTTTTCACTTTACTACCGTCCGGGATCTAAGAACATCAAACCAGATGCTTTGTCTCATATTTTTGACCATTCCGAGCGCCCGTCCACTCCTGAGTGTATAATACCTGAGAGACTCGTGGTCTCCACACTCACATGGGAGGTCAAGTCGAAGGTCCGCACGGCCTTAAGAAGGGGTAGCGCCTCCGCCCGGTTGCCCACCGGGTCGTTTATTTGTGCTCGAGGGATTACGGTCCGACGTTACTCCGTGGGGTCATTGTTCCAACGTGGCTTGCCACCCAGGAGTGAATCGATCCATGGCTCGGGACATCCAAGGTTTTGTTTTGGCCTGTTCAATTTGTGCTCATGGTAAGACTTCCAATCAACCCCCGGAAGGGTTACTTCAACCGCTGTCTGTCCCTTCGAGACCCTGGTCCCACATCGCGCTCGATTTCGTCACCGCCCTCCCTCTCTCCCAGGGCAATACGGTTGTTTTGACCGTAGTGGACCGGTTCTCGAAGGCAGCCCATTTCATTCCCTTTCCCAAATTACCCTCTGCTAAGGAGACAGCGGTTACTGTCGTTGATCACCTCTTTCGCATTCATGGCCTCCCCGATGGACGTGATCTCCAACAGGGGACCCTAATTTGTTTCCGAATTTTGGAAGGAGTTTTGTCGTTTACTGGGGGCGAGTGTTAGTCTGTTCTCTGGTTTACATCCTCAGAGCAATGGCCAAACTGAGCGGGCCAACCAGGACCTTGAGAAAGTGTTGCAATGTTTAGTGTCACAGAATCCTTCCTCCTGGAGCCAGCAACTCTCATGGGTTGAGTACGCACATAACTCATTACCAATGTCGTCCACGGGCCTCTCTCCGTTTGAATGTACAAACCTGATTCCAAAAAAGTTGGGACACTGTACAAATTGTGAATAAAAAAGGAATGCAATAATTTACAAATCTCATAAACCTATATTTTATTCACAATAGAATATAGATAACATATCAAATGTTGAAAGTGAGACATTTTGAAATGTCATGCCAAATATTGGCTCATTTTGGATTTCATGAGAGCTACACATTCCAAAAAAGTTGGGACAGGTAGCAATAAGAGGCCGGGAAAGTTAAATGTACATATAAGGAACAGCTGGAGGACCAATTTGCAACTTATTAGATCAATTGGCAACATGATTGGGTATAAAAAGAGCCTCTCAGAGTGCCAGTGTCTCTCAGAAGTCAAGATGGGCAGAGGATCACCAATTCCCCCAATGCTGCGGCGAAAAATAGTGGAGCAATATCAGAAAGGAGTTTCTCAGAGAAAAATTGCAAAGAGTTTGAAGTTATCATCATCTACAGTGCATAATATCATCCGAAAATTCAGAGAATCTGGAACAATCTCTGTGCGTAAGGGTCAAGGCCAGAAAACCATACTGGATGCCCGTGATCTTCGGGCCCTTAGACGGCACTGCATCACATACAGGAATGCTACTGTAATGGAAATCACAACATGGGCTCAGGAATACTTCCAGAAAACATTGTCGGTGAACACAATCCACCGTGCCATTCGCCGTTGCCGGCTAAAACTCTATAGGTCAAAAAAGAAGCCATATCTAAACATGATCCAGAAGCGCAGGTGTTTTCTCTGGGCCAAGGCTCATTTAAAACGGACTGTGGCAAAGTGGAAAACTGTTCTGTGGTCAGACGAATCAAAATTTGAAGTTCTTTTTGGAAAACTGGGATGCCATGTCATCTGGACTAAAGAGGACAAGGACAACCCATGTTGTCATCAGCGCTCAGTTCAGAAGCCTGCATCTCTGATGGTATGGGGTTGCATGAGTGCGTGTGGCATGGGCAGCTTACACATCTGGAAAGGCACCATCAATGCTGAAAGATATATCCAAGTTCTAGAACAACATATGCTCCCATCCAGACGTCGTCTCTTTCAGGGAAGACCTTGCATTTTCCAACATGACAATGCCAGACCACATACTGCATCAATTACAACATCATGGCTGCGTAGAAGAAGGATCCGGGTACTGAAATGGCCAGCCTGCAGTCCAGATCTTTCACCCATAGAAAACATTTGGCGCATCATAAAGAGGAAGATGCGACAAAGAAGACCTAAGACAGTTGAGCAACTAGAAGCCTGTATTAGACAAGAATGGGACAACATTCCTATTCCTAAACTTGAGCAACTTGTCTCCTCAGTCCCCAGACGTTTGCAGACTGTTATAAAAAGAAGAGGGGATGCCACACAGTGGTAAACATGGCCTTGTCCCAACTTTGAGATGTGTTGATGCCATGAAATTTAAAATCAACTTATTTTTCCCTTAAAGTGATACATTTTCTCAGTTTAAACATTTGATATGTCATCTATGTTGTATTCTGAATAAAATATTGAAATTTGAAACTTCCACATCATTGCATTCTGTTTTTATTCACAATTTGTACAGTGTCCCAACTTTTTTGGAATCGGGTTTGTAGTTTAGGTTACCAGCCACCTATTTTTCCTAATCTGGAATCCGAATTCGCGGGCCCCTCTGCTCACGCCTTCGTCCAGAGGTGCCGTCACACTCTCCTTCAGGTGGGAACGCGCACTAAGGCTCAGGCCAATCGCCACCGGTCAAAGCATCCCGTCTATGTCGTTGGTCAAAAAGTCTGGCTTTCTTCCAAGAATATAATATATTGTAATAAACTAGCCCCCAAATTCATCGGCCCATGAACTGTCACTAAGATTTTTAGCCCAGTGGCAGTCTGCCTCAAACTTCCTCCGGTGTACAGGAGAATTCACCCCCTTTTTCATGTATCCAAATTGAAGCCCATTCATTCACCCATTAATCCGCCTGCCCACGTGAGCATCAGAACTGGACCACGGAGCAATGGAAGAAGGTGGCCTGGTCTGATGAATCACGTTTTCTTTTTCTCACGTGGATGGCCGGATGCGTGTGAGTCGCTTACCTGGGGTACACATGGCACCAGGATGCACTATGAGAAGAAGGCAAGCCGGCGGAGCCAGTGTGATGCTTTGGGCAATGTTCCGCTGTGAAACCTTGGGTCCTGCCATCCATGTGGATGTTACTTTGACATGTACCACCTAGCTAAGCATTGTTGCACACAAGCATTGTTGTAAATTCCCTGGTGGCTGTGGCCTTTTTCAGCAGGATTACGCACCCTGCCACAAAACAAAAATGGTTCAGGAATGGTTTGAGGAGCACAACAACGAATTTGAGGTGTTGACTTGGCCTCCAAATTCCCCAGATCTCAATCCAATCGAGCATCTGTGGGATGTGCTAAAAAAACAAGTCCGAACAAACAAGGCTTGAAGGATCTGCTGCTAACATCTTGGCGCCAGATACCACAGCATACCTTCAGGGGTCTAGTGGAGTCCATGCCTCGATGGGTCAGGGCTGTTTTGGCAGCAAAAGGGGGACCAACACAATATTAGTCATAATGTTATGCCTGATCAGTGTATGAGATATAGTATGTTAAGTTGGTTATCAAAATTAATTTAAAAAAAAAACTTTTTCAAATAGCCTCGATGTTGTCAAGCTGCATACATTCATAACATTATGTGCAAATTTATTGTACATATCAGAAAAATAATGCACATTGCGGTAATTTAAATCAAACAAACATCGTTTTTTTAATATGAACACAATTATTCATTATACAAGCAACTTGTAAGGGAAAGTTTAGCAAATTATCATTGTATAAGCACATTAATATACGTCATTGATTTTACAGATCACTGATGATTTATTTTTTACAGGTAACTTTGTGACCTCTGCCGGGAGTTTTATTAAAGCCTTGCAAACACACCTACAGTACATAACAGATATAATAAAAAAAGGAGAAAGCTGACCGATTTGATATCTTTGCTTCGTCAGATAATGCAGCATAAACACATTGATATTATGATCAATAAAGTTTAAAGGCAAAGTTCATTGACAAATGATTTTTTCATGTAAGATTGCTGTGAATGGTTAAAGTGATCAACATTATGCAAAGGGGCGTTGCTAAGTTTTAAAAACATCAGGGGCTGGGGGTGGGTGATAAGATAACATGATTTGCAAGAGCATTTTTTTGCAATATAGTTTATTGGTAAACACAGAGTAACACAAATTATTCATATGTAACTTCATTTACATTTACTAGTCTTCTGTCATTGTTGTCTGTCTTGCTGATTTTGTCTTGATCTTGTCTTCCTGAAATTTTTATTCATTTGAAAGAAGAAAAATAAATGTTTATATGTTTGTAAATGCTTATGACTTACGTCTAGTGGTTAGACATTTACATTACATTCTTTTTTTTAAATCAACACTTGAATGTGGGTAAGTTTCATAAATAAAAAAAATATATATATGTATTTTGAACAAAAGGCTGAAAAAAATAATCTGGATCAGATTCAGAACAACGATCAAAAATAGATTAAGTACACTGAGTCCATCAACACCCCCAAAGCTTCACAGTCCTAACCACTTCCTGGGTCAACATTTCATTCAGTAACATAGTAGGCCGTTTTTATTTATATGCTGTTTATTGTTGATGATCGCATTATAGCCTCAATCGAGCCCCGAATGATTGTTTAGATTTTTGTTTTTCAAAGACCACATTTAAAGATATAGTCAAAACAAACAAACAAACCACTTGAACCTAGTGTTAAAAACATTAATGATGTATGGAAAGGGAAAAAAAGATCATAATAAATGTCATGCCATATTAGTAATGCTCCAATTCCATTGTTCTATCATCAATACAAATAATGTATTACAATACCTTCATCTTGTATTATAAGAATGAAAAAGAATAATAATCCTGTTTTGTCATACACTTATTGTAGGCTTATGACTTTATTTATACTTGATAATAATCATCACTTTTAGTTTTCTTTTCAGTCCAATATATAAAGTATTGTCCAGGGCCGGCCCAGGCTTAGGTGAGATTTTAGATTGCAGCCCCCACAAGCAAGTTTTTCTGTTAGATAAGGTTTCTGTAGTAGGTAAAAGTAAGTATCTCAATATATTGGATATGTCTGATTATTTTCTGATCATCTGAGGCTGCTGGGAGCTTTCAATTTTACCTTGCCCTTCATGTGTTACAAGTACATCCTTGCCTCTGGTTTTATTAAAGTTAACCGATTGTTAATGTGAATGTTTCTTTCACTGGATTGCGCTCATAAAGTGGTCCCATGCAGCTTTGCTTCCTGTACAGTTTTATTAGAGTTATTCAACATTTGCCACTATCAGAAACTCTCTTGTTTTGCTGCTATCTGCTTTTATTACAAATTGTACTTCTTTATCACTGGATACGGTGTTTTATTATCAAATTATGAAAGCATGTTGTTTAATCAGCCGCAGCGAACTGTAAGTGGGTTGTGATGGGGAGTATGAAGACAACAACGAGGCCTTGTTGGATTGCTATGCGAGCAAAAAAAAAAAAATTGTCTTTTTTTTTATTGCAAGAAAAGAAACAGCACTGCATTGGGTAAATTAACATAAAATTAAAAGGCCAAAAAAAGAAAAGGGGGGGGGGGGGGGGACAAATAACTCAACCAGTAAGAAAAATATGATCATAATTCTTAAGAAATGTATTGTTTTATATGTTTACGATTACATTTTTTTATCAAGAAAACTCCATCCAATAAAAGTTTGGGCATAAATGTTTAATGTTGGGCATCAAAGCAAAGGTGTGTTTTAAATAAGTGCACATAACTTGGAGACAGAATTGAAAGTCCTAGCAGGCAGAGGAAAATTATACAAAGTCATAAATTCTTTATACTCCAGTAGACTGCCATCATCTTTAAAAAAATCACAAAAAAAAAAAAACCTCGATAATCCAACTGTCCCAAAAAAAAAATTTTTGCACGTCTTTTATGTGGCCTCTATTGAAGCATAATAAATGAACAGTTGGAGAGCCTTTACCCTATTCTTCATGTGCGGATCCTTTTTCTACTTTTTGCTCTCTTAAAGCAACCCATTTACTCTGAAACACTGGCGTTCAACTAGGTCCGGTAGTCCTCCCTGCTGTGTTTTAACACTGGGGAGACACTGTTATAAGAGATGCGTTACTGTACAACTGCTGCAAATCCTCCAAATGCAGTATTTCCCACCGCGGGATGTTGTGTTTAGGGCTATTAGCTCCTCTTGTAATGGGCACCCTTCGCAGTAACACGGCGTGATTGGACTACGTTCCCCATAGCGCCATCGATGAGAGGCCGATACTAGCTGCGTCCCAATTCAGAGGCTGCATCCTTCGAAGGCCACGAAGGTTGGACCAAACGTTAAATTTTAATGTCGCGGAACTGAGGTTATGTCAATAACTGGAGACGTTATCATGTAAACTTTTATATCTGAATAACCTGTAATAAATAAATGATCAGTGATCCATAAAATAAATGACGCATTTAAACGCACTTATGCAATGCTAATTCGCTGAACTTTCCCTTAAAGGTTAGATGCTGAATAATTGTGTTCATGTTCAGAAAAAGAGTTTGTTTGATACAGTATAAATTACCGCCATGTGCATTATTTTTCGGATATGTACAGTCAATTTGCACATAATGTTATGAATGTATGCAGCTTAAAAACACCTAGGCTACCTGAAAATGATTGCTTTATTAATCATTACCTTATATTTTTGATAACCAACTTAATAACGTAAACAGTTCTACAGAATTGGTTCAAAGTCAGTGTTGGAAACATCTTGAAAAATTTTTTTTTGTATTTATGCAAATTGCTAAATATCCAAGGTACACATTTCTAGTAATTGTGCAGTTAATTCTCATATTGTATTTTCAGAAAGTTTTGGAATATTTTTCCTCTCCCCACTACCGAAACACAATAATATATAATTTAATACGAAGGGTTATATTGACCTATTAATATTTTTTTACATCTACTTTGTAAATATATTTTTTGCTATTCTATTAAAAAGTTTTCACAGGTAAATCAATAATAGTTACAATTGTAACAATACTTCAAGTGTAATTTATTAGATTTGTTGTATTTTGAATTTTGAAGGATTCATTAGTTTGAATATACATGGAACCAAACACTGTCATAACATCTTAGTGGATAATTCAATATACTTTATTTTTGACAAAACATAATTGTGTGTCAGTGTGTGTGTGGTTAAGTTTTCTTCAAGTTGTTCTCCTGTTCATTGTGATTCCTGTTAGAATTAAAGACTATTTCACTTGACTCCTTCGTCGTGTGCTTCATCTTCAGCCACAACCTGACAATATTAAGCTTACTGATATTTTAAATATTATTGTGGGTTTCAATAGATAATAGAAGGATCTTAGTACACATCTAAGATTTGAACACTTAAATGCTTTTTAAATGTTTTTTTGGTTTTGGGACAGCAGTTTGCACCAGTTCTATAGTTTATATTAGTATGTTTAATATTGTGTTTTCGTATATTTTTTATAATTGTTGTTATTAATATTTTTTTGGACCACACAGCATATGTGAAGGATTTTTTTCTCTAAGGAGACAGGGTCTCCTCAAAAATTTGGATGAGAAAATAAGTGCAAAAATGAAACATACAAACAAAATAACTTGATATGATGGCACCTGATTGTGTTGTCATGGCATCATATCACTGACATAATGTACCGTATAGTTAATTTTTTTATATAAAAATTATTATATAATTTTTTTTATATAATATATTTCTTAAACCAGAATAAAAAGTATAATTTTTAATATTTGTTAGAGCTCAACATCTTTATACATTAGAAATAAGAATCTTTTCTCATATACAACAGCATAGTTACAGTTACTTTGATAGAGCTATCCCTATTTATTTAGTTTTATTGATAAACAACATTTATATAATTACAAATGGAAGTCAAATCAGGACACAAAAAGGAGATAAGCTAGCATATCACACTGTCCCTATTGTGGAAAAATTCTAGATAAATCCACTGTATTTTGCCATGTTGGGTAATATTATGCATGTAGGATCAACAATCATGATTTGCAACTAAATGCTTGTTAGCTATTTGAATTTACTAATAAATCAAAGGGCCCAGATTTAGGGCCCTGTGATTTTGCCGATGTGGAAAATGCGTATGGAATCGCAGAATCGAGTGTTTTATGCCTTCATTTGATTACCTCTGTTTTTGATTTAAAAATTATATTAAATCATACGTTTAAATTAAAAAATTAAAACAAACAACACAAAATTTCTGAATGATTACACATGGTTTTTGATTACTGCCATTTCATTTAACCATTAAACTGGAGTCCAGGGAAAAAAAAGGAATACAGGAAAAATAAAATTGGAAAAAACTAATTATTTACAGATCCCAGAAACTGTGTTTGTGCATCTTTTTGATTTTCGCTAAAGTAAATCTTTTAGCATGAAATTCTGATGTAGCCATTGTCCTCATTCTTTAATCGTGTATACAGACCAAGGCAGGTAATCGACTAACATCGAGATGTGTGATTTAAAACCTTTGCTAGTTCTCACATTTTAGTGTCAGGCTAAAAATAAAGCACAGGTTGACCAGACAAGGCAGGTTACGAATTAACTGATCATAAGAAGTATGAAATGCCGTATCACTGGTCTCTGCTAGACAGATGCTTGTGGAACGTTTTATTTAGGTTTCTAAATAACATATTCTGTACATTTGAATAGTAGATAACTGTCCCTCTCTCGTTAACACTTTACAAAAAACTTTTTTATGAGGGTTATGCGTAGTAATATATATTTCTGTCACAGAAATATATTATTTGTCACAATTATGTTCAGTTTGTTTTAGTTTTGTTCATGGACTTTCAGTTTGTTTTCATTTGTCACGTTTCTTTGTTCAGTTTCCCGCCACTCGTCTATCTCCATGGTTACCATCATTATGAGTTTATTTAGTTCAGCTATGTCTGTTTAATCATCTCGTTTGTGTTCACCATTTAGGTTGTTCCTTCTCCTGCACTCCTTGTCCGCTCACTGTTATGTTAGTTGTGTTGTGCTATTGCCTGTCTGCCTACTTTGAGTATATGTTATATTAAACTATGTTTGAGAACTGTATTTACCTGTCTTCACCTTCCTGCCTGCACACACCCGTGACAGATGACTGGACCAGCTGAAATGGACGATAGGGTTTGAATAATCATACTGGCTCAGGAGAGCCACAATCTTTCCTATTTTGTTGAGAACTTTATCTGTCTAGCCATCACCAGTTCCCTGGACGATGAGACCTTAAGGACCCTGTTCCAGATCGGGGCCACATTCCATCATCCTCTCGACCTCCCAGACGCCACTGGACTAAACTGGAGAGAGGCTGTCATCCGGTGTCTGGAGAGCGTCGAGTCCCGATCTGGAACACAGCCAGACCCAGAGCACAGCCCACCAACAGCCTACACCACGGAGATGACAACGCCTGAGCCCCCTGCAGACAGAGAGCTTCCGCCCGCCGCTGGTACGGAGCCTGTGACGACAGCGCCCACTACAGCCCCGGAGCCAAAGTTCCCATGTGAGTCTGACCAGGGGTGTGAGCCGGCAACAGCCGTCCAGGAGGGGATTTTGGTGGAGTTGGACACTGGTGAGGACTGGCTTATTGACTGGGACACTGTAGCACTGCCTCCCACCTTGCCCCACCCTGATTTGTGAGTTTCCAGCATCGCTGGATTTAACCAGCATAGAGACTGATTCATCCATTATAATCTGTGAACCGTTATCTGTGATCCCTCTCCCATCTTCAACATTGAATACCGCCAGTCCTCCAACCCTGCCTCAGCTGTCTTCGTGCTGCCCTTCACCTTCTCCTGTATTGCCCTGCGGTGTGGATAAGCCTCAGGTCCAGCACTCATCAGCCTCACCCATTCGAGGGGATCCGTTGGCTCTGCCTCCGGCCTCTGATCCTCTCGCTTCACCTCGGCCCTGCGACCTGTCGGCTACACCGTGGCTCCTCCCACCCTCGGCACCACCAGAATCCCTCGACCTTGCAGCTTCACTGGGTTCCCTCATCCCTCTGGCTCCCCCTTGGTCAGTCGTCACCCCTGCGCCACGGACTTACGATCCTCCTGCTGCGCTTCGGATCCCTAGGGCTGCAGTGGGATCCTCCTTCCCCTCGGACTCGCCTTGGTCTTCAGTCACACCGGCTCTGCCTCAGGCCTCGGCAGTTCTGGTGTCCCCTCCGGGGCTTGTCACCACGGCTCCACCCAGGTCTCCAGTGCTCTTCGTCATCGCCTGGGGATCCCCCTGACATCGGTTTCGTCTCTGTCGGTCGTCCCACGGAGGTCGTCGGCCACGCCCATTCCTTGGCTCCTCCCTCCACCGTGGGCTATCGTCAGCTCTGTGCTCTGGGTCCGTACCATCTGGCCACTCATCCCGTCATTGCCTTCATGGATGCTCCCTCCAGTTCCTCCAGGGAATCCTCTGTCTGTCTGCCTGCCTGTTTCTGTCAGCCCATTGTCTGCTCTTCCTTTCCAGCCCTTCTCCAGCTTCTCGCCCGCATCCTCCCGCCCGCATCTGTTTATTTTGTTCTTTTTACGGCGCAAGGACGCGCCTACTCTGAGGGGGTGTTATGTCACCATTACGTTTAGTTTTGTTCATGAACTTTCAGTTTGTTTTCATTTGTCACGTTTCTTTGTTCAGTTTCCCGCCACTCGTCTGTCTCCATGGTTACCATCATTATGAATTTATTTAGTTCAGCTGTGCCTGTTTAATCATCTCGTTTGTGTTCACCATTTAAGTTGTTCCTTTTCCTGCACTCCTTGTCCGGTCACCGTTATGTTGTGCTATTGCCTGTTTGCCTACTTTTAGTATACGTTATATTAAACTACGTTTGAGAACTGTATTTACTTATCTTCACCTTCCTGCCTGCACACACCCGTGACATTATTGAAAGTCAAATTTTGTTATTGAATTAATTTGAATGAACCTGGTTGCTACTATCTGTTGTACACTAGGTGGTGATGTAATGCCACTGTCTCACTTCATACAAACCTTCTGAGAATTATGTTTGGAGAGAAATGCACTACTAAAATTTTTTTTTTTTTGTTATGCAATGCGTTACATAATTTCATTATATTTTCCATGTGTCAATATTAAATCTAAAGTATGATTACGGCAATGAGTGTGTTCTGACGTGTTGAGTAACTCCTAATGGAGTTTAGACTGTCTATAAATGCATCTTTTTCATTATCTTCATGGATATTAAAATCACCAAACAATTAAGACTTTATCTGCAGCCAGTACTAACTCAGAAAATCAGTAAATTCTTTTCATAAAGCCTGTTTAGACATCGGTGTCAGCCATTGAAAAAGCTTTATTGATCAACCAGTAATCCTGAATGTATCCATTTTTGTTGAATTGTTAAATCAGCTTAAGCAGCTGAGAGCTATAAAAAAAAAATCGCAATCTGTGAAAATCTTAATGTCACTCTAGTACAAGGTACTTGAATATCGATTTTGGAAGATAGTTTGTTAAATAAGATTTAATATCTTTGCGTGCACTGAATCTGTCTTCTGTGATCTCCCTTGTGTGTTTGATAGGCATAATTTATGGATGTCACAATTACTAACAAGTTTTGTACAAATGGAAAGGATGGATTTCTTTAAAGATTAATGCAGTGGATGTTTAAGTTAAGACAAAAAAATTGTTTTGAGACTTGTTTTAAATGTTCGTTGTAAAACCATTGTTTTTTTTTTAAGACACCTGGCATGTTTGGTTCAATTAAAATGTAACCTGGTGCAATTGCTCTGTTAGTGCGGTTCATTTGAATAAGTGTAAATGCTTCCATCCGAACCCTGGTGCGGACCGAGACCCATCTTTTCAGCTGTCTCGGTCGAAAGAAACTCTGGTGCAGTTAGAATGAAATATGAACACAACACGGACCAAAGACATGTAAACAACCCAAAAATGGGACATGATGTCACAAGGTGTGACCCTAAAAAGGACAGAATTCTCAAGCATACCTGTTTTTCTTGGTACAGGCAGAACCACAGATCTTTCTTTGTGTGTGTGATGGAGGGATTCCTGCCACTGTTTTGACTCCTTTACACATTATTTAAGCTCTTCACGAGTTCTCAGCTGGTCAAAATACCATCATATGCAGGCTACGCACATACAGGGAGGGCATTTAGCCCAGCACACAGCATTGTTTTGGATGTTCGGTAACTCTGATGCGAAATATACGTAATAAAAGCCGACCAATCAGGTTGTGAACATATCCCTATGCCTTTAGGTTTGGTATCTTTAGGTTCAGTGTTAAAACACCAATGTGAATGCTAAGTGGACCAGGACTAAATGTTTTTTTTTTTATGGTCCGAACCAAACGAAGCAAGCAAACCGAACTACACGTGTGAACACACCCTGAATGACTGCCATAAACTGTAGCACTAGTTGGATTAAAGTTAAAAGTTAAACCGCATTATTGTATAACTAATATGACTGTATAATTTACACTCTTGTATAACTGTATAACTGATTGTATAACTGACACTCTTATATAACTGGTTTTATAACTGACAGCAGTGGTGGTTATAAAGAGCTTTCCACACTCTCCCCACTTGCAACTGTCATGATGAAGGTCCTAGAGGGATTTCTTTCTCTTAGTTTGTTGGCTGTTTTTTGGAGCTCCAGTAATGCAGGGCGACAGAAGTTCAGGACTCCTGTCCATCAGGAATCAGCTTCTGCAATCTCATACCAGAAGGTCTGGGAGAAATTCAGAAGTCAAACTGAAGCTGAGCGTGATGAGTTTCTGAGTGGCTCGTTCCCAGTTTATTTTGAATGGTCTGTCTCCAGTGAGAGTTTCAAAGTGGAGGGTGGATGGGCTGAACACTGGAAGGGTGAGACCATATGGGATCGTTTTAGCCATGAGGGTCATGTCTTTGACAACCAGACCACTGATTTAGCCTGTGATAGTTATCACAAGGTGGACTATGATGCGTATCTGCTTAGGGGCATGATGGCACCTAATTATCAGTTCTCAATTTCCTGGGCTCGCATTTTCGCCACTGGACGCAGAGAAAGTTTGGTTGACGAGGGGGTTGCTTATTATGACAAGATGATTAACACACTTTTACAATCAGGCATCGAGCTCACTGTTACCCTGCATCATTGTGACCTTCCCCAAGCTCTGCAGGACTCAGGAGGCTGGCTTAATGACTCTATTGTGGAAGCTTTCAAAGAATTTTCTGACTTTTGCTTCTCATTATGGAAACAAAATATGGATTACTTTGGAAAGCCCTTGGGTAGTGAGCAACTTGGGGTATGGAACAGGGGAACATCCCCCCAAGTATGGAAAAACCCATTAATAGCCTCTTACAAGGTGTGTTTGTCAATCAGACAAAGTGCCATCTATTTTATGATTTTATTAAGTGTATATTGTCAATTCTTTGCTTGTTTTCGCAGGTGACGCACAATATTCTGAAATCTCACACTGAAGCCTGGCATATTTACAGTGGGGAGAACAAGTATTTGATACACTGCAGATTTTGCAGGTTTGCCCACTTACAAAGCATGTAGAAGTCTGTAATTTTTATCATAGGTACACTTCAACTGTGAGAGACAGAATCTAAAACAAAAATCCAGAAAATCACATTGTATGATTTTTAAATAATTAATTTGCATTTTATTGCATGACATAAGTATTTGATCACCTACCAACCAGTAAGAATTCCGGCTCTCACAGACCTGTTAGTTTTTATTTAAGAAGCCCTCTTGTTTTCCACTCATTACCTGTATTAACTGCACCTGTTTGAACTCGTTACCTGTATAAAAGACACCTGTCCACACACTCAATCAAACAGACTCCAACCGCTCCACAATGGCCAAGACCAGAGAGCTGTGTAAGGACATCAGGGATAAAATTGTAGACCTGCACAAGGCTGGGATGGGCTACAGGACAATAGGCAAGCAGCTTGGTGAGAAGGCAACAACTGTTGGCGCAATTATTAGAAAATGGAAGAAGTTCAAGATGACGGTCAATCTCCCTCGGTCTAGGGCACCATGCAAGATCTCACCTCGTGGGGCATCAACGATCATGAGGAAGGTGAGGGATCAGCCCAGAACTACACGGCAGGACCTGGTCAATGACCTGAAGAGAGCTGGGACCACAGTCTCAAAGAAAACCGTTAGTAACACACTACGCCGTCATGGCTTAATATCCTGCAGCACACGCAAGGTCCCCCTGCTCAAGCCAGCGCATGTCCAGGCCCGTCTGAAGTTTGCCAGTGACCATCTGGATGATCCAGAGGAGGAATGGGAGAAGGTCATGTGGTCTGATGAGACAAAAATACTCGCCAAAAATACTTGCCACTCGCCGTGTTTGGAGGAAGAAGAAGGATGAGTACAACCCCAAGAACACCATCCCAACCGTGAAGCATGGAGGTGGAAACATCATTCTTTGGGGATGCTTATCTGCAATGGGGACAGGACGACTGCACCGTATTGCGTGGAGGATGGATGGGGCCATGTATCACGAGATCTTGGCCAACAACCTCCTTCCCTCAGTAAGAGCATTGAAGATGGGTCGTGGCTGGGTCTTCCAGCATGACAACGACCCGAAACACACAGCCAGGGCAACTAAGGAGTGGCTCTGTAAGAAGCATCTCAAGGTCCTGGAGTGGCCTAGCCAGTCTCCAGACCTGAACCCAATAGAAAATCTTTGGAGGGAGCTGAAAGTCCGTCTGGAGAAGGTCTGTATGGAGGAGTGGGCTAAAATCCCTGCTGCAGTGTGTGCAAACCTGGTCAAGAACTACAGGAAACGTATGATCTCTGTAATTGCAAACAAATGTTTCTGTACCAAATATTAAGTTCTGCTTTTCTGATGTATCAAATACTTATGTCATGCAATAAAATGCTAATTAATTACTTAAAAATCATACAATGTGATTTTCTGGATTTTTGTTTTCGATTCCGTCACTCACAGTTGAAGAGTACCTATGATAAAAATTACAGACTTCTACATGCTTTGTAAGTGGGCAAACCTGCAAAATCGGCAGTGTATCAAATACTTGTTCTCCCCACTGTATAATGATAATTACAGGAAACTGTACAATCTGATATCTCAAAAAGTTTGTTGGTCATACTTTCATATCAAGATAGCCTGGCACAAATGTCTTTTTGCATGGAAACAGGGCCTGTGTAGACCTACTTCCAAGCCACTTTCAAGATTCTCCTAGTTAGTCAACACTGATGAATGAGTCTCATAAATGAGAAAAATATTGTATCGTCCTTTTGATTATAAGATTGATTTAAACGTTTGAGCTTTTAAGTTTTGTCCTTGGTCTTTTCATTGATGTAATTAAGGCTCCAATGTCACCCACATCTACAAATGTTTCATTTTTTTACAAATTTATGGGCCACGTCTGAAAATATATGCACCCTGAGGAGACTTTTAATGGTGTAGACTTGAAGGAATCAAACTTTTATCTATTCAAAAATCAATAATACACTAAACATGGCTTCCCAAACAAGATGTTTATTGGCTTGGAAATAATGAATTCTTCAGTGGGCTGAAAATATATGAAAATGTTAGACTAGCAATAATTTTACGGACCTTAGTTTTAGGTCACCAACAACACAGACTGACCTTAAAACAATCTTCTACCAATGTAACAAAACCCTTGCCAAACCTTAACATCCGATTATATATAGTAATACAAGACCACTATATATTAACTACTTCTTTCTACTACAGCTGTGCGTTTAGATGATGTTGTTGTCCAAAGGTTTACAGTCCAGTCTCTTATGGATGGTTTTGAGGGTCCTCAAGGCTACAGTCAACGATTTGGATTGCACTATGTGAACTTTGATGATCCTGACAGGCCAAGAATCCCCAAAACATCAGCATATTACTATTCAAAGGTGATTGAGAGTAATGGATTTGCTGAGACTCCAGCAAGCCCTAAGATGCAAATCTATGGAAATAAAATTGAGAGCGCAAAATTTCCTAGTCTGCCACCATCTGAAGTTCCTTCAAAATCCAAGCTTGTTTGGGAAAAGTTCTCCCCTCAGACCAAGTTTGAGAGACAGCTTTATCATTATGGAACATTTCCAGAGGGATTCCAATGGGGTATCTCATCTTCAGCATATCAGGTTAAAGGTGATGTTGCATGTGACAGCTACAATAAAATAGATGAGGATCTATACATGTTGCGAGCCTTACAATTGAAGACTTATAGATTCTCCTTGTCATGGTCTCGAATTTTTCCCAGTGGGAAAAAATCTTCTCTTAACCAGAAGGGGGCGGACTACTACAACAGGCTCATTGATGGTCTCATAGCCAACAATATCACACCCATGGTGACTCTCTACCACTGGGACCTGCCGCAGGCTTTACAGAACATCAATGGTTGGGACAATCCCGAATTGATTAACATATATTCAATGAATATTGTGACTTGTGTTATGCAACATTTGGAGACAGGGTGAAGTTTTGGATCACATTTAATGAACCCCAGACAATTGCATGGTCCGGATATGGACTAGGTCAGATTCCGCCTAACGTGAAGCAACCCGGAGATGCTCCATACAGGGTTGCACACAACCTCCTGAAAGCTCATGCACAAGCGTATCACACCTATGATGAGAAATACAGGGCATCTCAAGGAGGTCTGGTATCCATTAGTCTAAATGCTGAATGGGCAGAACCTCTGGACGTCAACTTCCTTTGAGAGGTGGTGGCAGCTGATCGAGCCCTTCAGTTCCAACTAGGCTGGTTTGCACATCCCATATTTAAAAATGGTGACTATCCTGATGCCATGAAGTGGCAGGTTGGCAACAAGAGTGAACTTCAAGGTTTGACAGAATCCCGCCTGCCTTCTTTTACTGACGAAGACAAAGCCTTTATTCAAGGAACAGCTGATGTATTCTGCATTAACACATACACAACCAAAGTTGTGCGCCATGTGACCAGTGCACTTGATGTTGAGTCTTATCAGACTGACCAGGACATTGAGAAGAACTTTCCAGATGGCTCTGAAAATACTTATGTTGATGACCAGAAGGCTGTTTCATGGGGACTCATATATATAACTGTTTTTGGACATGGTTGGGGTGTATTTTATGCATACTGCTAGCTGTGTGAATGCGCTCCCTCATTTAGAATAATCCAGATTCAGCAACATTAATAATGCAGTTATGTGCGTTTGCACCTATTAATCAGAAGGACATTTTGCATGAAATTCTTTGCTCATGAATACACAAACTGTACAAAATTTATTAGTGAACCTGGCTTAATGTTTGTAATAGTGTTAAATTGTGCATTTGACACATTTATATGTATTGTCTTTTTAGCGCACAACCTGGATGGAGTACGTATTAAGGGTTATATTGCTAGCTCTCTGATGGATTCCTTTGAGTGGCTAAATGGCTACATTGTTGGCTATGGACTTCACCATTTGAACTTTTTACTTTCAAATTGGCCAAGAACGCCAAAGCACTCAGCTCACCTCTTAAGAAATAATGGCTTTCCACTGCAAGAGGAGGAAGAAATGTTGTATGGACATTTCCCAGAGGGATTTATGTGGAGCAAAGCAACAGCTGCATATCAGATACAATCCATTTCAACAAATTATTTTTTTTTGTCACATTTATATATTTTTTAATCCGTTTAAAATGATTATATTTGTTTCGTGTTATGCTCCAACACCACAGATAGAGGGAGCCTGGAGAATAGATGGAAAAAGTCTCAGTATTTGGGACAAATATGCACACACTCCTTCAAAAATAGCGCAAAACGACAATGGTGACATTGCCTGTGACAGCTACAACAGGATCTATGAGGACGTCGATATTGTCAAAAAACTGAGGGTCGGCCACTACCGGATGTCTGTTTCATGGCCCAGAATTATGCCAGATGGAACAAACAGGAAAATTAATGAAGCTGGACTCAACTACTATAATAGGCTTGTAGATGCACTTTTGGCAGCCAATATCCAACCACAGGTAGACTACTTTTAATCTAAAAATGAACCCTGGTAGCCTAAAAGAATTTGACTATATTTTGATAGTCTATTAATCACTTTGATCTGACAGGTGACCTTGTACCACTGGGATCTCCCACAAGCACTCCAGAATGTTGGTGGCTGGGAGAATGACACTGTTGTCGATAGGTTCAGAGACTATGCTGATGTTATATTTAACAGTCTGGGGGACAGAGTAAAGTTCTGGATCACTTTAAATGAACCCCTCAATGTTGCTTTGGCAGGATATGGCTATGGAAATGCAGCACCAGGTAATACATGGAAAATAAGGTTATTGATGGTCTATCTGTGTCCAGGTATAAATTCCAGACCGGCCACTGCACCATATGTTGTGGCACACAACCTCATCAAGGCTCATGCTGAGGCCTGGCATCTGTATAATGATAAGTATAGTGCAAAACAAGGTGGCCTTATCAGCATCACTCTAAACTCTGACTGGAGAACCAAGAAACCCATACAAGCAGGAAGATGTGGATGCTGCCATCCGTTATCTTCAGGTACAGATTTGTGATTCAACCATATGAACAGTGTGTAACAATAACATAATAAAAGTAAACAATAATCCACTCCTCTTCTTGAAACAGTTCATGTTGGGTTGGTTTGCTCATCCTGTGTTCAATGGAGATTACAGTAATTTAATAAAAGACAGAATACGAGAGAGAAGTTTAGCGGCTGGCCGACCTCAATCGAGGTAATTCATATGTTATCTTGTTTGTGAGGAATTTAAAGCTTTGTATTCAAAAGTTTCAGTGGTTTAAATGCGTTTACATTTGCATTTCACATCTATCAGGCTTCCGGAATTTACCCCTGCAGAAGTTGCGAGGATTAAGGGTACTCATGATTATTTTGGATTCAACCACTACACCTCTGTCTTAACCCATTACTTGGAATACAAAGACTTCGAGGACTATGATGCAGACAGGTAGCCTTTTAGTTTTATTCAGCATAGTCATTCTGTTTCAGCTCCAATTTGTTTGACACCTCTATCAATATTCATTATGTATGTCAAGTCAAATTTATTTGTATAGCGCTTTTACACAATACACATTGTTTCAAAGCAGCTTTACAGAAAATCATGGTGTTAATTAATATACACTGAACAAAATTCACGCAACACTTTTGTTTTTGCCCCCATTTTTCATGAGCTGAACTCAAAGATCTAAGACTTTTTCTATGTACACAAAAGGCCTATTTCTCTCAAATATTGTTCACAAATCTGTCTAAATCTGTATTAGTGAGCACTTCTCCTTTGCCGAGATAATCCATCCACCTCACAGGTGTGGCATATCAAGATGCTGATTAGACAGCATGATTATTTCACAGGTGTGCCTTAGGCTGGCCACAATAAAAGACCACTCTAAAATGTGCAGTTTTATCACACAGCACAATGCCACAGATGTTGCAAGTTTTGAGGGAGCGTGAAATTGGCATGCTGATTGCAGGAATGTCCACCAGAGCTGTTGCCCGTGAATTGAATGTTTATTTCTCTACCATAAGCCGTCTCCAAAGGCGTTTCAGAGAATTTGGCAGTACATCCAACCGGCCTCACAACCACAGACCACGTGTAACCACACCAGCCCAGGACCTCCACATCCAGCATCTTCACCTCCAAGATCATCTGAAACCAGCCACCTGGACAGCTGCTGCAACAATCGGTTTGCATAACCAAAGAATTTCTGCACAAACTGTCAGAAACCATCTCAGGGAAGCTCATCTGCATGCTCGTCGTCCTCATCGGGGTCTCGACCTGACTGCAGTTCGTCGTCGTAATCGACTTGAGTGGGCAAATGCTCACATTCAATGGCGTCTGGCACTTTGGAGAGGTGTTCTCTTCACGGATGAATCCCGGTTTTCACTGTACAGGGCAGATGGCAGACAGCGTGTATGGTGTCGTGTGGGAGAGCGGTTTGCTGATGTCAACGTTGTTGATCGAGTGGCCCATGGTGGCGGTGGGGTTATGGTACGGGCAGGCGTATGTTATGGACAACGAACACAGGTGCATTTTATTGATGGCATTTTGAATGCACAGAGATACCAGGGCGAGATCGTGAGGCCTACTTTTGTGCCATTCATCCACGACCATCACCTCATGTTGCATCATGATAATGCACGGCCCCATGTTGCAAGGATCTGTACACAATTCCTGGAAGCTGAAAACATCTCAGTTCTTGCATGGCCAAGAAAATGGTAAATGGTGGTCACACCAGATACTGACTGGTTTTCGGACCCCCCCCGGACCCCCCATACCCCCAGACCCCCCCATAGACTAACATCAACTCATGTCCTGTTAATGCATGACTGTGTCATGACTTTACTTGAGGGGGCACATTATAATTAACTCATTATTAACTAACCATACTAACATCAAGATGACAATCACAGATCAGGAAGGGAAACTGGGTGAGTTTTGCCAAAGGCTGGAGCAAACTATGCATGACATTGATGCTGAAGATCTAAAGATGGAAGTAAAGGCTGTAATCAGTGCTTTCCCCACATATGCATCACCACAAAACACCTTGATCACAAAACATCCTTGACATGTACCCTAATCTGAGCATAGCTCTAAAACTGCTGCTTACTCTAGCTGTGACAGCTGCTTCAGGTGAGAGCTTTTCTTCCCAGAAGCGGATTAAAACCTATCTGAGAACATCTATGTCTCAGGAGAGGCTTTCTTCACTGGTTGTTCTCTCCATTGAACATGAGGTCAGGAAGAAACTGGACACAGAATCTCTTATAACAAGATTTGCGGAGGCAAAAGCAAGCAAAATGAAAAATTTGGAACAGGCAGAAATGAGAGTGATTTATCTGTAGAATGTAAATAAAATATTTAGTTGATGAAATGTTCCTTGTATTAAAGTAGTTAAATTTATATAAATTCAATCCATCCACAGCAACAATCAATATTTAATATTAGAGAATGCAATTGGGTTTTTTTCCTTTAAGGGCAGATCTTAATCTTGTGTTTTATGCATTTTAGTTTACGTGTGGTGCTACTGTTTTGATACTACAGCAGCTTCTCCAATCAGTTGTGTGGGCTTGGTGAAATTGAATTCTGGGTAAGTCCCTGTAAGTGTAATTACAAATATGGTTAACTGTAAATAGTTTGTGATTTGTTCTCTTTTATTTGTGAATATTTGTGAATATAGTAAAAGGACTATTGTCTTTGTGAATTCGGTCACCTGTATAATATGTAGTTGTCCACATAATCCATGTACAAGTCTGATTCCTAGAGCTGAAGAGTCAATAGGATAATCATAAAACGTTTCTATGTTTGTAAAGAAATCACACATCAAATATGTGTCCCCAGATGAACTGTACAATATATTATTTACAAGACCAACCTTTCCATTCAAGTCAAAACAATTGTCACCTGTTTCACAAAAAATAAAAAAAATGTCTATAGTACTATTTGTGCTTCAAATCCCTTAACTACACTATCCTCCTGTCTATTTGCCTTCACTTTCTGTTTCTCATGTACACGTTTTACAACTTCCTGAACTGGGTGTTACGGCCTTCGTACTATCATCTTTTTTATTTTACCTAAAAAGCTGGAAAACGTGACATTAGATCAAGAGGTCCATATTTCCTTGCATCCTGTTCTAGGTGAATTAAACTATGTACATTGTAAACAATAAATTCAGATCCATATATTTTCACAAAGTTTTCAACAACAACAAAAAAATGTAGTTGTCACTCATGGAGGTCCAAAGCACGACGATCAAGATAAAGATACTAAATAGTCTTTAATAGTAAGTACTCACAGAACAAACTAAAAGGCAGGTAGGCAGACAAAGTAGAACAACCATGTAACAAAGACAATACCGGACAAATAGGGATTCAAACACAGGAACTTAAATACGGTTAACGAGGTGAACACAGCTGAACAGGATAATACAATCAAATCAGAAACCATAGCAACACATCAGACACGCAGACAGGAAATAAACACAAGGACAGAAAACCAAACTAAACTGAATATAATTGTGACAGTAGTAACTGATTTTGCATATTCACAAAATTCTAAACATAAATCCGGGCTGAGAAGAATTCTCATTGCTACAGATAGCAGCATGAAGTGTTTGTATAAATTATGTTGTAAAATATTACGTAAAACAACAGGTCCAGTATATAATAGAAATAATATGAATTCTGTGGCCTTTCACGTGCCCACTTCAAACATAGATCTAGGTTTTTTTGGAGAAGGTCTTTGGTATGTACAGCTTTATTGAGGCCATCTGCTGTGAAATTACAGAAAGAGTACTGAGGCTGAAACTTTACACTTAAAAGGGCCCTTAATCCACAGGTAAATAAGCTTTCTTACAACACCTAAGCACACAAGGTGCATGTAGTCTAACACAAAGGTTGTTACTTATGGCTCGTTTCCATCAAGCGGTGCGGTACGGTTCAGTACAGCACAGTACGATTCGAGACGGTAAACCCTGATCTGGCTTGCGTTTCCACAGCCAACAGTACCCTTATGATAGACGTGGTGTACCGATCAACCTCATTCTCGCGCAAAGAAGAAAGAGACAGAGTAAACAACAATGGAGGTCATACAGCAGATCTTGTTCTTGCTTCTCGGCATGTGGCTGTTTGTCACAAGAAGACATGCTTTGTTTGAAAGCCAAGGCTGCAGGCAACAAGGAAAACCACAACCGAAAAAGCATGCGCAAGTGACGATTCTCTGTCAACCAATCAACGTTCTGCAGTGAGTCTAGCTCCACCCTTTAGTACCGGAATACTGTGCTAGGTACCCCAATGGAAGGGTGCCAAAAAAGTGGTACGGTACGGTTTGGAATTAGGGTATCATTCACAACTTCTAACAATTGAAACGGCAAAAATTGCGTACCGTACCGCTCCGTGGAAACGAGCCATAAACCAACACCTAAAGATGTAAGTGGAGAAACTTCTGTGTGGTGGTCAATTCTTCAAACAGTTCTTCTTATTGGCAGTCAGATTTGGATATGTCATTCCATTGACATATACACTTGTTTGCATACAACGTTCACAGTACATTGTAGCCTGAGTGACCCTTAACACACTTTAGTAAAGCCCTTGCAGGTGCATCACAAATAATAGCCTCGGGTGGTGAAATTTTGGAATGTTTGCCATTAAAATGTAACCCCTCTTTTATGACAACTTTCAAATCATCAACAAATTCATTTAGATACTCGTGCACTGAATATGGTTTGGCAGAACCCGAATACAATCTGATTAAAAATACAAACCCGATTCCAAAAAAGTTGGGACATTGTAAAAATTGTGAATAAAAACAGAATGCAATGATGTGGAAGTTTCAAATTTCAACATTTTATTCAGAATACAACATAGATGACATATCAAATGTTTAAACTGAGAAAATGTATCATTTTAAGGGAAAAATAAGTTGATTTTAAATTTCATGGCATCAACACATCTCAAAAAAGTTGGGACAAGGCCATGTTTACCACTGTGTGGCATCCCCTCTTCTTTTTATAACAGTCTGCAAACGTCTGGGGACTGAGGAGATAAGTTGCTCAAGTTTAGGAATAGGAATGTTGTCCCATTCTTGTCTAATACAGGCTTCTAGTTGCTCAACTGTCTTAGGTCTTCTTTGTCGCATCTTCCTCTTTATGATGCGCCAAATGTTTTCTATGGGTGAAAGATCTGGACTGCAGGCTGGCCATTTCAGTACCCGGATCCTTCTTCTACACAGCCATGATGTTGTAATTGATGCAGTATGTGGTCTGGCATTGTCATGTTGGAAAATGCAAGGTCTTCCCTGAAAGAGACGACGTCTGGATGGGAGCAGATGTTGTTCTAGAACTTGGATATACCTTTCAGCATTGATGGTGCCTTTCCAGATGTGTAAGCTGCCCATGCCACACGCACTCATGCAACCCCATACCATCAGAGATGCAGGCTTCTGAACTGAGCGCTGATAACAACTTGGGTTGACCTTGTCCTCTTTAGTCCGGATGACATGGCGTCCCAGTTTTCCAAAAAGAACTTCAAATTTTCCACTTTGACACAGTCCATTTTAAATGAGCCTTGGCCCAGAGAAAACGCCTGCGCTTCTGGATCATGTTTAGATATGACTTCTTTTTTGACCTATAGAGTTTTAGCCGGCAACGGCGAATGGCACGGTGGATTGTGTTCACCGACAGTGTTTTCTGGAAGTATTCCTGAGCCCATGTTGTGATTTCCATTACAGTAGCATTCCTGTATGTGATGCAGTGCCATCTAAGGGCCCGAAGATCACGGGCATCCAGTATGGTTTTCCGGCCTTGACCCTTACGCACAGAGATTGTTCCAGATTCTCTGAATCTTTGGATGATATTATGCATTGTAGATGATGATAACTTCCCTGGAATCGGGTTTGTACATTTAAATTGTGAAAGTGTTGTGAAACACTCCACTCATGTGCCACTCATGAAAATCACATTGTTTTTGATACAGAACTAAATAGACTACATCTAATGAAAAAAAGTCATAACAGAAACAATTTTCATAGTATTTCATTTACTCCATAGGAACAATCAGTCAATTACCCTTGCACACCTGCAGGTGATAGATAGACGCGTAGGTGAAAAGACTAAAGTCAAAAATCAAAAATGAAAATATCCCGCACACTATCAGTTCTTGCATACGTATCAAAAATAGCTTTTATTGACAACGTTTCGACCCCATGACCTTGTATATGCCTGATGAAGGTCATGGGTTCGAAACGTTGTCATTAAAAGCTATACTAAAAGCTAGGTTAGTGGTAAAATTCTGAAGGCAATTGTTGCAGATATCAAACAGTCAAAATATTACTCCATTACTCTCAACTGTACACCTGACATCATCTGGAGCAAATGCCTGTTATTCTCAGAGATGTTTCCTTGAAACCAGAATATAACGTTCATGAGCACTTTCTTGGTTTTGTGAAAGTGGAGGAAACAACAGGCCTTGACCTGTAAAAAAAAATATTATTTAAATAATAAATACTAATGTTTGAAATCAACTCACTGTATGTTGTTTTTTGACAGTGAAACTGATCTGAAAGAACAGATTAAAGTGGTGGGGGTCATTTTGGGTTTTTTATGAAGGCACACAGGGGCCCCTGACAAAGTTTTGCTTAGGGCCCCCCAGAAGTCTAGGACCAATACTGCAACTTTACTTTGAAAAATATATTAAAACAGAAAACAGCTATTTTAAGTTAACTATTACACTTTACTGTACCACAAGATGTACCTTTAATTTCCCCAAGCTGATGGCTCACTAAAACCCCCACAGTCATCATGTTTTCAGGCCATTTCAAGTTTGATTAAGCGGTAAAATGGCTGTGTTGTTTACTTACTTTTTAATTAGTTTTCCCATTAACGGCATCATTATCTTCATTCAGGCCAATGAGAACGCACACGAAAACAAGAGGAGGGATTTATAGCACAAACAAATCATATACAATCATAACCGATCATATCCAAACATAGTGCAATGGAGACATTGCCTTCTCTCACGTGACTTTCCCCCATTCATGCTCAATTACCCCCCACTCACACTAAACCTACCACACACCACACGTTTTAAGTCAAGGGGATCAGAGGAGGCGCAAGAGATGTGGACTCCTGCTGTAACTTCACCTACAGGTGTCACTGTTGGATAATGTTACTTTATAAAAAAAGAGTGACTTTTACACTTTTTAATGTCACATTTTGTTATATTTGCCCCGTTTTATTTTTTTGTATAGATTATTTTCTCCCTAGCCTCCTTGGAGGAAACGCCCCTGCCAGCGTTCTCATAACGTCATGTTCAATTGACACCTGGGTAAGTGCGGACAGTCTTTCTTGCAGCATGGTGGACCGCAGGAATGATTTTATCAGCTGCAGGCACAAGATATAAAAATAGAAAAATGAAATGATGGGGGAAAAATGAAATGAAACTAAAACTGCCAGTAGGTGGTGGCAAATAATCGTCTTTATGGGTGAGTCATTCGATCATTCAAACAAACAATCTGATTCATTAAGAGACTAAGCAATTGTGAGGTACCTCACAAAATTGATTACACACAGGCTTCTGAGGCATCATAATGGTTTAAAGGCCTACAACAAAATAGAGTAAACTTTGGTGAAAACTAAGCAAATATTTAATTACTACAATAGTAATTTCTTGTTAGAAATAACATCAAAAGTGGAAACAGTTGGTCAAAAACATACATTTACACACAACTTTCAGAGGCCATATATAGGCCTATATATTTTTTAGCTCTGTACTGTTGTATAAAATCGATAGGCCATCACGTTTGCAATAGTGCTGATGTTCGGGAAAACAGCACTCTATATCCTGAATTATAAACATATAAATAGGCTCATACATGAACTCACACAGAAAACATACACTATCGTTTAGGGTTGGTAAGCTTTTTCAAAAATGTTTTTGAAATAAGTCTCTTATGCCTCATAAAGGCTGTATTTATTTGATCAAAAACACAGTCATCATGTACAAGAGGAGGGATAAATCCTTCCTCTTGTTTTTGTGTGCGTTCTCATCGGCCTGAATGAAGATAATGATGGTGTTAATGGGAAGACTAATTAAAAAGTAAGTAAACAACACAGCCATTTTACCGCTTAAACTTGAAATGGCCTGAAAACATGACTGTGGGGGTTTTAGTGAGCAATCAGCTTGGGGAAATTAAAGGTACATCTTTGTCTCTCTTCATGTCTGTGACCAGTGTGTACAAACTTGATGACTGCTGAAAATAAGTTGACTATTAAAAAGAAAAGCTGAACATTATTTCACAAATAATATTCATTGTTTAAATTGTTACTGCCTTTAGTTATTATTTTGGAATAAGTGTAAAAATGTAAAAATAAATAAATAAAGTGGAATATAAAAAATAAAAGTGATTAAAAGTGCTTATACTTTACTAATTTATTAGTTGAAGATGCAGTTGATGGCAAAGGACAAAGGCAATTGCCACCACTTGTTGGTAGGTCATATGCTAGCAGATACAATAGGCAATAATCAGTCAAATAATTAACTCCTTTTTTCAACTTAATTGCATAGTTGAGCTCCCAGTAGTTAGTTAGCCACACATTATAATTATAAGCACAATCTAAAAAAACAGCTTTTTAAACTTTACCAGTCGCAAATACATATGTAGAACATCTTTTTTTCAAAGCTGTCATGGTAAAAAAAACAAAACAAAAAACACTGCGATCGACAACGGCACAAGAAAGACTTAATCTGACGCACGTCAATCGAAAGCGATCTACTGAAGGAGTTGAACTTTTCTGACATCATAAGGGATTTTTCGTCCTGAAAAAGCTTAAGGACACCATTGTATTGTAGTCCCCATGATCTGATTACATTTTCAGCATTATAAAAAATTTTCAGAAAGTAACATTTTTGTATATTTTTATATGAAATTTTAAAATAAAAATTAGTACAATTTTGTATATGAAAGGTTATTGCATTTCTGCAAAACAAAAGACTGATTTGATGGGAAGACGGAGCTGATGTAGGCAGTAGTTCTAAGTAGCCTTTGCAAAACTATAGTTCATGCAGTGATATTTGTGTATATTTTATATGACAGATCTATAGGTTTGGATGTTTTGTTAATGGCATTTATTCCTGCAAAATAAAAGGCTGATAACTTGCGCTTTGTGATTAAGAAGATTGAGTGAATGTAGATAATAGTGCTGGTGGATGAAGGGCCCCTCAAGAGGTAAAGCCCAAGGGCCTCTAATAGTCTTAAAGGGATAGTTCACCCAAAAATGAAAATTAGCCCATGATTTACTCACCCTCAAGTCATCCTAGGTGTATATGATATTCTTCTTTCAGACGAATACAATCTGAGTTATGTTAAAAAATGTCCTGGCTCTTCCAAGCTTTAAAAGGGCAGTGAATGGTTGTTTCTGTTTTGAAGTCCATAAAAGTGCATCTACCATCATAAAAGTGCTCCACACGGCTCCGGGGGGTTAATAAAGGCCTTCTGAAGCGAAGTGGCGTGTTTGTGTAAGAAAAATATAAATATTTAAAACTTTATAGACGAAAATAACTAACTTCCGGCAGACAGCCGTATGCAAGTCGACTTACGGCGAAAGAGTAACCCCTGACGCAATGTACAGGAGCATCGCAAGCTTTGACGCCTCACGTGGATAGGGCTGGGCAACAAACTCAAGCCCCTCTTCTCTTATATCAAAATCATCCGCCATTTCTCTATAAAAAGTCTCGTTTTAGACTTCTAATTCATAACCAGTGTTTTGTTTTGCTCTATCCTCTGCACTTCCACGTTCAAGGGTCAAGGGTTACTCTTTCACCGTAAATCGATGCGTACGGCGGTCCGCCGGAAGTTAGTTATTTTAGTCTATAAAGTTTTAAATATTGATATTTTTCTTACACAAATGCATCAGTTCGCTTCAGAAGGCCTTTATTAACCCCCCGGAGCCGTGTGGATAACTTTTATGATGGATAGATGCACTTTTATGGTGTCCCCCTGCGCCCACCTCCACCCCTGCTAAGCCCAAGCAGCAGCCTCCACCTGGGAAGCAGGGCGTCGGGCATAGGGGTGCCGCCCTACCCGTCCAGGGTCCTGCAAAGCCCGTCGGCAAGCGCAATGGCAAGCGGCCCTGAGACGGGCAGCCCAGGGAGAAGAGGAGCTGCTCCAGGGGAGGTGGTGGTGAATGTTATCGAGAAGACTGGCAACATCCTGCCACTGGCTCTCCGGAGTCCAGCGGTACCCACATTCTCAATAAGAGAGCAGTTTCCTCCCTCCCTGGGCCCCAAGAGGGCCAGGTTGGCAGTGTGCAACGCCCCCGGGCCTTGCCACTCCTTTCCTCCCCTCTCCCCTTCGCCAGGGAGCAGCAGTGTGGGCACCAAGGACGCCCCCGGGCCTCCTCACCCACACTCTGCCCCACCTTGAAGTACTTAGACAACACTCCGGGCCGCCTCCGGGCCTCCCGAGTCGGGTCTGCGTACTCCACCTCGCTGCCCCACCCCGGGTACGTCTGTGGTGCCGTTGGTCCCGCTTGCTCGGTTTCTGGGGGCCTGGCTAGGTCTCCCCAGGCCGTCTTGCTGGCTCATCCGTACCATCAGACTCGGCTACGCGATTCAGTTAGCGCGCCAGCTGCCCAAGTACAGGGGCATCCTCTTCACCACCGTGCGGAGCAGCAATGCCCATGTCTTGCGATCATAGGTCGATGTCCTGCTGGTGAAGGACACGATCAAGCCGGTTCCTCCAGCCGATATGAGGTCGGGGTTCTACAGCCCCTACTTCATTGTACCCAAGAAAGGTGGTGGGTTAAGGCCGATCTTGGACCTGCGCATTCTGAATCGGGCCCTGCACAAGCTCCCGTTCAAAATGTTAACGCAGAAACGCATTTTCAAATGCATCCGTCCCCGAGATTGGTTCGCAGCGATTCGAGGGGAGGGCATATCAGTACAAAGTCTTGCCCTTCGGGCTGTCCCTGTCGCCTCGTGTCTTCACAAAAGTCGCGGAGGCAGCCATTGTTCCGCTCAGAGAACGCGGCGTTCGGATTCTCAACTATCCCGACGACTGGCTCATATTGGCCCAGTCCCGGGATCAGTTGTGCGAACACAGGGACCTGGTGCTCCATCACCTCAGCCTGTTGGGCCTTCGGGTCAACCAAGAGAAGAGCAAACTGTCCCACACAGAGGATCTCTTATCTCAATATGGAGCTGGATTCGGTCAACCGGACTGCGCGCCTCACAGAGGAGCGAGTCCGGTCAGTGTTGAACTGCTTGAATACGTTCAAAGGCAGGACAGCGGTCCCACTGAAATTTTTTCAGAGGCTCCTGGGGCATATGGCATCTGCAGCCGCGGTAACGCCGCTCGGATTGCTTCATAAGAGACCGCTTCAACACTGGCTTCACGACCAAGTCCCGAGATTGGTGTGGCAGAGCGTCTCAGTTACTCCTTACTGTCGCCAAACCTTCAACCCGTGGGCGGACCCTTCGTTTCTACGGGCGGGAGTGTCCTTAGAACAGGTGTCCAGGCATGATGTGGTCTTCACGGATGCCTCATCCACGGGCTGGGGGGCCATGTACAATGGGCACGCAGTTTCGGGTCTGTGGACGGGGCCCCAGCTGCGTTGGCATATCAATTGCCTAGAGTTATTGGCAGTACGTCTCGTCCTGGGTCACCTCAAAAAGCCGCTACAGGGCAAGCACGTGCTGGTCCGTACGGACAGCACTGCGGCCGTTGCGTACATCAACCATCAGGGTGGTCTACGCTTCCGTTGCATGCTCCAACTCGCCCGCCATCTCCTCCTGTGGAGTCAGAAGCGTCTGAGGTCGCTTCGAGCCGTTCACATCCCAGGTGCGCTGAACCAGACAGCCAACGAACTCTCTCGTCAGTCGACACCTCCGGGAGAGTGGCGACTCCATCCCCGGAGCGTCCAGCTGATATGGGACCTCTTCGAAGCCGCACATGTAGACCTGTTCGCCTCTCTGGACTCGACCCATTGCCAGTTGTACTATTCCCTGACTGGGGGCACCCTCGGCACGGATGCACTGGCGCACAGCTGGCCCCGGGACCTACGCAAATATGCGTTTCCCCCAGTGAGCCCCAGTGAACGCGGAGGTTCTAGGTGACCTGCCACAAGCAGTGGTAGACACCATCACTTCTGCTAGAGCCCCCTCTACGAGGCACCTCTACGCACTGAAGTGGAACCTGTTAGTTGAGTGGTATTCTTCCAGCCGGGAAGACCCCCGAAGTTGTTCGATTAATGTCAGGCTTTCCTTCCTACATGCCCAAGGTTCCCACCACTCCCTTCCGGGACCAGGTGGTGAACCTGCAAGCGCTGCCGTCGGAGGAGGCAGACCCAGCCCTGGCTTTGTTGTGTCCCGTCCACGCTCTTCGCGCTTACGTTGACCGGACCCAAAGCTTTAGAACCTCAGAGCAGCTCTTCGTCTGTTACGGAGGCCAGCAGAAGGGAAAGGCTGTCTCCAAGCAGAGTCCACTGGATAGTGGATGCTATCGTCTTGGCTTACCAGTCCCAAGACGTGCCTTGCCTGTTCGGGGTGCGAGCGCACTCCACAAGGAGTGTAGCTTCCTCCTGGGCGCTGGCTCAAGGCGCCTCACTGACAGACATATGTAGAGCTGCGGGCTGGGCGACACCTAACACGTTCGCTAGATTCTATAGCCTCCGTGTAGAGCCGGTACATGCGTTTATTCTCTCCAGTTGTGTTCCCCGGAAACGGCTAACCCTGTGAGCTCCTCTGTCACCCCTTCAGTGTCAGACGTTGTGGCCGTCTGACGTCAAGCCTGCACCCGTATGCTTGTGGAACGTGTGTGTAGGCTGGGGTCCATATGTAGCGGTTCCCTAACGGCAACCCTATATGTGTATCCTCCACGGTACCAGCTACCCTACTCAGCTAGCCCCATGTCTTTCCCTTGACAGAGCCCGCTCTGTCGTCTCTGGTGGTGTTCTTTCCCACCTGGGATCAGGTTGGATCCACCCCAGAGACTGCCATATGTAGCACTACCCTGATAGGTTAGTCCTTATGTGTATTTCGCCACCTCTCCTTCCATTGAAGGACGTGGCTCCGCAGCGTAGCATCTCCACGAGACGGGCACGCTTTCCCAGCGTTATCCAATAGTCATACTGAGTGGGTCTTGCAGGAACAGCAGTGAGTGACCTTCCCTGCCGGGAGCCCTGACTCCCACTCCAGCATAGGTGTGGTCCAGCGAGCTCAGGCAGGGCGCTGGAAGGGCCAGCATCCCTGGCGTGTTGGTAGGGATCCCAATTCGTCGGTCAGTTCCGACTGTGACCGACTGAAATGCTACTGTAATGGAAATCACAACATGGTCTCAGGAATACTTCCAGAAAACATTGTCGGTGAACACAATCCACCGTGCCATTCGCCGTTACCGGCTAAAACTCTATAGGTCAAAAAAGAAGCCATATCTAAACATGATCCAGAAGCGCAGGCGTTTTCTCTGGACCAAGGCTCATTTAAAATGGACTGTGGCAAATTGGAAAACTGTTCTGTGGTCAGACGAATCAAAATTTGAAGTTCTTTTTGGAAAGCTGGGACGCCATGTCATCCGGACTAAAGAGGACAAGGACAACCCAAGTTGTTATCAGCGCTCAGTTCAGAAGCCTGGATCTCTGATGGTATGGGGTTGCATGAGTGCGTGTGGCATGGGCAGCTTACACATCTGGAAAGGCACCATCAATGCTGAAAGGTATATCTAAGTTCTAGAACAACATATGCTCCCATCCAGACGTTGTCTCTTTCAGGGAAGACCTTGCATTTTCCAACATGACAATGCCAGACCACATACTGCATCAATTACAACATCATGGCTGCGTAGAAGGATCCGGGTACTGAAATGGCCAGCCTGCAGTCCAGATCTTTCACCCATAGAAAACATTTGGCGCATCATAAAGAGGAAGATGCGACAAAGAAGACCTAAGACAGTTGAGCAACTAGAAGCCTGTATTAGACAAGAATGGGACAACATTCCTATTCCTAAACTTGAGCAACTTGTCTCCTCAGTCCCCAGACTTTTGCAGACTGTTATAAAAAGAAGAGGGGATGCCACACAGTGGTAAACATGGCCTTGTCCCAACTTTTTTGAGATGTGTTGATGCCATGAAATTTAAAATCAACTTATTTTTCCCTTAAAATGATACATTTTCTCAGTTTAAACATTTGATATGTCATCTATGTTGTATTCTGAATAAAATATTGAAATTTGAAACTTCCACATCATTGCATTCTGTTTTTATTCACAATTTGTACAGTGTCCCAACTTTTTTGGAATCGGGTTTGTAACTGGGAGAGTTCAAAGGGTAGAAATTGATGGGATAATCTCTGAGGAAACAATTATTAATAATGGAGTTCCTCAGGGAAGTGTCTTAGGCCCCCTTTTATTTCTCTTATACATAAATGACATGCAAGCTGTTTGTGACTGTAATTTGTTTTTATATGCTGATGACTCTGCTTTACTGGTTTCAGACAAGGATGTTGGCAAAATACAAGAGATATTAGCTGAGGAGGTTTGTAAAGTAAGAGACTGGCTCTCGGAAAACAAACTCTTATTGCATTTAGGTAAAACTGAATCAATACTATTTGGATCTAAAAGTAAACTGAACAAAGCTCCTCACTTATCTATCAAGGTAGGGGACTGTGTATTATCAAATATAACCACTGTTGATTATCTTGGATGTGTTCTTGACAATGATTTAAGTGGTGCAAGTATGGCTATGAAAATTTTAGGGAAGGTCAATGCTAGGACAACATTTCTTGCAAGATGTGGTAGTTTTTTGGATAAGCAAAATTTAAAATTACTTGCGTCTAATGCAATGCCATTCTGAGTATGCTTGTATTTCTTGGATGTCTGATTTGTCTCGTGCATGGCTGGACAAGTTACAGAAATCTCAAAATAAATTGATACGGTTGGTTTTAGGTTTAAGTAGTTTTACACATAGTGATGTTTCCCATTTTAGACATGTTAAGTGGTTACCTATAGAAAGCAGAGTTGTAAATCTTAAAATTAAAGATGGTACACAAGATAATTAATAAAAGAGCTCCTACATACTTTAATATGTATTTTTTTAGGGTATGTGAAAAACATTGTTATAATACTAAGCAGAGTCTAATGGATATCACATTATGTCGTTTTAAAACAATGTACGGTCGTAGGTCTTTCGAATACTCAGGGGCTCAAGAGTGGAATAAGTTGCTTCTAGATGTAAAGAGTATGTCAAATATGGTTGAATTTAGTATGAAAGTTAAAAGTTGGCTATTAGATAGGTTGTTTTAATTATGAATTTGTTTAGCGGCGTAAGAGAGAGCGTTTCAGACAAGAGAGAAGGAGAGAGAAATAAATAAAACCACTCACGTTGATGACGTAGCACCCGTCCTTGGCCGTGCGTTTCGCCGCCTCCATCTCCCCGATGGTCATATTCTGGCACACCCCACCGCGATGGCCGTATATGCAGGCCAGGTAAGCGGTGAGGTGTCCATAAAATAACCACTGGAGAGTCCTGTCCGCCGTCGCTTTGAGGCAGGCTGCGTGAAGAAAGGAAAAACATTAAGGGGCGTGCGTGTGTGCGTGCGCATGTGTGTGTGTGTGTGTGAGAGAGGTGAGACGAGGCAAAAACTTACATAGGATTTCAGGGATGGCGGCTTTGGCGGAGGCGACGCACTGGCAGAGAGTGGCCTTGGGGATGAGGCGGCCTTCCTTGGCCTCCGTCACCTTCACCTCGTGAACCATCACTCTCCGCCTCACCGACCGAATCATGGCCTTGATCTCCCTGTTTAGGCCCACCATGACGGTCCGGGACAGCCGGCATGTGGGCGGCGGGGTCTCTGACACGTACGCCAGGAACTGGGCCACATTCTTTATATAATGATGCACCGTCGGCTCCGTGATCTTGGCCTTGAGGGAGTTCAACCACATCCGCATCCTCGCCGTCTGGTTAAGAAAGCCCAGGCTGGCCAGGTCGGTCTGCCCCGACGCCATGTATGCTACAAAGTGGCGGATCCTAAAAATCTTGGAGGCCACATTATTGAGCAGCCTCGGACCGGGGTCGGCGCCCAACTGGTGGCCCCTGTACTCCTCGAGAAGGACGTCTGCGAAAACAAAACACACAAGAACAATGGGGTTAGAACAACAGGTTAGGGAGAAGCGACAGAGCGCGGTATACACTCAGAGCTGCCACGTGGTCGGGGAAAGGGTGGTCCTCCCGCTGTTGGGCCGACGATGTGGACGGCTGATCCTGGCAGGCAGGGGGCTGATCCTGGGGGCTCTGGCCAGCCGGTTCATCCGGGGGCCCGACACAGGGCTCATCTGCCTCCGGCGCAGCCCCCTTCACGGGGGAACGTAGGGATGACAGAAGCCTGCCAGTGACCTGGGAGACCTGGGAGGAGGGGACGGCCCGCATTCACCTCTTCAGGAGGCGGTATCTGCGGGTGACGTCTCTCGGCGCAATGCTGAGGACGTCGACCTTCTTCCTGTAGTCTGCCGCCTCGTCCCGGACCTTCAGGCAGCCGGGGTTTGTGCAGGACCACTGCTCCTCCTCCCTCGATCAGCTTGATTCTGGTAATTGTCATGGCCTCTGGTTAGATATAGTCTTACCTTCATTAAGTGAGTTCAGATCCATGGGGACTAAATAATATATTCTAGAATGAGCAGAGTATGACCATCTAGAATATTAGTCAATCACCTCTGTCTAATGACCAAGACTAACGAGTTTGTGTTTAAGAGATCGTATATGGCCGGTGCGAGACTCAAATTGTTCGGCCATATTACTCTTTCCAGGATCATCTAGTATAATGTCTTTTTTTATAAGATTTTTTTTATGCAATAGCTTAGCCACTAGCAGTACTATAAGACTACACCCTGGGATTAATGCTACAAAATTGTATAGCATAACACTACGAACACTCTTGAATTGAGCAAGTAAAACTTAGACGGGATAATTCACCAAATAATGAAAATTCTCTTACAATTTAGTCACCCTTGTGCTGTCTCATATGTATGACTTTCTTTTAACATGTCAAGACAAACTAAAGGATTTCTCATTTAAGGCTCATACAACACAAGTGAAAGACTAATAAGTTCCAAAAAACCCACATAAATGACGAATAAAAGTTATCTACAATACTCAGTTTTTTTTAAATGTATGTCTTCAAAAATGATATGATAGGTGTGGTTAAGACACAGACCAATATTTAAGTCCCTTTTCGTATGTTTAACCCCCTTTGGGACAGGGAGGAAAATGTATGATAAAAATGTTGACTTAACCCTTAAAAATATGAATGTTTCACCAATTATTACATATTCGAGCCTTTAGCGACCCGGATCTATATCTAACATTTTTATTCTGGTTACCAGCCTGAAATGGCTCTAGCTCACTGTTTAAAATTAATCTAGAGATAAGGATTAGTAGACTTTTTTTTTATTTCCCAAACGTAACAGTGGACAGTCCAATTACTGTTGGTTATCTGCCTATGAAGTCCCTTACGAAACAGAAGTATACTTCAAGTTCATTTTATGAAGTATACTTAAGTAAAATTCAAGTATATTTTTAAGTATACTTTATGTAGTAATGAAATATACCTTTAACTGTACTTTAACTTTTAAAAAAAATTATTATAGCTTCATGCATCCTTTTTTTATCAACACTTAAATGTGGGTAAGTTTCATAAAGAAAGGCAACATTTTAAACAAATCGCATTTTTGCCAAAGATTACGCCTTTATCAGATTCAGAATGATGATCAAAACATAGATGAGTAGATTGAGTCCATCAACACCTCCAAAGCTTCACAGTCGTTTCCTCTTCATGGGTTCGACATTTCATTCAGTAACATTAGGCAGTTTTGATTTACATGCTGTTTAATGTTTGATGATCACGTTATTTTAAATTTGCGTGAGCAATCTTCTATCGCTTGTTTCAGCTGCTTCTTCTCCTGTGTTTTGATCTGGAGATTCTGTACCAGAAGATGTGTCATAGCGCCCCCTACTGTATAACAGTGAAAACATGGATAGCTGGATAATTCAGTCAATGGTGGGGAAAGAGTAAAGTAGATTTGAAGTAAATTCCTATGTACACTACCAGTGGACTAGCCTACACTAAAATTCAGATACGCAGAATTAGGAACATATCCGTTTTATATCAATATTCTAATCAATATTTTCAAACAATGTAAGTTTAATAAGACTGTATGTAAAACTATGTAAAGAAAAAAAAGAAAAAGTATATTTAATGGGCTACTCAATCAAAAGATTAAACACAATTACAAGCCAAGTATACTTTGAATACTTATTTGTACTTTTAAGTATATCTTGTTCAAAAGATTGAGTACAAGTATAGCCCAAATATACTTAGACTTTTCTGACCGTATAAGTCAAGTATACTTAAGTGCAATTTTAAGTATATTTCTGAGAAGTACATAAAGTATATTTCTGAGAAGTATAAAAAAGTAGACTGAAAGTATACTTTCTTATTTTTAGTTTAAAAGAAGTATACTAATAGAACACTTGAATAAACTTCTTTTTCGTAAGGGGTGTCATATAGTTGATCACAGCAAATAGAAATGCTTGCTCTAGAAACAGATTTAAAAAGGTTGACAGCGCACTCAAACCGTTTCAAACAGCCTTGCCAAGACCAATAACCTGCAAGAGATCTCGTGTGGTGATTACCAAGCTAGCACATTTTACTGCACAACCATAATTTTGACAAGATTTCATGACAATGTCATTACAGCCCACAATTATAGACCTCAATTGAGCTAATTTTGAGGTTTATATTCTTTAACACAAATATGACATAGAAACCTTAATGTGTCTCTTTCAATTAATCCAAGACTTGTGACATCTTAGTCATGATAAATGTACTTTTTATGTCAAATGATTGAAAAACAAAACACTTATTTGTCTGATTCCTGCTTGATCTTGGCCTTGCATAGACAATGTTTCGGCCAATGTCTCTAATTCTCCAATGCATCCTTGATTCAGGTGTCTTCGTTGGTGCTTCAAGACTTTGAAACTCATCGAGTTCTTGATGAACAACCAGGTTATCCAAGATTATAAGCTGATATTGGGAGTTCTGAATCACTCATGGTGATGGACAGAAAGACTCACAACAAAGAGATCGACAGATAAAACAAACACAGATGTAGAGAGAGAGCTACAGAGAGACTGACAAGTACACTGCAACATGGACGGGTTAAGATGGTCTTGGCTTTTAAAAGTGCCTTTGTTTGTGTGTGGTGGGGGGTTAAAATAAAGAGGATTTTTGAAACTGGCAAATTTAAAGGAATACTATTCAGAATTTAACACCTTACATTTTACACCAGTTATAAGACAGGACAGAGGTGCCACAGTGACATCAGTGTGTCTTTTTGTGTATGTAAATGTACTTGTGTGTAATTTTTTTTTATCTGCCTACCTTAAGCTCTGCCTGTAGCTGATCCAGTTAGTTTTTTTTGTCTGCTGTATCTCAAGTTCCTTTTTCTTTTTTAACTTTATTAGTTCTTTCGTCACCGCTGTGCTCTCTCATCCTTTCCTCACACTGCAGTAGCTGAAGAACTCTGAATAATTAAGTATACAATAAAACAATACACAAAAAATTATAAAGCAAACAAATGTTTCGAACAGATTAAAGTGCAAAGGAACTATGAAGAAAAATAGGTAACACTTTTACAATAAGGTCCCATTAATTAACGTTAGTTAGCTACTGCATTAAGTAGGCTAACAATTAGCAATAGCTACATATGATACAGTAGTTATTATTCTTTGTTAGTTAATGGTAATTAATAAAAATACAGTAGTTGAAACTAACAATGAAATAGTAGTTATAGCGTGAAATAAACATGAATGAGCATCTGGAAGTGTGTTAAAAGATAGAGTACAACTTACCGAAATCCGTATCATGTCACATGTAATCGCTCAATCAGTGTTTCCACCGCGGAAAGACATCAGTAAAACAGCTTGTAAACAATGTCATGTAACATCACATTACCTCAGAAAAACCTTATCCAGTGTCCATAAACTCGTTAGTCAGCTACAAACCCGATTCCCAAAAAGTTGGGACACTGTACAAATTGTGAATAAAAACAGAATGCAATGATGTGGAAGTTTCAAATTTCAATATTTTATTCAGAATACAACATAGATGACAAATCAAATGTTTAAACTGAGAAAATGTATCATTTTAAGGGAAAAATAAGTTGATTTTAAATTTCATGGCATCAACACATCTCAAAAAAGTTGGGACAAGGCCATGTTTACCACTGTGTGGCATCCCCTCTTCTTTTTATAACAGTCTGCAAACGTCTGGGGACTGAGGAGACAAGTTGCTCAAGTTTAGGAATAGGAATGTTGTCCCATTCTTGTCTAATACAGGCTTCTAGTTGCTCAACTGTCTTAGGTCTTCTTTGTCGCATCTTCCTCTTTATGATGCGCCAAATGTTTTCTATGGGTGAAAGATCTGGACTGCAGGCTGGCCATTTCAGTACCCGGATCCTTCTCCTACGCAGCCATGATGTTGTAATTGATGCAGTATGTGGTCTGGCATTGTCATGTTGGAAAATGCAAGGTCTTCCCTGAAAGAGACGACGTCTGGATGGGAGCATATGTTGTTCTAGAACTTGGATATACCTTTCAGCATTGATGGTGCCTTTCCAGATGTGTAAGCTGCCCATGCCACACGCACTCATGCAACCCCATACCATCAGAGATGCAGGCTTCTGAACTGAGCGCTGATAACAACTTGGGTTGTCCTTGTCCTCTTTAGTCCGGATGACATGGCGTCCCAGTTTTCCAAAAAGAACTTCAAATTTTCCACTTTGCCACAGTCCATTTTAAATGAGCCTTGGCCCAGAGAAAACGCCTGCGCTTCTGGATCATGTTTAGATATGACTTCTTTTTTGACCTATAGAGTTTTAGCCGGCAACGGCGAAATTTTGATTCGTCTGACCACAGAACAGTTTTCCACTTTGTCACAGTCCATTTTAAATGAGCCTTGGCCCAGAGAAAACACCTGCGCTTCTGGATCATGTTTAGATATGGCTTCTTTTTTGACCTATAGAGTTTTAGTGATGGCGAATGGCACGGTGGATTGTGTTCACCGACAATGTTTTCTGGAAGTATTCCTGAGCCCATGTTGTGATTTCCATTACAGTAGCATTCCTGTATGTGATGCAGTGCCGTCTAAGGGCCCGAAGATCATGGGCATCCAGTATGGTTTTCCGGCCTTGACCCTTACGCACAGAGATTGTTCCAGATTCTCTGAATCTTTGGATGATATTATGCACTGTAGATGATGATAACTTCAAACTCTTTGCAATTTTTCTCTGAGAAACTCCTTTCTGATATTGCTCCACTATTTTTTGCCGCAGCATTGGGGGAATTGGTGATCCTCTGCCCATCTTGACTTCTGAGAGACACTGCCACTCTGAGAGGCTCTTTTTATACCCAATCATGTTGCCAATTGACCTAATAAGTTGCAAATTGGTCCTCCAGCTGTTCCTTATATGTACATTTAACTTTTACGGCCTCTTATTGCTACCTGTCCCAACTTTTTTGGAATGTGTAGCTCTCATGAAATCCAAAATGAGCCAATATTTGGCATGACATTTCAAAATGTCTCACTTTCAACATTTGATATGTTATATATATTCTATTGTGAATAAAATATAAGTTTATGAGATTTGTAAATTATTGCATTCCTTTTTTATTCACAATTTGTACAGTGTCCCAACTTTTTTGGAATCGGGTTTGTAGAAAAATGAACTCCAGAGAGGAGAATTTTGATAAATATATGGACCATATATTCATTATAATTTTTAACGTTCTTCAATATTTAATGCATGTTTGAATAAATCTGGCAAGTTTTTTATGACAGCCACCATTTAAATGTTTATATTTCATACAGTGGGGAGAACAAGTATTTGATACACTGCCAATTTTGCAGGTTTGCCCATTTACAAAGCATGTAGAAGTCTGTGATTTTTATCATAGGTACTCTTCAACTGTGAGTGACGGAATGTAAAACAAAAATCCAGAAAATCACATTGTATGATTTTTAAGTGATTAATTTGCATTTTATTGCATGACATAAGTATTTGATACATCAGAAAAGCAGAACTTAATCTTTGGTACAGAAACCTTTGCTTGCAATTACAGAGATCATACGTTTCCTGTAGTTCTTGACCAGGTTTGCACACACTGCAGCAGGGATTTTGGCCCACTCGTCCATACAGACCTTCTCCAGATCCTTCAGGTTTCGGGGCTGTCGCTGGGCAATACGGACTTTCAGCTCCCTCCAAAGATTTTCTATTGGGTTCAGGTCTGGAGACTGGCTAGGCCACTCCAGGACCTTGAGATGCTTCTTACGGAGCCACTCCTTAGTTGCCCTGGCTGTGTGTTTCGGGTCGTTGTCATGCTGGAAGACCTAGCCACGGCCCATCTTCAATGCTCTTACTGAGGGAAGGAGGTTGTTGGCCAAGATCTCGCGATACATGGCCCCATCCATCCTCCCCTCAATACGGTGCAGTCGTCCTGTCCCCTTTGCAGAAAAGCATCCCCAAAGAATGATGTTTCCACCTCCATGCTTCACGGTTGGGATGGTGCTCTTGGGGTTGTACTCATCCTTCTTCTTCCTCCAAACACGGCGAGTGGAGTTTAGACCAAAAAGACCACATGACCTTCTCCCATTCCTCCTCTGGATCATCCAGATGGTCATTGGCAAACTTCAGACGGGCCTGGACATGCGCTGGCTTGAGCAGGGGGACCTTGCGTGCGCTGCAGGATTTTAATCCATGACGGCGTAGTGTGTTACTAATGGTTTTCTTTGAGACTGTGGTCCCAGCTCTCTTCAGGTCATTGACCAGGTCCTGCCGTGTAGTTCTGGGCTGATCCCTCACCTTCCTCATGATCACTGATGCCCCACGAGGTGAGATTTTGCATGGTGCCCCAGACCGAGGGAGATTGACCGTCATCTTGAACTTCTTCCATTTTCTAATAATTGCGCCAACAGTTGTTGCCTTCTCACCAAGCTGCTTGCCTATTGTCCTGTAGCCCATCCCAGCCTTGTGCAGGTCTACAATTTTATCCCTGATGTCCTTATACAGCTCTCTGGTCTTGGCCATTGTGGAGAGGTTGGAGTCTGTTTGATTGAGTGTGTGGACAGGTGTCTTTTATACAGGTAACAAGTTCAAACAGGTGCAGTTAATACAGGTAATGAGTGGAGAACAGGAGGGCTTCTTTAAGAAAAACTAACAGGTCTGTGAGAGCCGGAATTCTTACTGGTTGGTAGGTGATCCTAGGAAGTGTACCTATGATAAAAATTACAGACCTCTACATGCTTTGTAAGTAGAAAAACCTGCAAAATCGGCAGTGTATCAAATACTTGTTCTCCCCACTGTATAACTTTATTATTATATAAAAAAAATTTAAGTGTAATTTAAGTGTTTGTATGCAAATCAGTTAATTTTTACCTTCAATATTATACTAGGCTAATGTAGCCTAGTAGGCTACAACTGACTCCCATAGTTTACTAGTTAAGAGATTTGTTTTGTTTCTTTGAGAAAACTTGCCATATATTGTAACAATATTGTAATAATCGATATTGAATCGAATCGAATTGCAAGCTTGTGAATCGAAATCGAATCATGAAATTTGTGTCAATACCCAGCCCTATTAAATAATCACCTTTTAAAGTTTAATAATCATATTAGGCTGTATCGCTGTTTTTCCATAACCAAATTGAAAATCTCTTAAAATAAGACGTTTGTTTATAACATTTAAGATATTTAAGAAGTTTTATTTACACTCATGCTCCTAAATACATTTTACAGTTCGCACACAATTTTATCGTTAATGGAAATGCTCGCACTGTTGAGCCAAACAAAGCTTATCTGCACTTCAACGACGGCACATTTAATGCTTCCAACAAAAACACGGCTTGGGCTGTAATAAGTTATAAATAGTCTACAGTATATTTACAATTCCAGTAGTAATTTTAATCCTCTTCAGATCGAAACCCATCTTTGCTCAGTAAAAGCTCAGGCACTGTGGACAAACTTTCTGCTGCGCGTGATTTAAACATTCAAAAAAATGCCAAAACATTACAGGTCACTTGATATGGTTCAAATAATGCTATTGAGTGAATAATTTTGCTATTTTACATTAAACATTGTTATAGCACTATTACATTAATACTTCAAACCAATGTAACATTAATAACTGTGTAAACATCATCATTATTATAAATTGAACTATTTTATGTTTTATGGATCAGTACATAGGCTAATCATCTTCCTATCAAATGAGAGGCATTTCTATAGACATCAGTGTCTTCAGATCGTGTCAAATGCACTTTGTCTACATTTTTCTACATAAATTATTGTTTTAATTAAAACAATTAAATAAATTATTTATTAATTAACAAACAAAAACTCAAAGGTCAATATAATGAAGACTAGACAGTCAGTTTAAGTGAAATGAAGCTGTAACAGCCATATCAAAATATACTCTTTTACATCAATGCACTTTATATCAGGTGTCTTTAACTATTTGATACTTGCATCAAAAATGGATTGAATAATAATTATTATAATAATAATAATTGTTAGGTATGTTGTATTGCAAAACACTTGTGCTGCTATTGAGGTGTGATTCAGATCAGGTTAGGACAGGTTTAGTGGTATGGGTTAAGGTGTAAAGGGTCAAAAGTGTAATTACAGATGTACAATTACAGAAATTAATTACATCTGTAATTACATGCAGCTATCCTATTTTATAAGTGTATACAATGTAAAAACATTTATGTGCACAATAAGTGTATAATATTATATAGTTTTAACAAACTGCTGTTTAGTAAACACGATGATGGAAAATATAATAGTCTTTAATAAACTGACATTTAGGAGAATACAGGAATGAAAAACACTAACCAAACATACACTGTAAAATGTTTACTGTCGAATTAACAGTAACTTACTGGCATCAATTATCCAGTAGTTGCTGTATTTCATTTCCCTAGTTCCTTATTCAATAAACCAAGAGTGATCACAATTTGTATCATTGTACCAATTTGTACCATCATCTCTAGTCACAATAGGAGATAAACCATTACTTATGCAAAGCTCATTGGTGTTACTAACAGAAAACAATTTGTGACAAACAGTGTATGAATGATATGGAATGTGTATGAGCCAAGTAAACTAAAATAGTATTGACCTCAAAAGATGGAAAAGATATCCTAAAGGAACAGGAAAAACGTGAATTCTTAAAATTGGTGCCATAAAATGCACACTGTAAAAAAAAAAATGTTGTTTCAACTTAAAAAAAAAAGTAAGTGTTTGTGCTGCCTTAAAATATTAAGTTTAGTCAACTTGAAATGTGAAGCTGTACAAAGTGATAACTTGGATATTTGAGTTGACTAAACTTAACATTTTAAGGCAGCACAAACACGTACTTTAAGTTGAAACAAATTTTTTTTTTTTTTTTTACAGTGTGCATTTTATGTAAAGAAACAGCTGGTGAGCTACATAGAATAAATGAAGAGTATGTACCTCTGGATGAACTGAGAAGTCCAGCTGGAGATGACTGGGTGGTCAGCATCCATTTCTTTGGTGCCAGAATGGAATCTCCTGAAAGACATATTTCTATATCATACTTAATTGTTCGTTTCAAAGAAGGGTAAAGCAAATCAAAAGAAAGAAACTGTTGCATATTTGTCTGGAATCATCAAGAGTAAACAAAATGTGCTATTAGGAGTTTTACTGTATACAAATGTAATGTTTTAGATCTTAAAGCAACAATGTCAATTATTGGCACCTGTTGGTCACAGACTGTACAGTCTTTGTTTTTTGTTTTTTTGTTTTTAGTTACCATGAGCTTTTTTACAAAAAGTCTGCCATGTAAAAAAATAAAGCACAGAGTAGAGTAAGTACTTTGTTTCTTGGCCACCCAAAAATGAAAATTCTGTCATCATTTATTCACCCTCAAATTGTTCCAGACCTGTATAAGTTTCTTTCTTCTGTTGAACACAAAAGAAGGCTTGACAGATCATAAAACAATTATTGTACTTGTATCAGCCAGGAGGAAAAGTGAGTCTTCTTTGTCTTTGAAGAAGGTCATCATCACCAATATGGCAGCAATGCCAGGAGCCACATGTCCAGATTCCAGCAGCTGAGTCTTAAAGAACTGGAGCACCCTTCTTACTTCCTCATTTTAGCGCAATACCTGTAAGTGTACTGAAATGCTGGATCAAGAACCTCTTCGTAAACAAGAAAGGCCAATCAGACTTTATTGATGCTGCAACACTGGGACTCATGTTATCATCATTAGCACATTCACTTTTGCCTATTTGCGGCATTTGGCCCTCTTGAGTGAAAATGCTTTTAAGCTCCTCCTTCTCACATAGAGACTTTCTTGTTTCTCCCACAGGTAGTTCACTTTCATTTTTTGGAGCCGATACCGATTTTAACAAACAATTATTGGCCGATATGGATATTTGTCACTTGCCCTCTTATTTGAAATTTCTGCATATTCTTCACTGTATAAATTAAATACATATATTATTATTACATTGAGACGTAGCTAAATTCTACTGTACAACATTAATATATTTCTGTCACAATTACTTTGTTAAACTGAACTTTTATTTTGACGGGTTGCCTTGAAGACCTTCGAGTTTCTGTGTGTGTGTGTTTATGATATGACTATAGATTTTGTGAATGAACCAATAAAATGCTCATGAAGTGACGACATCAGGTTCATGCATTCATGTCCTCATATATTGAGGCAGCAGAGGCTGAAAAACACTGCAAGTTTCAGTGTGTGTGAGGTAAATGAAACCGCACCATTCATTCACAGAGACACAGAAACATGAAGGATTCATATTTAAACAGTATTTGTGCGGCTTAATATTCACAGACACTAGAATATATCGCGATTTGATTTAAGTGTACTGACCTACGTTTTATTTATTCTTCAAAACTTTGACAAATTCCGTGACATTCCGCGTTATGCAGTAAATTCCGTTTTTATGACTGGATTCCATCTGCGTTTTCTGCATTGCAGAAATGAATCCTTATTAAAGTCAAGAGTAGTGAGCGATTTTTATTTTTTATTTTTTTATTTATTTTTATTTATATTACATTATAATCTTGGATTATGCAACAGACATTATACAGCTCAGTGCCTTCACGCAGTTAATTAATAAACCATCGGTTTGTTATATCTGCCTTTTCATGCTATAGCCGATATGCCGATGGTTGTAAATTGATCAAAAACCGGCCGATAAATATCGGCGGCCAATACATTGTTGCATGTCTAATATATATATATATATATATATTAGTGCTGTCAAAATTAGCTCGTTAACGCAAAAACAGATGCTGCATTAATTGCGTTAAACAAAAAAATTAAGAGTTGTGAGAAAATAAGATGTGCGTCAGATCCACATCATGTTCAGCAGTGGCAGATCTTAAAGTCACAGCAGTCAATAAACCAGTTGTCATTAATGTTAATCAAAGAACAAAGGTAACAGAGAAAATTGTAGCTTTAATAAGGATTCATCTATATTTAATTTATTATTTATGGAGTGCAGACTGCTTGATAACTTTATTCAATTTCTGTATGTTTACTACTTGTTAAACAGGTAGGAAGGCCACAGATAAATATGACAATTATAATGGGTTTAATGTGAGGATTGTTTTAGATTCACTTAAATTAAAAGTTCTTCTTTAAAGCCTAATGTTGAAATTGATATAGCTTTCAATTATACTGTAATGTTGAAAGTCTATCATTGCTTTTTAAAAAAAAAAAACATTTCATAGAGACATCAGTAGCAGTTTTAGTATCAGTGATACTGGCCTTCATTCATAAACAACAAATATTTAAAATATACTGTCTTTAAGTTGTTTCTACATTCATTTGGAGAGTAGTTGTGAAATTATTACAATATAAAAATATTAAAAACTCTGTTTTTAATCGTGATTAATTACAGAAAAAATGTGTGATTAATTAGTTAATTATTTTTATTCGATTGACAGCACTAATATATAAATATATATTTAGATCTATATCCATCTATCTATCTATCTATCTATCTATATATATATATATATATATATATATATAAAATATATAAATATATATTTAGATCTATATCCATCTATCTATCTATCTATCTATATACTGTATATATATATATAGGGGAGAGCAGGGGCGAAAGTACCATTTTTCAGAAAAATGTAATTTGTATGGTCTTATCAATACCAGGTGGTATTGTAAAACGACTTTAGTATAAATTTGTTTACTTTCGACCCCGTCAGTTGGGATGAAAGTAACACACAGGTGGGTCAAAAGTAACACAACAATACAAGCTAGATTGTTTGTGTTAAGGCCTGTGCACACCGGGTCGATTATCGGGCGCGCTTATCGCCAGCTTTTTTCGAGGCGTTTTTCGACGCGTCTTTGTGTTCACACCCAAGCGATATTCACTGTCGATGCGCCGAGTGAACGTGCAAATTAAGTAGATGGCGCTCCTGGTACACAAGGTGGTGCTGCGCCACTTACGCTTCTGACACGCACTTGACACACAGAAGAAGAAGAGAGACAGGCTTGCCAAAACCATTCACACGCTTTTTGCTAACTGGCAAGCAGCATTAGCAGCTCATCTTCTTGTCTACTTACTTCCTCTTCGTCGTATCAGTGTGTGCTCGGCAAGACCGTTTTGTGCTTGAGGGCCACCAAGTCATGTTTTACTGTAACTTCAGCAGCTCCAGGCACGTGAACAAAAGCGTCAATCTCATTGGTTGGCCAGTTTTTAACACGGCACGTCAAACCAAAAAAACGAACCCCAGGCGTTTTTTTTTTAAATTACACTTTTACGCCTGCCGTTTTGCGCGTCGGTGTGCACACTCACATTGGTACCCTTTGTTTAGTTACGAGGCGTTAAACGTCGGCGATAAATGCGCGCGATAATCGTCCCGGTGTGAACAGGCCTTTACTCTTGTTTTTATTAAATATACCTGACTATGACCTTGTTATTTTTTCAACAGTATGAACAATATGAAAATTGTATTAAATTAGGATAATATAAATTCTCAATATAATGTAAGTAGTCATGTTTCCATCCAGCTGTTTTATGCATAAATTTAAAATGTGCATTAAAACATCTGGATGGAAACACTGCAAATTCATAGGTGACCAGTTAAAGAAAATATAAGGAATAAATTGAAGGGAACAACACGTCAATATGTTCTCTAAATGTAAATGTCTAAGCACACAATGAGTTATATTAGTGACACTTGAAAGTTTGAAAATACAATTTCCAACAGATCTCCATAATTTTTAAATAAATTTTACCAAAAAAATACATACATAATATTTTTGCAGTGCATGCAATTTAATTTTGCAATAAAATTTAGGGCCTATGTGTTTTATTTTTTATTTTATAGTTTATTCTGTTTTAATTTTGGACTCTGCTTTAATGGTTGGATTAAGTTTTACTGACTTTAATTCATCTCTGGAACACAAATGAAGATATGTTTAATGAAATCGGAAAAAGATTTCTGTTCCTCCATTGACAGTCTAAGCAACTTCCTCTTTGACGCTTCAAAAAGTTCATAAAGAGACCATAAAACTAATCCATACGAATCAAGCAGTTTATTCCAAAATTTCCGAAGAGACTCGATCGCATTATATGATGAACGAAAGTCTTATGGGTTCGGAACAACATTAGGGTGAGTAAATGATGACAGAATTTTAATTTTTGGGTGGACTATCCCCTTAAGTGTTCTGACCTACTTTTGATTCACTCATCCAAAATTTGACAAATTCTATGACATTATGCATTAAACAGTAAATTCCATTTTTATGAAAGGATTCTGCAATTAGGTCCACATTTTATACATCGCAAAAATCATAGGGTGCTAATTTAATGCCATGATATTTAATTTAAGACTTTCTGATCCAATTTAAGAAATTTAAGACATAAGGCCTTAAATTGTGGAAGGTCAAATTAAGACTTTTTTAAGACCCCTGGAAACAGCATAAATGTTTATTTACATAGACTGTTTAATGTTATTCATAAATTAAAGGAACTCATCACAGGGTCATTATTCTCAATTAATGCTCTTGATATTGTTATAATGATTATTAATGTCAATTAATAGAATACATCAAATAAAATTGTGTGTGTGTGTTTGGGGAAACTGAGTCATATTCTGGCTACACAGATAAAACAATGAGTTCTACACTGCATCCCAATGTGCATACTATCCACCCTAAATAGTACTGAATATTACTAATGTCACATACTATTTGGGATGGATAGTATGCACATTGAGGCTGCGTCCGAAAACGTAGGCAGCTGACTCGTTGCCTCGCTGCCTTATCAGACAATGACTTGTAAGGCAGCGTTTGTGCATGAAGGCACCTCACGAAACTGATTTTCGGACAGACTTCTAAGGCAGTGTAACAGTTTAATGATCTACAGCAAAATAGAGCTTTGGTGAGAACTAAACAAATATTTAATTACTACATTAGTAATTTCTCGCTAGAAATGACATCAGAAGTGGAAAATGTTGGTAAAAAACGTACATTTACACACAAACTGACCAGCAAACACAACTTTCGGATGCCATCTTTTTTTTCTAGCTCAACTGTCACAGAATGGAACGCACAGGATTGTGGGATATCAAAGGCAGCGAAGGATACATATATGCTGCCTTCAAAACTCGATCAGATGAAGGTATCTCAGGAGACAGGAAGTGAAGCCAACATTAGATTTGGACGTGCCTTGATGCCTTCCTACTTTGAAATGTGTCCTCCGAAGGCAGCATTTTCCAGGTTTCGGACGCAGCCTGAGATGCAGGCTCAGTCAGTGAGCGTGCACACTGAACAAAACTCTTTGTTTCAGCGATGACTAATCTAAACGCCTCTGATTGGCCATCACAGTCTTAAATGTTATACCACTTCTACACCCCTAGTCCATCTCAGGGTTTTAACAGTGATGCTTTAGTGAAGTGTTTAATACGGCAGTACTCAAGCACCAAAAATATAATGAAGGAATCTATTATTTCTAGGAAAAACTCATATTCATATAGGGTACATTACAACAAACACAATCACAATTAATGCTGCACGTTTATTAGTAACACACTGCAAGATGTTAACAGTTAAATGTTGTGTATTTGTTTTGTGTTTTTAAAGTAGTCTATGGCCCAATTTAAGATTTAGCTTTATTGACAAATCGTGTTTATTGTATAATAATAAAATAAAAATTTTCATGAAAAACTTTATTAAGCATGTTAGTAAAAGCTGTTAGTAAAAAAAGTTTCCTGACATCTGGTAAAGATAGTGTTTGCATTCAAACATGACTGTTTATCTCCTACACAGAATCTCACATATTAGATAAGCTATTCTTTCATTGGCAGTTGTTTTCAGCCCATATTTGGACAATGTATCTACTCCTTACATTTTTTTATGTATTATTATAGTAGTTTTTTTTTCTTCTTTTTTTCTGTGCACTTTTGGGATTTTTAGACGGCACTTTTATTTTGGTGTGGAGATCTGACGTCATAAGTCTGCGCCGCGCTCCTGCAGCTCTTGTGATTCGGCAGAAGAAAGGTTTGTGTTTTTATGCATTAAACATTAAAGTACTTAAATCGATGCAAACGGTTCTTCTAGTTTATAGTTTTTTACAAGTGGTGTACATTAATTTAATATTATTGAATGTAACATTGCAATGATTTATCTAACATTAATAAACGTTACTGTTTGAGAGTAAAGCGCATCCACACATGAATGATAGCAAAGGTGCGTCTCATTTCTCTCCCTATATCGTGAATCAGTCTGTCGTAAATAGGAATTTGGTAACTGGCAAGTAGTTATGGAGAAACGGAGCATTTTGAAACTCAATTTAACTGATGTAGATGCTTAATTCACAAAACGATTCAGTGTTTTGAATCGACAAAACAGAGTAAATGCAACGAGAACAACAAACGTGTGCAATGACAACTTAAACGAAACAACTGCAAAAAGAAAATTACTAGCTATCACTTTTTATTCATATTGTAATTTAATTCATATTGTAACAACAGTATCCAATCATGTGTCTTTTGGTGTGCAAAGTAATTTTAATTTCAATTAAACTCTTATCTGACTTCATTTTATTGTGACCTCAAATTTAGGTTGAAATGGAAATAGATTGTTGGGCGATTTCTAAAAAAAATGTGTATGAACCCTGAATGTAATAAAAGTGTAATCTATTGGATTAAGTAATGGGGCTGCACGATTTGGAGAAAAAAAATCAAATTGTGTTTTTCCTGGCCAAAATTGCGATTTACAATAATTAAAAAAAGAGCTACAGGCTTTTTTGTGGTGGTTTTAACAGCATCAATGAGAGACCAAGCATAATCACAAACCGTTCTATTAAAAATCACTTAAACATTATGGCTATTGGTTTTTACAAATAAAGTTGTCATGATGCAAACTTCTGTCAAGACAAATTAAGCAAATAACTACAGTATCTTGAATAAAGTTAAATTAACAAATCTAAATAAGATCTTAACCTTTTAAGAACACAAACACACTGTAAACAATTAAAACACTGACCATAACCTACATTAAGGTTGCAACACCAGCCCTATTAGGACAGCATCATATCCTTGGCACATGTAAGTTATTTTCAATATTTACAGGGGTTAGTTGATCATTTTATTGCCGTCTGAACACAAAATGTCTGGGGGTTTTTTTTTCTCCCACCACCTGCATCAAAATCCTCTCTCCCAAATCCCTGGCCAAATTACCTACTGTTTTATTTTTGTTTTTTGACGAACGCCAAGATTGAGTGCCGTCTGAATCCACTTTGAGTTTACAAGTAGAGATTGCTTCAAAATTCACTGTTTAAATCCTTTTTGACCACTGTGGAGCACCATATGGTAACACTTGCGCTTCATTGTAATTTGTATGCATTTAAACATGTACACTTTTATTGCTGAAATGATGGAAAGTATTTAAAAGAACAATATTTTATCAGTGCTCCACCTCATCTTCAATAGTGTAATTAGATTAATGTACAAATTACTCTCCCCAGAAAGTATTTAATTACTTTTTACTTTCTAAATCCTATATCAACCTCGACTAGTTAAGTAATTTAAGGATAGACATAAAAGAGCCGTTTCAATTAATTTCCTTCAAATAAATAATATAAAACTACATAAATTATTCTTATTAACTGACCAAATTACAAACCTGATTCCAAAAATGTTGGGACACTGTACAAATTGTGAATAAAAACAGAATGCAATGATGTGGAAGTTTCAAATTTCAATATTTTATTCAGAATACAACATAGATGACATATCAAATGTTTAAACTGAGAAAATGTATCATTTTAAGGGAAAAATAAGTTGATTTTAAATTTCATGGCATCAACACATCTCAAAAAAGTTGGGACAAGGCCATGTTTACCACTGTGTGGCATCCCCTCTTCTTTTTATAACAGTCTGCAAACGTCTGGGGACTGAGGAGACAAGTTGCTCAAGTTTAGGAATAGGAATGTTGTCCCATTCTTGTCTAATACAGGCTTCTAGTTGCTCAACTATCTTAGGTCTTCTTTGTCGCATCTTCCTCTTTATGATGCGCCAAATGTTTTCTATGGGTGAAAGATCTGGACTGCAGGCTGGCCATTTCAGTACCCGGATCCTTCTTCTACGCAGCCATGATGTTGTAATTGATGCAGTATGTGGTCTGGCATTGTCATGTTGGAAAATGCAAGGTCTTCCCTGAAAGAGACGACGTCTGGATGGGAGCATATGTTGTTCTAGAACTTGGATATACCTTTCAGCATTGATGGTGCCTTTCCAGATGTGTAAGCTGCCCATGCCACACGCACTCATGCAACCCCATACCATCAGAGATGCAGGCTTCTGAACTGAGCACTGATAACAACTTGGGTTGTCCTTGTCCTCTTTAGTCCGGATGACATGGCGTCCCAGTTTTCCAAAAAGAACTTCAAATTTTGATTCGTCTGACCACAGAACAGTTTTCCACTTTGCCACAGTCCATTTTAAATGAGCCTTGGCCCAGAGAAAACGCCTGCGCTTCTGGATCATGTTTAGATATGGCTTCTTTTTTGACCTATAGAGTTTTAGCCGGCAACGGCGAATGGCACGGTGGATTGTGTTCACCGACAATGTTTTCTGGAAGTATTCCTGAGCCCATGTTGTGATTTCCATTACAGTAGCATTCCTGTATGTGATGCAGTGCCGTCTAAGGGCCCGAAGATCATGGGCATCCAGTATGGTTTTCCGGCCTTGACCCTTACGCACAGAGATTGTTCCAGATTCTCTGAATCTTTGGATGATATTATGCACTGTAGATGATGATAACTTCAAACTCTTTGCAATTTTTCTCTGAGAAACTCCTTTCTGATATTGCTCCACTATTTTTCGCCGCAGCATTGGGGGAATTGGTGATCCTCTGCCCATCTTGACTTCTGAGAGACACTGCCACTCTGAGAGGCTCTTTTTATACCCAATCATGTTGCCAAATAAGTTGCAAATTGGTCCTCCAGCTGTTCCTTATATGTACATTTAACTTTTCCGGCCTCTTATTGCTACCTGTCCCAACTTTTTTGGAATGTGTAGCTCTCATGAAATCCAAAATGAGCCAATATTTGTCATGACATTTCAAAATGTCTCACTTTCAACATTTGATATGTTATCTATATTCTATTGTGAATAAAATATAAGTTTATGAGATTTGTAAATTATTGCATTCCTTTTTTATTCACAATTTGTACAGTGTCCCAACTTTTTTGGAATCGGGTTTGTATTACAAATGTGAGAAGGTTACATAAAAACATGCATTTTAAAGTTAGACTTTAAATTTTGATGTTAATTCCACTATTGTATTGTATTGTATTGTGTGTGTGTGTGTGTGTGTGTGTGTGTCTGTGTATATATATGTATGTTCTACAGTCTATACACAGTATTTAGTTCAATTACATCAGAAGTAACTAATTAAATTACAGAAAAAATAAGAGTAATTCCATACTTCACTTTTCAAGGGAAAAGTAATTAATTTACAGTAACTAGTTACGCCTAACACTGCATGCAATACAATTTTATGTACAATTATATACATTACAAAATATAAACCAAGCAGCTTTGTTTACCTTGTGTAAATAAGTTGCATTAATTTATTTCTGCTAATTTCCACATTTTAGATAATGCATTTTAACTATAGCTGTCTGTTTTCCTACTTTTAAACAGATTTAAATAATTTAATAATAAATAGGGCATTATGATCCTGTTATTAAAATAAATATGAATTTATTCCTTTTACTCCAAGCATATGACATTTTATTTACAGCAGACAATCATGCGACTTACCATGTGATCAGTATGTCCCGGGTTCATAGGATCACAGAATTTGCTCCTCCACGTGAAAAAAAAAAAATCGCCATCCGAATGCTTGAGTTTCATCGCTGAGGTGCCGTGCTAATGTATTTTTACTGATGTCCACATTAGAAAAAATTACCATCCAAATAGGGACAATGGTTGCAATTTTTTTTTGCCAATTAGGGTGCTTTCACACTAGCACTTTTGGTGCACACCCGGGTTCGATTGACGTCAGAGTTCGGTTCGTTTGGATAATGTGAACGCTGTCTTCCGAACTCGGGTGCGCACCCGTGAACCGTACCCGAGTCCGCTTAAAAAGGTGGTCTGGGGTTTGGTTCATGTGAACTCCGGTACGGTTTGCTGCTGATGTGAACGCAATCGTACTAAATTGCAGAAGTAAACTGCTATTAATGACGTATGATTTGATAAAAACGTGTTTGTGTGTGTGTTTCACTCATTTTCCTGACGAGCGTGACTGACATACTGCAAGCAGAGAGCTGTAGATCTCATTTCTGCTAGTCTTCAGCGTTCTTTAGAGCATTTGCAGTACATTCGTGGCAGATAGACACAAGTGCCATTACGTACTGAAGCTTTGGTAATCGAACTTGGGTTTGGTCCAGGCAATCGAACCAAGTGTGAAAGCACCCTTAAAGTGCAAAGTACATGAATAATTTAGAGGCCCACAAGAAAACCTTCACATCTTGATTGCATTATATTTTCACATTGTTCAGGGTAATGTGCTTAAAGATTTTTTTAACATAAAAAAGCAGCATATCCGCTCTTTGGTTTGAGGCATGACCATTGATATGTTACTATATTGCCTGCTGCACTAAAGAGTCTTTCTGACAGTGCTTGTGGCAGGAACACACAGGTATCGGCAAGCCAACCTGGAAAAGTTAGCCTGGTGCTGTTTCCACCAGGCCAGGGGATTTCTGATTATAAAATGTATATTATATATGAACACTTACTGACAGCAAGATGGAGTCTGTGACCAAAGCACTGAAGCCTGGTCCATCCATTTATTTCCACTGCCCTTATTATTTTGGCTGCATTGTCTGTGGTGATGAACACCTGACCTCAGCCAACTAGCACATCTTTCAAACCAGAAGCCTTGTTTTCTCCCGTCTTGCTGCACAACATGTCAGTTTTTGTAGCATAATATTCAACTTCTTTCAGATCAGCTTCAACCATATTCCTGCATGTTTTGTGTCGTTTTTGGATAGCTTCAGTAAAGAACATACGAGAGGGAATGCAATATCTTTTAGCGAGCGTTAGGATAAGATTCTTAAAACCATCTATTGTGACAGCTTTAAAGGATTAGTTCACTTCAAAATGAAAATTTCCTGATATTTTACTCACCCCCATCTCATCCAAGGTGTTCATGTCTTTCTTTCTTCAGTCGAAAAGAAATTAAGTTTTTGGAGGAAAACATTCCAGGATTTTTCTCCACATAACGCACTTCTATGGCAACCAACGGGTTGAAGGTCCAAATCAATGCAGTTTCAAAGGGCTTCGAATGGCTTCAAAGGCTCTGCATGATCCCAGACGAGGAATAGGTTCTTATCTAGCGAAACCATCGGTCATTTTCGAGAAAAAACAAACATTTATATACTTTTTAACCTAAATTGCTCATCTTGCGCTGCTTTGCGACGTGCCACGGATTGCGTAATCACGTCGGAAAGGTCACGCTAGACATAGGCGAAAGTACAATCAGGGTTCATATATTCTCCAATTTTTCAACATATAAATAGGTTGTGAAGAAAACAATGCAGTCTCACTATTAGGAAACATATTCCGAAACAGTGATCCGGCATGGTCTGCAGCAGCTAATGGCAAGTTGTGTTCTACAATGAATGTAGTGAAAAGGGTTTCTGCCCGAATTGGTCTCAAATCTTGTGATTTTTAGGAAGAATTCGTTAATTCTAGGGGAATCTGTAACAGTTTTGACCCAATTCAAAAATTTCACTTGCACTGCACTGGGCTATATTACAATATACAGTAAAAGTTAAAAGTTTCAATACACCTGCTCAAAACCAATTTCTTTATCCATGATTAATATTGCATTGCATAATGTGTGCTTATACAAACTGATAACCACAAGCGAATCACAATCAATTGTTCAATATAAGTTGAAGGAAAAAAAAGAAAAAAATTATATTTTAAGCATTTACATTGGAGATTTTATGTGTACATGTGGTTCATTTAAAATACTTGGTTTATTATTCCAAAACCCAAATATGATACTACAGAAAAAAGGGTTTATATTTCCATTTCATTGCACATTATAAACAGGACAAGCATTAGCTGAATAAATGTTAGCCAATACGAACATGTTTAAAGAAAACAATTGACAATGAATAGACAAGACCAATAAGCAAAAAAACAATACTTATTCTAAAAAGTAAAACATCAAGTATAAGTTAGCCGAGCCCAACATACACTCACCTAAAGGATTATTAGGAACACCATACTAATACTGTGTTTGACCCCCTTTCGCCTTCAGAACTGCCTTAATTCTACGTGGCATTGATTCAACAAGGTGCTGAAAGCATTCTTTAGAAATGTTGGCCCATATTGATAGGATAGCATCTTGCAGTTGATGGAGATTTATGGGATGCACATCCAGGGCACGAAGCTCCCGTTCCACCACATCCCAAAGATGCTCTATTGGGTTGAGATCTGGTGACTGTGGGGGCCGTTTTAGTACAGTGAACTCATTGTCATGTTCAAGAAACCAATTTGAAATGATTCGAGCTTTGTGACATGGTGCATTATCCTGCTGGAAGTAGCCATCAGAGGATGGGTACATGGTGGTCATAAAGGGATGGACATGGTCAGAAACAATGCTCAGGTAGGCCGTGGCATTTAAACGATGCCCAATTGGCACTAAGGGGCCTAAAGTGTGCCAAGAAAACATCCCCCACACCATTACACCACCACCACCAGCCTGCACAGTGGTAACAAGGCATGATGGATCCATGTTCTCATTCTGTTTACGCCAAATTCTGACTCTACCATCTGAATGTCTCAACAGAAATCGAGACTCATCAGACCAGGCAACATTTTCCCAGTCTTCAACTGTCCAATTTTGGTGAGCTCGTGCAAATTGTAGCCTCTTTTTCCTATTTGTAGTGGAGATGAGTGGTACCCGGTGGGGTCTTCTGCTGTTGTAGCCCATCCGCCTCAAGGTTGTGCGTGTTGTGGCTTCACAAATGCTTTGCTGCATACCTCGGTTGTAACGAGTGGTTATTTCAGTCAAAGTTGCTCTTCTATCAGCTTGAATCAGTCGGCCCATTCTCCTCTGACCTCTAGCATCAACAAGGCATTTTGGCCCACAGGACTGCCGCATACTGGATGTTTTTCCCTTTTCACACCATTCTTTGTAAACTCTAGAAATGGTTGTGCGTGAAAATCCCAGTAACTGAGCAGATTGTGAAATACTCAGACCGGCCCGTCTGGCACCAACAACCATGCCACGCTCAAAATTGCTTAAATCACCTTTCTTTCCCATTCTGACATTCAGTTTGGAGTTCAGGAGATTGTCTTGACCAGGACCACACCCCTAAATGCATTGAAGCAACTGCCATGTGATTGGTTGATCAGATAATTGCATTAATGAGAAATTGAACAGGTGTTCCTAATAATCCTTTAGGTGAGTGTATAACAAGGGGTTGTGGTAACGGTAAAGCGTCCGTCATTTAACGAATTTTAAAAACGCGGATGGATAATACAAAATGCTTTCTGACATTTTGACAGAAAAAAACACACCTTTGTGTTATTCCTGTTTTTTTGGAGTAAACACTGGTCATAATCTAACCAAAACTAGGACAATACTTGTATTTACTGTATTGCTGTCTTTAATTTCTTCATTCTGCCAAAAAACAAAAACAAAGATACAGTACATGGTAAAACATCCATCCCAACCTAAAAGAGTTAGAAGTACCGTGACTAATGTACAGTCCTTGCTTAAGAAATCAGTCAGACGGTGGGAGTGGAAGGGGGATCGAGCGGGATTTTGTGTTGCTGTTGATTTGCAGTCTGTAGGCTTTACACATTTGTCAGTCATCCCCACTTGCTATTTCTATAGGTCTGAAATGGGGTCAGTAAAAATTTTGGTGTGGTACCTCAACCCTAAAGTTCAATCAACTCATGAACTACGAAAAGAGATAAATTAAAGCAGATAAAACTTAGTTAGCCAAAGAGTAGAGATTTATCTGATTAATAACACAACACCGGATGAGACATAAGGTAAAGAATGTTTCCCATAGTTGGGTGGACCTTGGTCCCTCTAGGGCATACCTGGGCATTGTACGGCCTGCGGGCCACATCCGGCCCTCTGGCTATCCTTGACTGGCCCGCGTGAGGTAATTCAGGGTTCGACAATAAGGACTGCCCGCTGGAACGACGCTCAGGACGGAGCTGTCACTGGCCCGGTCGGACCAGTGCTGCATTGTAGGTGTAGGTGTGTGTGTGTGTGTGTGTGTATATATATATATATATATATATATATATATATATATATATATATATATACACATATATACTGTCTGACATTATCAAGTATGTCCCTCACTTAAAAGCCAAACAGAAACACACCTATAGGGAGCACGCATACGCTCTGCAATGTACTCTAGCATGTTAGACTCGTGCGTGTGCATATTTATTAGAGTGCATGCTTTCACTGCATGATTTCGTCTATTAAAATGCATTTAGAATACCCCCAAAATTCAAGATAAGGGGCAAAAATGCCTGTATGTTTTTTATATTTATATAATTTAATAGTTAATTAATATCACACAAATAGTGCCGTTTTTCTCCAAATACCAGTATGATTACAAATGATATTCATTTTATACAACAGTTCAATAAACAAGAAGATAATATTAAGATACTTACTTTTTAGACACCATATTGCCTGTTTTTGCTCTTTCGCCAACGAAAGTAGTTCTAAACAAAGATCACAGCACTGTTTTACGTCTTTGAGCAACACGCGACGGTGAAAGACGGCGATCTCAATGACCCATTTATTAACGCAGTCAAATGCTTCGTTCCTGAATGAATCAGCTGTTTGAATTAATCTGTTGAATCTCACTGACTCACTCATTAACAGTGACATGCTGCCACCTACTGGCGGTTTTAATTTCACATTTAAAGTATCTTTTCATTTTAAATAACTTCAAATATCAATATTCAACATTTTATGTTTAAAACATCAAAACACACAGCCAATAGAAAAAAAATCCTCAGTGTTGAGCCCTGTAATTGGTAAATTAAAAATCAAACGCAAATAGGTGTAGGCTAATTAGGTGCACGCAATACAACCGCACTGCTTTTATTTATTTTTAACGGAAACTATGCACCTTCACTCAAATGTGTTCACAACCATGTTGGACAGCTTTCAAGAAAGCTTTGTTAAATGTATTCAGTTAGCCCTTAAATATGTTAGCTAACAGTAAAAAAAATGTATTCAGAATGTAGAGTTTTTAACAAGGCATGAACTTCTAAGTATTTATTTACTGAAGTCAGTTGGTCCGGCCCTCTACAACCGCCCCAGGTTCTCATGTGGCCCCTTGGGAAAATTAATTGCCCACCCCTGCTCTGGGGGCATGGTCCTCCGTAAGAAAATGTTGTGCACTTTTAAAGTTAAATTTATCAATCTGGTGCACTTTGAGAGCTCGAAATTAAGAGCTCCAATCCACATTCAGTGTGCAAATTATTAATGTAATGTTGTCTTTCATCAATGTTCATGTTTAGACAATAAAATTATTATTCTAAAAAAATCCACACGTTCTGGTTGGGGGGGGGCCGGAGGCGCCACTCATTGTGTTGCCTCGCGAGGTCGACACAGACATTCGACAGGTTTTACAGAGTACCTGCCTTTTAAAGTACATCAGAACTTCGAAATTCAAAATAATACAAAACATATGCTGTGCTTTTTTTAGGTGCCATGTCATTTGCAGGACTTTGCTCTTCTACAGACGCCCTTTGTTGCGGAGATGAACTGTTCACGCTCATCTTTTCCAAATGACGTCCTTGGCTCAAATGCCCCCTATTGGTTAAGCTCCGCGTCAAATCACACCCTTTGAAATCACGATTTCGGATTAAAAACAATGAATCGTGCAGCCCTATTAAATAATCTACGAATCATTACATAGAGATTGAGACGCACACATTGTTTTGGCTTTGATTTATTTTTCTTTCTGTTAATTATTCTTATCTTAAATATGACAGAAAAGCCACACGTGCAGAAAAACTCAGATTGGAGCAACTGAGATCCACATGACATAAAGATGGAGTTTATTAAAGAGGAGAGTGAAAACATGAAGATTGAAGAAGTGAAACATGAAGATACTAAGACACAAACAGGTTGGTTTCATTCTCACTGCTGAACTTAGTCAGTTGATTCTTATTAATTTCCATCTTTACAGAAATGAGTGATATTTTTGAAAAATGTCCTATGAGTGTCCTAATTAAAGAGGTTTTATTTGACATGGAGCGGGTCGCCTCATGTGGACAGACATGTTGGGGTCAAATGAAAATGAAAGCCATTAATTTCTATCACTTAATTATGCAACTAACAAAAACATTTCTTAAGTGAAATGTGAGTGATCAACTAAACTGGTGTCTTGTAAACATGGCTTTGTTTCCAGAAGGACTGATTAAAAACACTTTTACTCCTGTAAGTACTAACCTTAAAAAGGAAACAATATAATATGATTTTTTTTTCTTCCAGGCAGGATCATGATCCATGATCTTATCACAATTCTTTTTCATGTTGGTTTTTAGGCCTATTTTACAAGTCACTGTGCAGTATAGCCATAATAATTTACTTATTTGTAAAATTTAGTCTTACAAGGTAACAAAATATAAAAGAAAAAGGAATGACAAACCATTTAGACCAAAGTATGTGGTAGGGGTAGATGAATCTTATTTTTCTCTTTTATTGTATCTTTGTTATTAAAAAAATGAGAACAAAGATGCAAATTACAAATAATAGGATAGATACAAATAATATAAGATACAAATGAAATAAACAGTGCTTAATTTTTTTCAGTTACAGTAGGTGTATTTGACCCCTAGGGGTCTGAGCCAGTTTTGGGGCCCTTTAGAAGTTTTGACATGCTCTGATTTTGTGCTTTTTTCCAGTTGCTTATAAACATATTAATGGCAAACATATCATTACACTGTATTCAGCACAAACTGGGCTACCAGAATATGTGAGCAACATGTATGTACATGCTTGTATTTTTTTTTTTTTTTTTTTTTCAAAAACCACACACAAACATTATTCTCTCAAAAAATGCAAGTCACTGAAATAAAGCCACAAAACACAGTAAATATGTGACCCTAGACAACAAAACCAGTCGTAAGTCGCACGGGTTTATTTGTAGCAATAGCCAACAAAACCTTGTATGGGTCAAAATTATCAATTTTTCTTTTATGCCAAAAACCATTAGGATAAAGTAAAGATCATTTAAGATTAAGATATTTTGTAAATTTTCTACTGTAAATATATCAAATTTATTTTTGTAAGTAATATGCGTTGCTAAGGACTCCCTTTTTGCGTGTCTCGCTTTAAAGAGCCAATAGTAACTGAAACCAAGTAGTTAGCACAATAATTCTTTTTGCATACAAAACCAGAGACTTTATACTTTCAGCTCATGCCTCCAACATGCTTCTGTTGCGTTATTTCCACCCTCTAATGAGTCTGCACAAATTGAGTTAACAACAAAAACAGCGCACATGCCATAACTGAAAACAAATGTAGATTTCACATGGTGTTTTTTGCTCATAACTTTGACAATTGCACAGATCATAGATCATGGCACATCACCATTTACAGCAGATTCTTACGATTAAAAAAGCAACATAATCCATTGTGTCAATCACGACATATTACCTACGGAATGATGTAACATATTTGGCTAAAAATATTCCTCTCGTCTTACCGGATGCAATGAGCGATCCAATGTTCCCGAAACCGTCCATGCTTGTTTTCCAACGTGGAATAACACAAAATAGGTATCATTTTAAAGCTTAGAAACTCGGCTTTTAATGCATCTAACCATTTTGATCAACTCTTAAGAAATGCTGAGTATTCCCTATAAACCGGAGTGTACCGCCCGCCGGCGCCACCTAGCAACGAAAACATTAATAATTATATTTTTTCAAAACTACTGCCTTGAATAGGTGTCAAAACAGGTGCCATTTGAAAGCTTAGAGTCTGAACTTTACAATGCATGTAGCCAATTCGATTAACTCCTGAGTGATTTGCTGATAAATAGAAAAAAGTTTTCATAATTTATTTAACTAAACGAAATGTAGATTTCAAGTGGCTTTTTTACTCATAACTTCATGAAACATGCACAGATTGGATGAAAAATGAAAAATGGGACATCATTATTTAAAAAGCAGATTCTCGCGATTTAAAATGAGTCCAAAATCAATGCCTTGCGTCGATCACAAGATATTCCTCATGGAAGAACGATTTTAAAAATGCCCGTTAGGGGGCGTCAGGGGCTAAACAAAAAGACAACCTTGGTTCCAAATGCTGTAACTTTTGATTACTTTATGCTATCACCACAAAATTGATCCAGATACAGCTCACATGTAGGAGAACTAGAAGATTTTTCCTCCTATCTTATTGCCTTTCTGAATTATTGCATGTCAAATAAGAAAGATATGTAAAATTATAATAAAAAAATAAATATATTTAGTTTTTAATCAGCAGTTTCTCAGCATGAGAATGTCCAAATGTAATGTATTTTATAAAATTTTAAAAAGTGTTCTATCAAACGATACCTACCTTTTGACTCTCCTTGCAATAGTTTTGGAGTTACGAGTCTTTACTTTTGTGTGTGTCATTGAGAAAAACTCTAAAAATGCCTTCAGGTCTTTAAAGGCGATTTTTTGCACCCTCGGATTTCAGATTTTCAAATAGCTGTATCTAGACCAAATATTGTCCTATCCTAACATATACATCAATGGAAAGCTTAGTTAGTCAGCTTTCAGATGACATATAAATCTCAATTTCCAAAAATGTACCCTTATGACTGGTTTTGTGGTCCAGGGTCACATTTGTGTCCACAAGACTTTTGACTAATGGGTGTTGTTTCCTAGAGTTTTTACTTCAAACTGATGTGGAAATCATTGTGCCTACTCACAAAATGTAAATAAATATATTGTTTTATGTGAATAAGACACTTTTTGTTTACAAAGCCCATATGTGAAGAGGCGTGAACGATGATGAATAATGCTTTGATTCACAGCTGAGAAGACGAAAGAGCCACATAATGAATGAGCCTTTCAGTCAGGTATGTGACTGAGAGGGAACTGCAAGAATATGAGGATAAAACAGGACAAAAGAAATATATATTTTTTGTAGTTTATTTAGAATATAGTTAACAATATAAAGTGAGAGCCAAAGGCACAGTTTTAGTACAGTTACACCTGAAAATAAATCCTGTTCAAAGATATAAGTAAACATCACATACCTGATATTTCCAAGGTGTTTGGTGAAAAAAAAAAAAAAAAAACATCTGTGAGGATACTGATAACAGGATCACAGATCAACAATTGTATTAACCTTAATATAATGTCCACTCTTAATAGAAAACATCTCATGCATGTATTATTGCACAGCATGTGAACAACATTTTGTATAGGCCTAGTATATTTAAAATTATCAAAAGATTTGACACATTACTATTTTTAATGTTTTTGAAAGAAGTCTCATGCTCACAAAGCCTGCATTTATTTCATAAAAAATACAGAAAAAAAACTGTAATATTGTGAAATATTATTACAATTTAAAATAATCGTTTTCTATTTTAATATACTTTAAAATATAATCTATTTTGGTGATGTAAAACTGAATTTTTATCAGCCATTATTCCAGTCTTCAGTGTCACATGATCCTTCAGAAATCACTCTAATATGCTGATTTATTATCAATGTTGGAACTGCTGTGCTTCTTAGTATTATTTATATAGTGTATTAGAAAACCATTATTTTAAATATAATTTTGTTTTGGTCAAATAAATGCATGCTTGATGAGCATAAGAGACTTCAAAAACATTCATTCAAAAAGTAATGTGTTCAAACTTTTGACCGGTTCTGTATTTATAGCATCTGAGCAGAAATTTGCGAACAAAGGCTTTATTGATGTGACACTAGGCTATTTTACAGTAAACACTTCATAATCTATCCAAACAGGCCAAAGAAATCTTGTCTAAACAGTCTTACGTCTATGACATTTTATGTAGTTTTATTTAAGTATTTATTATATATTTTAGTCAATCGTCTCAAAACTATGTAAAGTACACTAAACTTGCGGCAGGGTGTACATGCATGGACCGCGTCAGAATTTTCCTTTGAAAAGAACGCGGTCTCCATGGGCGTGGCTGCATTAGCGGATAATGAAGAGGCTCGCAAATGACTGACATCTCTCTCTTTTCAAACAGATTACATAAACAAAGAATATTTGTTTTAGATTTTATGTGACATTCTTCTTTTAGACGAATACAATCGGAGTTATATTAAAAAATGTCCTGGCTCTTTCAAGCATTATAATGGGAGTAAATGGCAGCCCAAAAGAGTACATCCATCCATCATAAACGTTCTCCACACAGCTCCGGGGGGTTAATAAAGGCCTTCTGAAGTGAATCGATATGGAAATATCCATATTTAACACGTTATAAAGTAATAAGATTAGATTTTTAAAAATCTGTTTCGAGCGGATGTGTTTTGAAATCTTATTTAAATTGCATTTCTGGACCGCTCTGATTGGATTTTGCCTGGTTTATGGGACTTTCTCACGCCACGTAAAAAGTAAATGTAGGATGTTGTTATAGGAAACATGCTGAAAGTGACAATATAACGGAGACATGTTTTGAAACTGGCATGGCGGATACACATTGTCATGTTGTAAATAAAAACAACGTCTGTATTGCAAACCCCTCTATGTTTCTGTTGCTGTTTTTGGCGTATACCTACCAACACAACGTCATTGCCATAGAAACCAATGCAGATATTCTGTAAAGCGAAAGAGCGGCATGGACACACAAATCGGATCTGAACAGTTGCTATACTCAATGGCTACGTTCATGCAACCAAATAATCCATTAGTAATCGGATTGAAGGCTCAATCGGACTGAAAAGCCTTCATGTAAACACCTTAATCGGTCTGATTGAGCTCGTTGCGGTTTTGGTTATGTTGGGAAAACTTGCCAAATAAAACGAAGAATCAGTGAACAAGAGTTCTATTAGAATAAAATGTTGAAATTTTCATTTTGAAGTGAACTAATCCTTTCTGATAATTTACTCACTCCCATCTCATCCAAGATGTTCATGTCTTTCTTTCTTCAGTCAAAAAAAAATTACGTTTTTTAAGGGAAAACATTCCAGGATTTTTCCCCACATAATGGTTTTCAATTGCAACCAACGGGTTGAAGGTCCAAATCAATGCAGTTTCAAAAGGCTTCGAAGGACTTCAGATGGCTCTGCACGATCCCAGACAAGGAATAGGGTCTTATATAGCGAAACCATCGGTCATTTTCTTAAAAAAAATCCAAAAAACATTTATATACTTTTTAACCTCAAATGCGCAACTTTGGTGTTGTGATTCTTCACAACGTTTGATGTCATCACTTCGGAAAGCTCACGCATGATGTAGGTGGAAGTACTATGTCACGGAGAGGGGGTGATATAGAAATGCTTTTACGGAGATGCAAGTTATTTTGGACTCTCACCTATGGGCATGAACAATGAAGCATTGTTCAATGTGATGCTATAGAGTGATAATTTTTTGATGTTCCCTTTTTTGTCTCTATCTCTATGTATTATGACACTATGTATCTCTAATATGTATTATTTCAATTTTCTTTGTAACCCTTTTATATGATGATGTGGATACAATGATTTATTACGTCACTGATTGTGATTGGTAATTGATGGATCTTCGCAGTGATCATGAGTTGATTTTAAATGGGATTGTTTGAATAGTTCGTTTGTATATGCCTGATGAAGGTCATGGGACTGAAACGTTGTAAATAAAGCTATTTTGATACGTGTGCATGTACTGATAGCGTGCTGGATTTTTCCGTTTTTGTTCACAATCTAAAATCGTGATATTACACACCCATAGTAGGGGATGTCACTGTTTATTCATACTGCAGAAAAGTCGTGTGTTAACATTTCTGCATTGGAGACCATGTATAATAAATTTGAATGTCGAATAAAATATGTATTTCTAAAATTTCGTTTTGTAATGTCTATTCAATGCTTTTTTCATCTTCCACAAGAATGACTTAATGATCTTTTGGGGATAATTTCTCTGCCAAAGTTGATATGCAATTAATTTGCAATTTAATTCATCTGCACATCATGTAATTATTTAGAATAAAACTTTTAAAGGGTTAGGTCACCCAAAAATTTAAATTCTGTCATTAATTACTCACCCTCATGTCGTTCCAAACCCGTTAGACCTTTTGGAAAACAAATTAAGATATTTTTGATGAAATCCAAGAGCTTTCTGACCCCCACATAAGTCCTATTCAGACAGGATTAGTTTTACAAGGGTAGATGGAATAATGTAATTTTACCACAGAATGTCTGTAATATTATTGGCCAATTCGCATGGGATAAGAAATCTCAGTAAAACTAGCAGAAGTGGGAGGGGTAACTCGATTTATGCACCGCCGTCACCTCCCTGTTGTCATGTGCGTATTAAGTTGCTTCCTGATATCACATGCGCAAACACACAATCTATATAACAGTTAGGTCTGGTCCAACGATTTATTAAATTCTGATTGGATTCTGTTGGTAATAGGCACTTATCTAAAGCTAAAATAAGTTTTGTGCCTCTGACGAGTGCTTTCAACCTTGGAAAACCCTGGAAAAATACTTTTCAACAGGAAATGATGGAATATTTACATACATGTTTACAGTGGGTCTATTCGGGACCTTTTTACACAAGGTAAAAGTCGCTGTAATCTTTACTGACATTGTCCGTAATGACCGAGATGGCACATTCGGACGGGACTAAAATCGCTGAGAAGCTCTTGTAATAATTACTTTACCCCAGCTGTCCATGTTATACTAATCCTGTCCGAATAGGGCTATAGACAGCAACACAACGACCACTTTCAAGGCCCAGAAAGGTAGTAAAAACATCATTAAAAAGTATTATTGTCGCTTCATAAAATTAAGGGTGAACCACTGGAGTCACATGGACTATTTTAACAATGTATTTACTACCTTTCAGGGCTTTGAAATTGGTCGTTGTGTTGCCGTCTATGTGGGGTCAGAAAGCTCTCGGATTTCATCAAAAATATCTTCATCTGTGTTCCGAAAATGAACGAAGGTCTTACGGGTTGGGAACGACATGAGGGTGTGTAATTAATGACAGAATTTTCATTTTTGGGTGAACTAACCCTTGAACACCTCTTTCAGTAGAGTAATGTGTGTAGGATCTAGTATACTTGTTGCTGGTTTTGATGCTCTTTGTTTTAGATGTTATAATGCCATTATTTTGGTTTTCATGTCTGTTGCTTTGTGTCATCTAACTACTGTTAACTTGTATTTGTTTTGTTTTAGACCTGATGCAGCCGAAAGAGGAGAGTCAAGAACTGAAGGAAATTGAAGTGGAAATTCAGAATGAGAAAAATCAGGATTTCATAAATGAAAAGAAATATGTTAGTAGCTCAAAGACAAAAAAGACGTCCTCACGAAAAAAAGCTCAAAAGACAAAAACCAGACGTCATTTAATCTGCCAACAGTGTGGGAAAAGTTTCACTCATAGAGGAAACCTTAATGTCCACATGAGACTTCACAAAGGAGAGAAGCCTTTCACCTGCCAACAGTGTGGAATAAGTTTCACTCAAAGAGGAAACTTTAACGTCCACATGAAAATTCATACTGGAGGAAACTCGTTCATCTGCAATCAGTGTGGGAAGAGCTTCTCACGAAAAGGCGGTCTTAAGACTCACATGAGAGTTCACACCGGAGAGAACCCATTCACATGTAATAAGTGTGGAAAGAGTATGAGATTTAAAGCAACCTTTAATAAGCACATGAGGATTCACTCAAGAGAGAGCTGTTTTATATGTCATCAGTGTGGAAGGAGTTTCCCAGACAGCGATCATCTTAAGAATCATGTAATAACTCACACTGGAGAGAAGCCTTTCATGTGCCATCACTGTGGAAAGACTTGTAAAAACAAAGCAAACCTAGAGGTTCACATAAGAATTCACACGGGAGAGAAGCTGTTCATCTGCCCTCAGTGTGACAAGAGTTTTACATTTAAAGGAAACCTAAAGATTCACATAAGAGTTCACACAGGAGAGAGGCCTTTTACCTGCTCTCAGTGTGAAAAAAGTTTTACATATAAAAGAGACCTGAAACGTCATATGCAAACTCATTCTGACAAGAAACTGGAATGATCTGTGGTTTAGAAAAGGACGCAATTTCAAAAATCACTTGTGCATTCACTTAACTTACTCAACATATTAGATAAGCTTCTGTCTTGCTGTAAAATTCCACAATGTAAATGAATATATATATATATATATATAGAAAAGGACGAACCAAATAAATAGTGAATTATGAACATTGCACTGTAATATTTGGTTAAACATAAAAGTTTGTTTATATATAATATATTTGTTTATAATATGTGTGTATGTGTGTATACAGTCGTGAAAAAGAAAGGACACCTATTGAATAGTATGGTTTTTTGTATCAGGACATATAATAAAAAAAATCATCTGGTCCTTGGCAGGCCTTAAAATGAGGTAAATACTACCTCAGATGAACAACATGACATATTACATCATGCCATTATTTATTTATCCAAAACTAGGCCAAAATGGAAAAGCCATGGGTGACAAACTAAGTACACTCTTACTGTTAACATTTAAGAGGGTAAGTAGCAGTCAGGCGCTGCTAATCAAATGCTTTTGATTAATTGATCATCAGCAAGTGTGATCATCTCTATAAAAGCAGAAGTTTTGGCAGTTTGCTGGTCTGGTGCATTCAGGTCTGTGTTAACACAATTCCAAGGAGGAAAGATAGCAGCAATGATCTTAACGGCCATTTCCAAACAATTTGAAGTCCATCATTCTACATAAGAAAACATTCAAGGCAGTTGCCAATTTTCCCAGGAGTGGACGTCCCAGCAAATTCACCCCAAGGTCAGACCGTGCAATGCTCAGAGAAATTGCAAAACACCCAAGAACTACACCTCAGACTTTACAGGCCTCAGTTAACATGTTAAATGTTGAAATTCATGGCAGTACAATTATAAAAAGACGGGACAAGTATGGCGTGTTTGGAACGGTTGGCAGGAGAAAGCCTCTTTTCTCTAAAAAGAACATGACAGCACTAATATTGTAATATTCCTAATATTGTGTTGGTCCCCCTTTTGCTGCCAAAAGAACCCTGACCTATCGAGGCATGGACTCCACTAGACCCCTTAAGGTGTGCTGTGGTATCTGGCACCAAGATGTTAGCAGCAGATCCTTTAAGTCCTGTAAGTTGCAAGGTTTTGTTTGTTCAGCACAACCCACAGATGTTCAATTGGATTGGGATTGGGGAATTTGGAGGCCAAGTCAACACCTCAAACTCGTTGTTGTGCTCCTCAAACCATTCCTGAACCATTTTTGCTTTGTGGCAGGGCGCATTATCCTGCTGAAAGAGGCCACAGCAACCAGGGAATACCGTTTCCATGCAAGGGTGTACATGGTCTGCAACAATGCACATGAACATGAACCATAAACACGACATGAATAGTGATCAACTGACAACAAGGTAGACACAGCTGGGAATATATAGGGTAAAGGGTAAATGAGCGACAGTCCCCTGTTGCACAAAGCCGGTTTAGGTTTTAACCCAGGTAAGTTTGCGGTTAGTTTGAGCAAACTCTGTTTTTTCGGGCTTACGAAGGTGGATTGGTTTTTAGCGGTGTTCATCGCCATAGTAACTTATGCTACACGGCTAACCTGCTCGAGAGCAGGATTTATTCTGGGTTAGAGATCACAAACCCAACCTGGAGCAATCAGCAGTGAGTAAAGTGACATAAATCTGACACATCACAGTTGACCCTTTACAGTTTTGTAGCAATGGCGTCACCGTTTTTGAAAAACCCAGTGGAAATCGGAGCGCAGATAATAAGAAGGGCACTTCGTCGGGAAAGAACTTTTAGGGACAGGCATAATCCCCTAGCTTTTCCCGATGAGCATCTGTACGAAAGGTATCGATTTTCAGCAGATGGTATAGTTTATCTATGCCGGCTTCTCGAGCCGCATATTAAAAATATGACACGCCGAAGCCACACGATTAATGTACCGCAAATTATATGTATTGCTTTGCAGTTCTTTGCTAGTGGTACATATTTGCATGCAGTGGGTGATGCTGAAAACATAAGCAAGTATACTGCCTGCAGAGCAATACATAAAGTGGTCATTGCATTGCAGGAATACATTGATGTATTCATTGTTTTTCCTGGCCACTTAGAGTCGCTGGCTATTAAAGAGGGCTTTTACAAAATAGCTGGTAAGATCATTTCAAATGCTGCCTACCTATTAAGATTCATCTTATGTTAAATATCTTAAAGTTGCATAAAGTTTTTGAAAAGGATTTCCTAGGGTCATTGGTGCAATAGATTGCACACATATTGCAATTTCTGCAGCCCTAGGTGAGCATGAGGCTGATTTTGTGAACAGAAAATCCATTCACTCCCTCAATGTTCAGGTACAGTCCGAGATGCCTTCTCATTTCTCTTTAACAGATTAGACTCTTTATCAAATCCTATATGATTTTTAACCTATGGTCATACCATCTGTTATACTGACATGCCTGTTAATTGCAGATGACTTGTGACCATCAATACTTGATCACAAGTTTGGATGGTAGATGGTCTGGCTCACAGATGGAAATCCACACATACTTAAAATGGAACTATATTGTACACTTCTATAATTTATTTTATGCTTATTGACAGGGATGTTTGATGGCTTGTTGGTTGGAGACAGGGGTTATGCTTGTCAGTGATTTTTAATGACCCCCTACCCTGACCCTGACACAAGGCCCCAGCTGCAATTCAACTTTGGCCCACAGCAAAACCAGGGTCAGAATTGAGAATACCTTTGGCATTCTGAAGGCACGATTCAATTGTCTACGTGGCCTGAGAACATCACCACAGAGAGCATCCCAGATAGTGGCTGCATGTGCAATACTGCACAATATAGCCACTATAAGAAAAGAGCAAGTGCCACCACCAAACCACCAACTCCCCCCTGATGAAACTGACCCCATTACATTGGACTATCCATCTGGCAGAGCACTGAGAGATGCAATAACAGCACAGTATTTCAGTTGATTTTTTAATAAAAAGTACAGTACACATACAAACCCGATTCCAAAAAAGTTGGGACACTGTACAAATTGTGAATAAAAACAGAATGCAATGATGTGGAAGTTTCAAATTTCAATATTTTATTCAGAATACAACATAGATGACATATCAAATGTTTAAACTGAGAAAATGTATCATTTTAAGGGAAAAATAAGTTGATTTTAAATTTCATGGCATCAACACATCTCAAAAAAGTTGGGACAAGGCCATGTTTACCACTGTGTGGCATCCCCTCTTTTTATAACAGTCTGCAAACGTCTGGGGACTGAGGAGACAAGTTGCTCAAGTTTAGGAATAGGAATGTTGTCCCATTCTTGTCTAATACAGGCTTCTAGTTGCTCAACTGTCTTAGGTCTTCTTTGTCGCATCTTCCTCTTTATGATGCGCCAAATGTTTTCTATGGGTGAAAGATCTGGACTGCAGGCTGGCCATTTCAGTACCCGGATCCTTCTTCTACGTAGCCATGATGTTGTAATTGATGCAGTATGTGGTCTGGCATTGTCATGTTGGAAAATGCAAGGTCTTCCCTGAAAGAGACAACGTCTGGATGGGAGCATATGTTGTTCTAGAACTTGGATATACCTTTCAGCATTGATGGTGCCTTTCCAGATGTGTAAGCTGCCCATGCCACACGCACTCATGCAACCCCATACCATCAGAGATGTAGGCTTCTGAACTGAGCGCTGATGACAACTTGGGTTGTCCTTGTCCTCTTTAGTCCGGATGACATGGCGTCCCAGCTTTCCAAAAAGAACTTCAAATTTTGATTCGTCTGACCACAGAACAGTTTTCCACTTTGCCACAGTCCATTTTAAATGAGCCTTGGCCCAGAGAAAACGCCTGCGCTTCTGGATCATGTTTAGATATGGCTTCTTTTTTGACCTATAGAGTTTTAGCCGGCAATGGCGAATGGCACGGTGGATTGTGTTCACCGACAATGTTTTCTGGAAGTATTCCTGAGCCCATGTTGTGATTTCCATTACAGTAGCATTCCTGTATGTGATGCAGTGCCGTCTAAGGGCCCGAAGATCACGGGCATCCAGTATGGTTTTCCGGCCTTGACCCTTACGCACAGAGATTGTTCCAGATTCTCTGAATCTTTGGATGATATTATGCACTGTAGATGATGATAACTTCAAACTCTTTGCAATTTTTCTCTGAGAAACTCCTTTCTGATATTGCTCCACTATTTTTCGCCGCAGCATTGGGGGAATTGGTGATCCTCTGCCCATCTTGACTTCTGAGAGACACTGCCACTCTGAGAGGCTCTTTTTATACCCAATCATGTTGCCAATTGACCTAATAAGTTGCAAATTGGTCCTCCAGCTGTTCCTTATATGTACATTTAACTTTTCCAGCCTCTTATTGCTACCTGTCCCAACTTTTTTGGAATGTGTAGCTCTCATGAAATCCAAAATGAGCCAATATTTGGCATGACATTTCAAAATGTCTCACTTTCAACATTTGATATGTTATCTATATTCTATTGTGAATAAAATATAAGTTTATGAGATTTGTAAATTATTGCATTCCTTTTTTATTCACAATTTGTACAGTGTCCCAACTTTTTTGGAATCGGGTTTGTACTTGGGAGTCAAAGTGTTTAATTGATTTTCACGTTGCTTAAAAAAAAAAAGAAAAGAAAAGGTTAGTGCATTCTTAAAACAGTCTTTTAATTCACAACTACTGCTTCACATATCATCTTCCGGTATTCCAACTCCTCAATCTGTAGTTTCAGCTTCTTTTTCCCAGTAATTTTATGTCATAGTCCAGCTCCAAATTTCTTTTATAGAGGGCTCTGATGGTGTCTGTTTCCTGCTAAAGTAGTAACAGACTGGTTATGATTTTATTGTATACAGTTGTAACTTTATATGGAAAGATGCATTACCCTTTTTCTCTGGCCTGGGAAGCTGTGTGAAGAAGAGGCCTCATGAAGAGGATGCAGTTGTGAGTAATCCTATAATACAATAGACATGAGAAACTTTTTCCTCATTAAAAGATGTTCTAACAAAGCACATTTACCTCTGCAGCTGTCTCGGAGCACACAGATATTGTCTCCTCACAAGTTTCACCCTGTTAACCAAATAAGGCCATGCAATAAATACATATTTAGCATGGCAATAGCATGTTCTCATGGTATGTTCTGTGCTGGGTACTACCTCTGTATGAGACCCTGTAGGTGGGTGTGCCTGCTCCAACAAGGTAACTGAACTTCCCCCAGCTGAAGTAAGTCGTAAGTGCTTGCATTTTAGAGCTAATTTTTAAAAATGTTAAAAAATCCAAAATTTATGTACACATACCATGTATAAATGTATCCCGTTTGGAAGAGCCAGCACCTGGATCCGAGGATGCACTCCCATCAATGCCATCCATGATGCGTCAACCCTGGTTACTGGACAGGGCCAACTCCTCTGCAGCAGTGTATTTTTGAGGAGGTGGCCCTCCCCCCCGTTTTCTTACTTTCACACTTTTTTTTCTTGGCTACATAGGATACACTTGATTATAATATGCACACAAGAACAATAAAAACCACATTGGAATTACTCACCACTTTGAACGATGTATTTCATTTTTAAGACCTTTTGCAGTTCGGGTTGCATCTAAGTATAAAAGAATTAGTAAGATCTTTTAACATATCTTTTCTTCACTTTTAAGTAATTATTTCTGTACAAATATTTTTCTTTCTTTATATGAAGTATACTCCTTTCATATTAAATTATATGCAATATGTTTACGTTATGAGTTTTCAATCGGTTTTATCCTCGTTGTGAACCTATAAAAATGAATGTGTAAAAACTTACGCATTTACGCTATCAGCTATTTTCTGCCAGCAATTCTCCCGAGCTTTGGCCGCTGCAACTGTGTTGCTTTTTGCAGTTAAAATGGACTTAAAGTCGTCATATTTCCTCATAATAATTTCTTGTTCTTCAACTGTGAAATAGGCACACGTGCTTTTTTCCATGTTGAATGCTATTGGCTGATAGCAGAAAAGGTGACACAAACGCAAGTAACCTCCAGATTCTAAATGAACTGGTGCATTGATATCAAATTTAATAACCCCGCCTAAGAAATGATAGGAGGGTTAAATTAATGATTGATGGTTCATTCAGGTCATGTGTTATAACTGCATACATTGCTAGAAACTTGGGATTTCATCATTTCACTCCCTTAAAACTCATTCTTTCCACACTTTCTTCCTTTCTGCAACGCGTGTGAATGTGTGTGTTTGTGTTAGAGATTAGTTTTACGTGTTAGAGTAATCAATAAAGTTTCGTTTGTATTTAAAGATAAGTGTTCTTGTGTTATGTGCTTACGAATTTAATGTCTTAAACTGCTGATCTATGTTACCTGGCTGTTAAATAGTGTTTCACTATTGTGTGGATATTGAGTTGATAGTTACGGCCCGTTCAAATGAACGCTGGATGAGTCATTTTCTCGGCCGTAAAATCAGACTCTTTCAAAATTCCCTAAGAATTAATTCATTCATTCATTTGAACTAAATAGACCTGTTTCCCTTATACAGAGTCCTACATCCTCGTCTTTGGTTCCTGAGCACAGGAATGTTTATGTGCACGCGCATGATGATTAATCATTGATTCAGGGTTTAAACCTGGGTTGAGAGAGAAAGTTGACAACCAGCGTCATAAAACATATTAACCCTAATTAACCCAGGTTGGATTTGTTTGGTTTTGTTAACCTGAAACTTACTCTGTAACGTCTCGGTTACTTACGTAACCTCGGTTCCCTGAGAGAGGGAACGAGTATTGCGTATGGGAAAAGCTCCTTTTCTCGAGAATATGAAGCAAAAATTTTATCCTATAAATTATCTATGGAAACTGCATGAACCTATGGCGAGGCGGCTAAGTGAGCGAACCAATAAAGTCGCTATAATAATCCTGCCGAAATAGGTCGCTTAAATTAGCATATTGAAGCTATAGTAGGGCCTTATAGTATATAATATAAACCTATGCTTGTGTACACAGTTTATATGTGTAGAATAGACATAAGACCGAAAGTAATTTGGGCCTTAAGAGTGAGATGACAATACCTTCTTTATATGGAAAGAATCCCATCTTGTAAAGCAGGGACTTCCAAATTATAAAATCTGATAAAAGTGGATGGAGAGGCCCAGCCTGCCGCCGCACAGATATCTTCCAGTGGTATGCCACATGACCATGCCCAAGATGAGGCCATGCCTCTAGTGGAATGAGCTTTTGATCCCTATAGGGCAAACGAGGCCTTTTGATTCGTAAGCCAGTGAGATAGCGTCTACTATCCAACGTGACAATCTCTGCTTTGTGACCGCGCAACCTTTAGTGTGGCCACCAAAGCAAACAAAGAGCTGTTCCGACTGCCTAGAAGAGGCGGAACGCTCTAGATATAGCTTCAGTGCCCTAACTGGGCAGAGCCGATAGTGAAATGACCTGTGCTCTGAATGGAGTGGAGAGCACTTTAGGTATATAACCATGTCTTGGCTTGAGGACGATTCTGGAGTCGTTAGGCCCAACCTCGAGACAGGAAGCGCTCGCAGAGAGTGCGTGCAAATCACCCACTCGTTTGACCGAGGCCAGTGCCAGCAGAAAAGCGGTTTTGAGTGAAAGGTGCTTTAAGCTCACAGACTTAAGTGGTTCGAATGGGGAGCCCTACATAGCTTCTAAGACTGTGGCGAGGTCCCATATAGGGACTGAAGGGGGGCGAGGCGGGTTGAGCCTCCTGGCCCCTTTAAGGAAGCGAACAATAAGGTCGCTTTTCCCCAGTGACTGCCCAGTGACTTGAACGTGATATGCTGCTATGGCCGCCACGTATACCTTGAGCGTGGAGGGGGAACGACCCGCGTCCATCAGCTCTTGAAGGAAGGTGAGCACTTCTGCCACCTCACACGAGTGTGGGTCGAGGTTTCGTGCTGTACACCAGTTTGAGAATACCAACCATTTCAGCGCATAAAGCCGCCTGGTTGCGGGGGCTCTAGCTTCAGAAATAGTATTCAACACCCTTTCAGGGAGGTTCCCGGGTATCCGTTGATGGGCCACACATGAAGGGCCCACAAATCGGGATGGGGATGCCAGATCTTCCCTTTCGCCTGCGTGAGGAGGTCTCTCCTCAGCGGTATCGGCCATGGGGCTGTGTCTGGCATCAGTCAGTTCGGGGAACCATATCTGGTTTTTCCACAGCGGGGTTATCAAGAGCACTGTGCATCTGGTTTCCTTGATCTTTTTGATGACCTGCAATAACATCGCGATCGGAGGAAAAGCATAGAGAGGGTGTCTGGGCCAGATGTGGGCCAGCGCATCCCTGCGTTTGGAGAAAAATACTGGGCAATGAGCATTCTCTTCTGAGGCGAAAAGATTGACTTTTGCTTCGCCGAAGATGCTCCAAATCAACTGAATCGTTTGTGGGTGAAGAGACCATTCCCCTAGGGGAATGTTGCCTCTGGATAACAAATCCGAACCCTGATTCAGAATACCTGGCACGTGAGCTGCTCTCAGCGAGCTCAGGTTGCGCTCTGCCCATAGAAGGAGATGTTTCGCCATGGAGTGCAAAGTGTTTGATCTCAGACCGCCCTGGCGATTTATATAGGATACCACCGAGATGTTGTCCGTTCGGACCAGGACGTGGTGACCCATTATGTACGGAAGGAAAGCTCTCAGCGATAGAATAACCGATTTCATCTCTAGACAGTTTATGTGCAGCCGTTTCTCCAATTTTGCCCATTGGCCAGAGACTGGCTTGCCTTCGTGTAGGGCGCCCCAACCTAGGTTGGACGCATCTGTCGAGACCACTTTCCGTTTCGTAACTGTGCCCATACTCACACCCGCCTGGTACCATGCGGTCGCTTCCCAAGGAGCCAGAGCTTTGAAACAGCTGTGGTTCACTTTGATGCGTAACTGGCCTGATCGCGGGAGTTTAACCAGCGTTGGAGGGGGCGCATGTGTAACAGACCCAGTTTGAGAACTGCTGATGCCGAGGCCATATGACCTAACATCCTCTGAAAACGTTTGAGAGGAGTGTAAGTGCCAGCCTTGAATGACGCCGCCAGGCTCTGAATGGAGAGCGCGCGCTGTGACGTAAGCTGCGCTCTCATTTGTATTGAGTCTATGACCGTCCCCAGAAAGGAAATTTTCCGGGTGGGAGACAGTGAGCTCTTGGCGGTGTTGATCCTGAGACCCAAACATTCCAGATGGTTGAGGAGCCAGGATCTGTGGGTTATCAACTGTGTCTCTGATTGGGCTATGACAAGCCAATCGTCGAGGTAGTTGAGTATTCGCATTCCCCGTAGCTTCAGTGGAGCTAGAGCTGCGTCCATGCACTTCATAAACGTGCAAGGTGCCAGGGATAAACCGAATGGCAGGACTGTGTACTGATAACCTTGCCCCTCGAAGGCAAATCTCAAGAATGGCCTGTGACGGGGTGCTATCTGAATGTGAAAGTAAGCATCTTTCAGGTCCACTGTGAAAAACCAATCCGCCGGGCGAATGTGTGCGAGGATTTGTTTTACCGTCAGCATCTTGAACGAGCGCGTCATAAGCGCTTTGTTCAGATGTCTGAGGTCTAGGATGGGTCTGAGGCCACCATCCTTTTTCGGGACCAGGAAGTAACGGCTGTAAAAGCCTGATTCGCTTAGCGTTTCACGGTTTCCACCGCTGCCTGATTCGCTTAGCGTTGCACGGTTTCCACCGCTGCCTTCTCTAACAGTTTCGACACCTCGGCACGAAGCACGTGACTCACGCTGCTTCTCACGAGGTCTCGACCATGGCGCGAAAGTGCTTGGGTCTGCGAGCGAACTGCAGCGAGTAATCTCGTTTTATTATGTTCAATACCCATTCTGATATACCGGGGATGGCCTGCCAAGCCTGGGCCCGTGTAGCCAGGGGTTGAATTAGATTCGGGGGCGGGCCGCTTAGTAATAGGGACCCGGTAGCCCGGTTGTTTTGTGCTTGTAACACTGTGGGGATAGTGTTTATGTTTGGCGGCGCGCACTGTGTAGTGGGCGCGCGCTCCACATTCAGAGCGCTCATGGCGCGAGTCAGCGCGTGCGCTGTGTGAGTGCGTGGGTGCAGGGGTGCGTACTGTGAGGTGGGCACACTGCCTACAGAGAAAAAGCTCTTTTTGTGATTTATTTGGGTCGCCGTGAAAACGGCGTTTGTGTACAGGTGAGTGCGTTTGATAACGGGCTCGTTGGCTGTGAAAATTAAGTCTCCAGTCACCTGATTGCAGCGAACTGGGAGACAGAGAGAGTGTGGTGGTGGTCCTGCCGAGGCGGGACTTAACCACCTTCTCTTTCTTGCCATGGCTAGGACGGCTTTGGCAGCTCGGGGTTCAACACAATTTTGTGTCGAGGCCCCCGACGCTCTGGCTGTCTGCTGCGGCTCGCTGAGCGTGAACGCTGCCGTGTTCTGGATGCTGAACGAGGCTGTGAGGTCGGCGGCGCCGCCTTTGCAGGCTGAGGGGGCGGCGCTTTAGCGTGACGGCCAGAGGAAGAGCTGGAGCGTTTGGGAAGGAAATGCCTCAGTGCCTTTCTGTGCCTCAGTGAAGCGCTCGGCGAAACCTACGACTGCCGGGCCGAACAGACCAGTGGTGGAGATAGGGGCATCCAGGAAGGAGGCTTTATCAGATTCCTTCATCTCCGTTAGTTTCAGCCAAAGGTGGCGCTCGAGCACAGTCAGATTGGCCATACTCCTTCCGATCGCCTGTGCGGTGGACTTGGTCGCGTGCAGGGCTAAGTCGGTGGTGCTGCGCAGGTCCTTAAGTGTTTCAGGATCAAGTTTGGCCTGGAAGACCTGAAGGATGGCCATAGTGTGAAGCGCCGAGGCAGCTTGGCCGGCGGAGGCATACGCTCGACCAGCGAGAGCTGACGTGGTGCGGCAGGGCTTTGAAGGATGTGACGCCTTGGCCTGCCATCCTCTGGAGGAGGGCGGGCAGAGGTGAGCAGCGACAGCCTCCTCGAGAGGGGGAAGGCTTTCGTAGCCTTTTTCCTTCGCACTGTCGACAGTCGAGAGCGCTGGGGAAAAGGAGGATTTAGCACGAGCTGCATAAGGCACCTTGCATGACTTTGTCAGCTCGTCGTGTACCTCCGGAAAGAAGGGGGCGGGCTTCTGAGGGGAGGATTGGAGACGGCTTTGCAGGAACCATTCGTCTAGCCTGCTTCGTGTGGGCTCCTGGGGTTGGGACCACTCGAGCCAGAGGTCTCCCACAGCCCTGGTGAGCACACGGACCAGCTCGGTGTCTACGCTGGCTTTGGCACTCGTGGCGGCCTGCGTCGAAGCCGAAGGCTCCGAGACAGAGTCTGACTACTCGCTGCCAGATGCAGTCACGGAAAAGTTATCTTCCTCCTCCTCCGTTGCTGGGCCGCCAAAGGAAACAGAACAGGCCGCTGGGTGGGAGGGGCGCTGTTCTTCCTGGGCGAACATCACAGGTGAGGGCGAGGCACGCGGGGAGAGATCCGGCGTGAGCTCGCTTAATCGCTCCGGTGGCCTCTGGTCGCGGTGCTTCTTTTTGCGCAGCCCGAGAGGAAGAGCGAGCGGGATGGGATCCTGATCAAAGCTGGCGAGGCGAGCCCTCAGGGTCTGCAGCGCCATCTCGTCGCACTCCGGGCAGCCGCCCTGGGAGAGTGCAACCTGGGCGTGGTCCCGTCCGAGACACGCCACACAGATGATGTGGCGATCCCCGCCGTAAAGAGGGCCTCTGCACGAGGCTTAGGAAGGACGAGGCATTTGAAACAACGCTTCGTCTGCTCTTTTAGAAAGTGGCGTTGCAGCGGCAAACGCACACACACATAGACACACAGAATTAAAGGATATAATCGCCGGATGGCGCAGCTGGAATGGCAGGAGTGCTGAAGGCGGAGACCAGAAGGGAATCCGACGTCCTCAGGGCTGCAGAATTCCGCTAGTTGCTTTTCTATGGCGGTGCTCCAATTCCACCGCCGTAAGATCAGCGAAGAGGTAGATTCACTGAAGGAGATTAAATCTGAATTCTATGGCGAAACACGGTCTTTTATAGCTTCAATATGCTAATTTAAGTGACCTATTTCGACGGGATTATTATAGCGACCTTATTGGTTTGCTCACTTAGCTGCCTCGCCATAGGTTCATGAGGTTGCCGCAGCACAGCCAATCAGCGCTAAGCACGCTCTGTTTGATCCGCTGTGCAGCCGCACTGTGCTTTACATAGATAATTTATAGGATAACATTTTTGCTTCATATTCTCGAGAAAAGGAGCTTTTCCCATACGCAATACGAGAGTACTCTCGAAAGGGAACCCGGAGTTTGCCCAACTTGTTTTGTGCAACAGGCCACAGGTGTGGAAGAACAGTTCGTCATTGTGCGCACAGCGCTAAAAGGCAACACTGATTGCCCAAATCACGGGCTTCAGAAAATGACAGGACCATAACTAACAACAAAAGAACCGGTGACACACCCTGACCCGTGACACTTATGTCACAAACTACCAATCACGTCAATGTGTGGGGCGGGTTTTAGCATAATTAACTATACTCTAAAGCAGGAAAGTCTCAAGCGAAGCCAGGTTATCCTGGTATATTTTTCTGTTGATATGAAAATCGGGTACATTTAGCAATATAGCGGATGAATTATGTATATGATGTACTCTGATCAGGCATAACATTATGAACATGACAGGTTATGACAGGTGAAGTGAATAACACAGCAAGTGAACATTTTGTCCTCAAAGTTGATGTGTTAGAAGCAGGAGAAATGGACAAGCGTAAGGATTTGAGCGAGTTTGACAAGGGCCAAATTGTGATGGCTAGACGACTGGTTCAGAGCATCTCCAAAACTACAGCTCTTGTGGGGTGTTCCCGGTCTGCAGTGGTCAGTATCTATCAAAGTGATTCAAGGAAGGAACAGTGGTGAACCGGCGACAGGGTCATGGGCGGCCACAGCTCATTGATGCACGTGTGAGGCGAAGGCTGGCCCATGTGGTCCGATCAAACAGACGAGCTACTGTAGTTCAGATTGCTCAAGAAGTTAATGCTGGTTCTGATAGAAAGGTGTCAGAATACCCAGTGCATCGCAGTTTGTTGCGTATGGGGCTGCCACAGACCAGTCAGGGTGCCCATGCTGACCCCTGTCTGAAAGCACCAACAATGGGCACGTGAGCATCAGAACTGGACCACGGAGCAATGGAAGAAGGTGGCCTGGTCTGATGAATCACGTTTTCTTTTACATCATGTGGATGGCTGGGTGCGTGTGTGTCGTTTACCTGGGGAACACATGGCACCAGGATGCACTATAGGAAGAAGGCAAGCCAGTGGAGGCAGTGTGATGCTTTGGGCAATGTTCTGCTGGGAAACCTTGGGTCCTGTCATCCATGTGGATGTTACTTTGACATGTACCACCTGCCTAAGCATTGTTGCAGACCATGTACACCCTTTCATGGAAACGGCATTCCCTGGTGGCTGTGGCCTCTTTCAGCAGGATAATGCGCCCTGCCACAAAGCAAAAATGGTTCAGGAATGGTTTAAGTAGCACAACAATGAGTTTGAGGTGTTGACTTGGCCTCCAAATTCCCCAGACCTCAATCCAATCAAGCATCTGTGGGATGTGCTGTGGGAAGTCCGATCCATGGAGGCCCCATTTCACAACTTACAGGACTTTAAGGATCTGCTACTAACATCTTGGTGCCAGATACTACAGCACACCTTCAGGGGTCTAGTGGAGTCCATGCCTTGACGGGTCAGGGCTGTTTTGGCAGCAAAAGGGGGACTAACACAATATTAAGAAGGTTATCATAATGTTATGCCTGATCGGTGTATATTACGATGTTATGATGAACTAGGCTATGTTGCAAAATAGCTCAAAAGGAGGTTGTCCACAGATACCTTGGTGTCTCGTTTTGTTTTTGGTTGAGGGGTTTTAAATATTATTTGTTAAATAAATTTGCCTTTCTCCACTGATGTTTTAAGTTGTTCAAAGCGTTTCTAAGGATGCTGCTTTTTAGAAGGCAGCTGTCTTGACTCTGAGATGGTGAATGGGAACATGATTTGTGTAACATCAGCAACACATTATTAGCTGTTTGATAACATATTTAAGCCAAATGCTAGTCATATCAATTACCGTAATGTGTCCGACGTAGAGAGCAATACATAAAACGCATCACCATCCTGATACAATCGACTTATAGACAACCCTGTATAATTCACTGAGTGGAGGTGGGGCTAAATTGCATATTCATTCATCCATGTATACTAAACGAAGTAAGGGTGTAGTTACATTCAAGCTACTTTAAAGCATGACAAAAAAGTAATAAAAGGTATAAAATGATTGACTATTGGTGGACTTTAATATTTGATTTATTATAACACAGCGAGGTTCACATAGAGGTTCAGTTTGTTCCCAATTCAGCTTAACCAGGGCCAGCCTTTTTTTACGAACAGCTGCTTTTATGTTGCTTCCACTGTTGGTCATGATATGAGACACTTTACTCTCTTCTAATACCTATTCTTTTATAGCCTCCTGCAAGGCATCAGACAAGTTTTAGAAGCAGTGTGGTTCTCTGGGAAAAAGCTTGTTTGCAGGCATTTTGATAACAGTGTCCATTCTGTGTCAATGAAATGTAAAGTCAGTGACAGTGTATGGTGTCATTTTTGTGCTAGAACATATGTTGTGAGGGAAAAGTGCTTGACTGCTGAAATGGCCTGATGCAGCTCACTGTGGACACGGGTGTAGGCGCCTGAGATGACTGTTGTGGAGAAATATGTCCGTCCTGGCAACTTATACTGGCTGTCAGCCTACCTCTGAAAACACATTTTTTTGCTCAGCTGTTGTGTAGTTTAATCTACAGCAATGCATCATATTCTATAAGACCATATTTTTGTAGTTTTGCTTACTCATATTTGTAGTCAAATAAAGAATGCAAGTACTTTGTTACATTTCACCACTGGTTATTTTGAAAAAGAAACAATTTATTTTCACAATATTAACTATTTGTTGGATCGTCCCATTCAACAACTCTCAGTTCAACCGTCGAAGGATGCAGCCTCTAGCCTCTGAACTGGGACACAGCTTAAGAATCCAGGAAAACAAAACTGAAACCAAACTGAATGTAACAAGACCTTCAGGGGAAGTGCAACAACCTTCAGAATCCAATATGGCTGCTCAAATATTGTTTACTGGCAGTTCTGTTTGTCTGTCTCAAATTTAGTGGTGCATACAGTACTATCCAACCTCTATTAAACATTCATCAACTCACACATCAGTTGTGATAAACGGAAGCTCAAGCATGTTCGCTTGACGTGCGAAAACCAATTAGGTTCATTCTCATGTGTTATGCAGCACAATGAGGTTTGTTCTCGCGTGTCAAGCAAGTTCGGTTGAGCTTCTGTTTATGTTCTCTGATCAGTGTTAATATGTAAATAAAAATTCAATCTGTTCATCATAAAGTGACCATGTCTCTTCAGAAAATTTGGACTAAACCAATCGATTCATTTGGATTTGTTTTGCGATCTCTTTATGAACTTTTTGAAGCATTGAAGTGGTAGTTGCGTAGCTGTCAATGGAGAGGAAGCTCTCAGAATTCATCAAAAAGATCTTCACTTGTGTTCCAAAGATGAATGAAAGTCTTGCGGGTGTGGAACGACATGGGGCGAGTAATTAACGACAGAATAATAACATTCTGAAAAAGATCGAAGCAAATCAAGATCATAGATCAAAGTCTTTATTGAGCACCATTAGAACAGGCAGTATCAACATGGATGTTAAAGTCACCAAGTAAGATGACCTGGGATGACACAAGCTAAGGTTAGTTGCTCACTGAGGTTTGAGAAAAATTAAATTTGCTGCTTTGGTGTCTTGTAAATTAAGATAATTATGAGGGGATGGTTTGAGCCAACCTTCAGAACTCAAATGTCTTACTATTGTGAGTAAATGGTATGGAGTTACGATGAACGTGGTTGACGCAAGTGGTACCGACTGTTGAATGTTAAAAATCCTTGCGATTTACATAACGCAGACCTGCCAACCTGTATGCATTTTGACCTCAAAGTACGCTTGTACCAGTGGTGTAGTCGGGGCCATACGCACCTATACACCGTATACTTATTTTTTGCCCAGGGCTGTTCGCGTATTATGACTTCTAAGGATCAATATTTGCGTATACCCGGTTGTTTTGTTGCTTTGAAATTCCATAATCTACTGTCATGTTAGCTTCCCCTTTAACTGTGTGTCCAATGCTGTGTGTCCAAAACTCGTGATTCTTTTGTTGTAATTGGTGCATTAGCACTTCTATCATTCTACCTTTTCCCGCCCATCATCGACGGTGCGTGTTAGCGCTGCAGCGAGAGAACACTGCTCACAATGAGGCTCTGTGTTTTTGTGTGGTGTATTAAACGCAGTTCTCTCACTGCAGTGGACACAGCGTAAGAAATAATGGTGGTGAGTGAATTAGGATATTAATTTATTATATGCATCATGCGTTCGGAGCTTTTATAAGTACTAAATTCCCGAACAAACTGAAAAGACCGATTATCAGCGCAACATGACTGAAGCCCGGTTTATTTAATTGTGCACGAGTGGCACGTGAATCAAAGTAGCCTACTCTGCGCACGTTCACCAGCGCACTCCAAAAATGTGATGAGATTTCCACGAGCCATTCCTAACGTGACCGATGATAAAATGTTTGACCCATTTAAATTCTATTGAGAATTTACCACTTTAAAACGCTATGGAGAACGTCAAACATGATCTAGAATAGCCACATAAGCTAAAAAGAGGAGAAAACATCATCTTGCACCAACATTTATTAGAAAGCTTTTTTAACTATTCTTGACCCCCTTTACTAGAATTTATCACGGCTTATTGTATTTATTGTGGTAAATTTTGACTAACTTGTAGAATGTATAATTTATAATCTATTAAGGGAATATATTTTTCACTATAGATTTATATTACAACTGTGACATAGGCTATAGCTATTCTAAATGTGTAGGTTGCTATTTTTCATACTGTAACAAATGCTATAGCAAAAAAAAAAGAAAAATGTTAAATAAAGTTAGTTTGACTTCATATTGAAGTAGAAAGTAAGCAACAGTCTCACGCAGACACAGCATGCAGCGCAGGTTTCTTGACTGAAAGAACTCAGCTGCTTTGTTTACAGAGGTTACCAGGGAAACGGCTCTATTTCTGCTGTTTTATAAGCGCCACCTACTGACAGAGCGTGGATGCCTCGTACATCCAGTGAGACACCTAGCAGAACAGAGGCAACACCCAGCACATCTGATACAGAACTTTGGTCATCTGATAGTTTAAACTCATCCAGTAAATATCAGTCTTTTGAGAGTCTTTATGTGAAAGTCTAAAACTGGAACCATGGCACAGACCTTATTAAAATTACTACAGCAAGTTGAGTCAAGAACAAACATACCATGCGAGTGCAACTTGATTTCAATTCAATTCAATTTTTCAATTCAAATGTGCTTTATTGGCATATATGAGAGTTTGTCTGATCTGAACTGTCACAGTTTGAGCTCTCTGGCTCTCCAGCTCTGCTTGTGTCGGCCCGTCTCTACACACAGACTGTGGTCGCTTATGCTGTACCTTGTCAGGAGTTTTCTCTGATGATAATCTCTAACATTGATTAGGTATGGTGAAAATTTAGAATCAGACTTTATTCCATAGAAGCATCTTAATTTTGTGACTTTGATCTGCCAATCATGGATGTATTCTTCCTAGGTTACTTTTCCTATTTCTTTAACTTTTGAATGTCTGCACTGAATTGCTGAATTGAGCTGATGTTTTTCCACTAAGTATTGCATGGGGTCACTCTCTGGGTGTCCTGCCCTGTATTTAGAAGCACAGTGATGGTAGTTCTCTGTCGGCGAGTCTGAGAAATGGAACCAGAACTTCACTGCTCTCTTCTGGATCTCAGACAGGAGAGGGAATCTGCCCAATTCTGCCCTGCAACCCAGACTTGGAGCATTTCTGTGAGTTCCCAGGATGTTTTTGCAGAACTCAAGGTGGAAAATTTCAACCTGGGTTTTTGTCCCAGGATTCATAATTTAATTTAAATTTGGGGCCCCAGATTTCACAGCCGTATAGAAGGATAGGTTTGATGATGATGATGTCAAAGATTTTCAGCCACAGTTTAAAGGGATAGTTCACCCAAAAATGAAAAAATTGATGTTTATCTGCTTACCCCCAGGGCATCCAAGATATAGGTGACTTTGTTTCTTCAGTAGAACACAAATGAAGATTTTTAACTCCAACCGTTGCAGTCTGTCAGTCGTATAATGCATGTGAATGGTAACAAAATTTATGAGTAAAAAAAAAAAAACGTGCACAAACAAATCCATATTAAACCCTGTGGCTTGTGACGACACATTGATGTCTTGAGACATGAAACGATCAGTTTGTGCGAGAAACCGAACAGTATTTATATCAATTTTTACCTCTAATACACTCCTATGTCCAACAGCCTTCAGCACGCGATCACTTCCAGTAAGTGAGGTCAATGTACACAATCTGGCGTAGAGATACGTGCGAGAGATCACTTCCGACGCTTGCGTAAACTACGCCAGATCGTGTACATTGACCTCACTTACCGGAAGTGATCGCGCGCTGAACGCTGTTGGACATAAGAGTGTATTAGAGGTAAAAAATTATATAAATACTGTTCGGTTTCTCGCACAAACCGATCATTTCGTGTCTTAAGACATCAATGTGTCGTCACGAGCCGCAGGGTTTAATATGGATTCGTATGTGTATGTTTTTTTTACTCTCATAGTTCTCATACTCTTATCTGTTACCATTCACATGCATTATACGACTGACAGACTGCAACGGTTGGAGTTAAAAATCTGTGTGAAAACACTGTCATGAAAAATTATATTGTAATTATTGACCTAAATACCTTTGTCAGTTTGTGTTTTCATCAATGGTATAATACAATTAAAATTTGTTTATGTTTAATTTGTGTTCATGATTGGTAATATAAAAACAATAAAATCTTCTAACAAGAAGAAATTATTAATATATTATGAATTAATTATTTTTACTATCTTGGTACTGTCCAAGCAGCGTTTTGCGCTCAGATAAGATGTGATGGTGGAATTAATACATTACCTAAATGTGATTACAGAATATATTTGAATCATCCATCAAATTGTCATTTCCTCCTTGCAGTCTTGTGAGGTAACAATAATGCCTGCCCAGTAAATTACTTGGTAATTTAATGAGTTAAAGCCTAAAAATGTAAAAATTTTACCTTATAAATAGAATTTAGTCACCGGAGTGAACGAGAACACTCAACAAACATGTGGTTCTTAAGTCAATACATTTTTTGTTGGCTTGTCAACTCTGCATTCCTCCGCTGCACGAGGACAGATAATATCCAGATCCACCACTAGATTCTAGTCAGTGCTGGTCTATGAGTGGAAAAAATATAGTTGTTGCAAAAGAAACGATACACATGTCTACATGTCGCATTAGTGTAAGCTGGCAGCTTTTAGAATGTTGCAGGCAATTCTTTTGCAAGTAATTACAAGTTTAATCTTGTCTTGCCTTAAAACTGTGGGAGACCACAGACATAAGGACAGTTTCAACTGATTTTTAGCATTATAATCCTCCGAATGCACACACTAGAAGATTCGTCTGGACTGTGAGACTGCACACCTGCCGATTGTAGTAACATTTTCACAGTGAGACGAGATCTCACGGAGACTCGCGAGATCAAACATGACTTGAGAAGAAAAACAGATGGAGGACAATCAATGTCGTCAGCTGGTTCTCCTGAAATGAGTTTTGTTTTACGGGAAGAAAAACAAAGGAGAAAAAAAGAATATAGGTGATCTTTTTCAATACTCCACTTTCGTAGCATGTTTGTGGCTGCCAAGTTTCAGCTATAGAAGCACGCAACATCTGTTGGTGAAGCTTGCTCGCTCTCATTGGCTATCGTGGTATCACGTCAGAGACAGCCCGATCAATCGGAAATATCAATGTTTGATATTTACAATTTGGGATTGTGTGGCAATCGGGAGCAGTAAAATAATCATTATGACACCACACAGTTGAGGATTTTTTGGACAAAAAGTCAGTTGCGAGAAGCCTTGAATTGGGCCACACACCCCAAATTGGGGGTTGTGTGGCCAGCCTAAAAGTCCATGAAAACGGAACGGAGTAATGGTGCTGAAACTCCAGCTGTCATCACAGGAACAAATTATATTTTAAAATTTCTTAAAATAGAAAACAACTATTTTAAACTGTAATTATTTCACAATATTACTGTTTTTACTGTATTTATGATTAAATAAATGCAGCCTTGGTGAGCATAAGAGACGACTTTTTTTAAAAACATAAAATGGTATTGTTTCCAAACTTTTGACAGGTACTGTATTGCAAATTAACTTGTTTAAAGGAATAGTTATATCCCTTTAAATGTTTCCCATGATTGTTTCATAACTGTAAACTCTGCTGTTTAGAAGTATTCCAAATAAAATTTTACTCCAAAATGAGGCTTTCAAAGAAAAGAAATACGTGTTCTGACTTCGTTGAGATGGCATCAGCACACTGGCTGGAAAAATTCATTGTTGGTGTACATGCACAGACATCAGACAAGGGTTTCTTTCATGGGTTATGAAATAGTCACAGCGAACTCTTTCAATTAACAGAAAAGTATGTTTCTACATCAGCAGCTGTACTGTAATCACAAAAACCCAATTCTCAGCGATAACTCTGCACTATAAAAATAAATATCACTGCACTAACATAATTTCATTAGTTTTTCTGCTGTCACATCATGCTTTCTATCCTCAAGCAGAAGTAAGTCTCTGTTGATAATTTCCTGTTGATAGTTTAATATTTGTTTGTTTTGTGTTTTTAAATTAGCCTGTGACTAATACAGATTTAGTTTTATTGTATAGTAGTAAAATATTAATTTCTGATATGGCTTGTTTGTATAAAAAATAAATGGTAAAACATTATTTCTGCACTCAAACATCACTGATGTGCTTTTGTAAAAGTAATATTACATATTAGATGTGATACATGTTATTTTCAGTACATGATTAAACGTATTTAAATAACTTAAAAATGAATACCTCTGACATGTTTTATTATTTGTTTTTGTCTGTACATTTCGATGCACTTGATTTGAGACAACAGCGTGGAAATAGGACTTTTATTTTGACGTGGCGATGTGACGTCATAGAGCTGTGCCGCGCTCCTGCACTTGTTGTGATTTGGCTGAAGAAAGGTTTGTGTTTTTAAGCATTTAAATCGTTGCAAATTGTTCAGTTCATTTTATAGTTTTTGCAAGCGATGTTAAATTAATCGGCATTATTGAATATACAGTTGTAATGATTTATCTAACATTAATAAACGTTGTTTTTATCTTTAGAAAAGCGCATCCACACATTAGTAACAGAAAGTGCGTATCATTTAGCTCCCTATATGGTGGACTATATTAGTTTGTCATAAAAGAAGCAATTGTCAAAAAATAGCGATGAAGAAACAAGAGTTTTTCTCTGAAACTCGAGTCAACTGAACCAATTGTTTCCCAAAATGATTCAGTGATTCGAATCGCTCGAATCACCGCGCGCTGATGTCACCTGCTGGTCAAAACGGTGTAAATGCAACAGAAACACAAACGTGTAATGACAACTTTTACAAACAAGTCATGAATGTTTTCATGTTTAACCGATTAAATGTGATCTACAAACAATGATCAAATATAAATCATAAATACCTAAATATGAGTGTGTGTATATTAGTATTCTTTTAATAATTTTAGTGCCAGTTTTGAGTGTTTTTAATCTAATCAGGTGATTTAAGTCCATTAACTCTCTCTCTGACTGACTCTCTTACCAGTGACTGAACTAGAGCTGATTGAGACACACTCAGAGATTTAGTTTTGCATTTATTTTTCTTTCTGTTAATTATTCTCATTTTAATCATGACAGAGTGTCCAAACACACAGAAAACCTTCTCGTGAAGCAACTGAGATACACGTGTCGCTATTATAAAGATGGCATTTATTAAACAGGAGAGTAAAGACATAAGGATTGAAGAAGTATTCAGTGTGAAACAAGAAGATACTGAGGAACAAACAAAGATGGCGTTTATTAAAGAGGAGCGTGAAGACATGAGGATTGAGGAAACATTCAGAGTGAAACAAGAAGAAACTGAGGAACAAACAGGTTGGTTTCATTCTCAAAGCTGAACTCAGTCATTTGATCCTGAGGCTAGCTTGTGTATGATGCTGTGAGTGAGTGCTGTTTGTTATATCGCTATATAATACTATTGTTATAACGACAAAAATAAATTTTATTGAATATTTTAATCTTCATTTAAAGATTAAAGTTACCAATCACAGGCTGTGTTACTCTGCACCGCTGAAATTCTAACATGAGAGGAAGGATATGTTATTTGACATTTTAATCAGGCTACTTGCTGGCAAGTAAAATTGTCTTTCATTAGTCCCTTCTAAAAATGTATCCCAGACAAGCGTTAATGTCAAGCCGTGCTCATATTTGCTGCTTGACTCCCGAACATCGTAAATTTATGAAACTACGTTTGCTCAGAATGACTTGTTCTCCATATACAATGTTTTGAGAAGTTTGACTTTGTGCACACAAGATACAACCATAATAGCTGAAATGGGCAACACCTCACAAATATGTCAGATCGTATGCTTATAGCACACAACTTGAGGCCAATTTTCACAAAATTTGGTACATGTGCAAGTAGTAGGTAGGATTTTTTAGTATGATAGCCTGACAATGATAAACTTACAGGGATTAAACCCAAAGCACATATTTCAGGGGTCATTGGAATAGGTTTTGAAATAATTGGCTGGTTTGAATAAGTCCGATGAACCCCTTTTGTGGTCTTTCCAATATTACGAAAAATACCATTGTAAGATTATGCACGTTTTATTTTTAAAATGTTTTGTTGTTGATGCGAGTCAGACAATTATTTACAAATAAATATTTCCATTAAAATAATACATAAACATCCTAAAATATATGTTTACCTTATAGACAAAATAGCATACATTTGATTTGTTTAAAACAATTAAAAATATTATTTGGCCAGTGGAAAATAATGAGAATAACTCTTCTCTGAAAACTTTCTCTGAACAGTATTTTGATTTATTTATTCTAAAACAAGACAAGGTTAGTGGATGATTTTTAGTAATGTAATGTGACGGCACAAATTACATTTTTAGTCATATTTTCTTATTGTCTTGTAACGTTAAATGTGGCATCAGGTGGATGAAACTATTAATATGGAAATTATATGCAGATGCATTATGCATGGTAAAACTAGGCGTTGTAAGGTCCATATACAATTATTTCGGGGAGGAGACGGGGTGGAGATGCATGTACGCACAATCTTCCGCTGACTGGGTTTTATAAAGGGAATTTTGCACAGGTTCTAGTGTGGTTTTATGAATCTGAAAACTTTTGTGCGTACTCAAAATCTGGCTTTTGTGCGTACACACACTTTTAGGTTTTTAATCCCATCTCTTTTGTCCATTTTCAACCAGTTTTGTCCACTATAGGTGGGTAAATGTATGGGCTTTTTCAGATCTTTCGATCTAATGGATGAAATGAGCTCAAGCAATTTACAATAATTTGCATATTTGCGACCGAAGACGATGGAAAAACACAGAGAGCAGCAGCTTTCATTTCTGCTCTGACAGCCGCAAGACCATGCCGGACATGGTGAGTGTGTGTTAAATCAGGAATGGTGAGAGAACATTGTGCTTGCTACGTACGTTTTTTTTGTCTTCAAATCAAACTTGGTTCTTCAGCCAATAAAGTTTAAATCCCACCTGGCTAGTGCTTTTCCCATAATGTTTACACATTTGGTCAGTAGGCGGAGAGCAGGCGGTCTTTTGTGGCTGTTCGAACCCATTGGACCACATGAGCGTCTACACTACGAAAGCAATCCGGTTGAATGCGTTTTTGACTACCTCTGGAAGCTCAAAACATTTTAGACCCCGTTTACACCTGTATTTAGTGTTGTCCACTTGTGATCCGATCGACCAAAACGCATCTTGATACCAGGTGCAAATGGCCTTTGTTCAAGTTACGCAGTTCAAGTTAGTTTAAGAAGCTCTCCAGCTTCAGCGCATGCAAATCAGTGCTATTATTTGAAACAGTAGCTAATATTAATTTTAGATGTTTCTTTTTCAGAAACATTGATGCATTATTACTAATAACTAGCACTTTTATTTTTCTCATTATTTTCATCAACAATACGGTTTAATTAAAATCATTTCATTATTGTCTGGGGCGTAGACTATTCCATTTTATTTATGGCACATGCGTTTTGATTCTTTCATGCAAGTAATGTAGTTCAGTGACTTGTTTGCATTATTTAGCCATTATTTTATTTCGATAAAGCATTATTTTATAAAGAAAGTTAAACATGGGAGTGTAAAATTGGTTTTAAAAGTTAAAGAATTTACACTTGTTCAGACTAAGCTACTGTACTGTATTGGGACAGCTTTAATGGTGAGCATTTTGTTTTGGTAAAAAATTATATCAAAATTTGGATTTAGATTTATCAGCCAATGTATTGGTTATTGGCTTTAAAATATAAAGAATAATTGGATATTGTGTCAGCCAAAATGTTCATATTGGTGCATCCCTAAATTGTAGGAGTACTATCTATGCCCAAATATTTGAAGCCATTGATTGCATTTATAAAAGAATGTCCAATCAGTGGTTAGTGCCATTTCTTGAGTATTTAAAAAGAGTGTTGATGATTTTATTATCAAATGATTGGCATTATTAATTTTATTGCCAAAGAACTTCTAGCAATTTTAGCAACGCTGGAACAGATCTCTCAAGCCTTGTTAGAAGGCAGAACATTTTTATATATGGAAATAATTTAGGGTTAAAGTTATGATAAACGCACATAGCCTTATTATAGCGCCACCTACTGTCACACATGTGTCTTAATGAGCGTGTCATTGAATCGTTCATTCAGAAAGGAAACATCTGAAACCTCATCTGGTGTATAATGCATTGTACTCTTAAAAGTTACAGTATAACCACAAATAGGTACATATTATAATCTATTGTAACTATTATGATTATTTATCAGATTATAAGGTTGTTTGTAAGGCATTATGAATGTATTATGCATTATTCCCTTAGAATGCATTAATACAGGCTTCATAGAAAGTGTTACCATGTAATTATCAGAGAACAAATTGATTTCAACATCACCTGGGTTCTTAATTGTAGAAAACAATGTAACAGTACATCTAGAAATCTCTGTATAACATAGAGAAATCTAACAATAATGGCCCTTAAGGGGTAGCTTGTACAAGGAGAAAAGCAGAGGACCTAATAGAGAGCCATGTGGCACTCCATACATTCTTTGTGAAAATAGAGGTATCTCATCAAATACAAGTGGTAATGGTCGGATAAATAGGACTTAAATTGTACTGAACCTTGTCCACAAATGCAAATTTGTTATCCAAGAGAATATTGTAGACTATGTTGCTACAAGATCTAATGAGAATAGAAACTGAAAAGAAAACGGTTACTCTGCAAAAGTGAACATGGTTGAAAGGACACTATTTTTGGCCAATTTGAGATCTGTCTATAATTTTTCATGTCTGTTGCTTTGTGGTTTTAAATTGGGTTTAACTTGTATTTGTCGCTGTTCTTCTTAGACCTGATGGCGCTGAAAGAGAATCAAGAACTAAATGAAACGAAGGAGAAGGATCAGAATGAGAATCATCATGATTTTGCAACTGGAGAAAAATCTTTTAATTCCTCACAGACTGAAAAGACAACAACTAGTAGTAATTTCACCTGCTTTCAGTGTGGAAAGAGTTTTGATCAACAAGGAAATCTTGCAGTCCACATGAGAACTCACACTGGAGAAAAGTCTTACACCTGCAAACTGTGTGGAATTCGTTTCACTAAAAAAGGAAGCCTTAAAATCCACATGCGAATTCACACCGGAGAGAAGTGTTACACCTGCCAACAGTGTGGGAAAAGTTTCATTCAAAAAGGAAGCCTTAAAAGCCACATGAGAGTTCACACTGGAGAGAAGCCATACACCTGCTCTCAGTGTGGACAGAGTTTTACACATAAGCCAACCCTTAATGCACATATGAGAATTCACACCGGAGAGAAGCCTTACACCTGTAAACGGTGTGGAATGAGTTTCAACCGAAAAGGAAACCTTAAAGTTCACAAGAGAATTCACACTGGAGAGAGCCTCTACACCTGTCAAGAGTGTGGAAAAAGTTTCATTCAAAAAGGAAGCCTTAAAAGCCACATGAGAATTCACACTGGAGAAAAACCTTACTCGTGCTCTCAATGTGGAAAGAGTTTTGCACATAAGCCAACCCTTAATGCCCATGTGAGAACTCACACCAAAGAGAAGCTGTTCACATGTGATCAGTGTGGAAATAGTTTTAGATGTAAAATATCTCTTAATAACCACATGAGGAGTCACACAAGAGGGAACTGTTTTATATGTCATCAGTGTGGAATGAGCTTCACAGACAGGAAACATCTTAAGAATCATGTAAAAATTCACATCAGTGAGAAGCCTTTCATGTGCCATCATTGTGGAAGGACTTGCAAAAGCAAAGCAAACCTTGAGGTTCACATGAGAGTTCACACTGGAGAAAAGCCTTTTACCTGTCCTCAGTGTGGGAAGAGTTACACACTTAAAGGAAACCTTGAGGCTCACATGAGAATTCACACTGGAGAGAAGCCTTTCACCTGCCCTCAGTGTGGAAAGAGTTTCACACGTAAAGGAAACCTTGAGGTTCACATGAGGCTTCACACTGGAGAGAAGTCTTTCACAAATCAAAGAGACCTAAAACGTCATTTGAAAACTCATTCTAGAAAGAAATTGTAATGTTCTTAAGTGTGGCAAAAGGTTTACAAGAAAGCAGTTTCAGATTGCACATTCACTCTGGAGGAAGACCATTTAATTTGATCAGTGTAATAAAAAATCTTTTGACATCACTCTTACAGTAAGTCATGCAGATGTGAGACCTTATGTGTGACCCTTTGTGTGGAATGCATTTGAAATGGCTCAACCAGAAAATATGCATCTTTGTGAAAGTAATTGGTTTTATAGTCGTAACTCATATTTGATTCAGTTTAATACATTGTAATCAATTTATTAAAGTAACTTCCTTGTAATGAAATTACACAACAAAAAATAAAGGACAAACAATGCAAAAAGCTCATGTATTAGCAAACAGCAATTTACACGTTTATAACCTACAGAGCAAAATCCTTCAAGTTCAGTTAACACTGCTCGTCTACATAATGTCCCACTTTAGAGAGTGTTAACATAACACTGTTGTAGTGTTTAAGTTATTGAGATAATTGATCATGATTGAGCATTAGTGAAGAACACCTGCTGTTAACAAATAGAATCACTGAAGGAAAGATGAACAAGAACAGGGGTCCGTTCTTCGTACGTCGCTAACTCAGTTAACTGGATTTGATTGTTGACGATTTGGCATGATCTTGTTGTACAGTTATTCTTAGCCCTGCACTAATTTGAGTGATGACGGATATTATGGGAGTGGCATTGATGCAGCGCAAGAGATGCAGATAACTTTATCTTGACCCTTAAGAAACGTTAATACTGTCACGTAACAAATCTAATGAATTGCTAATTACAACATTAAAATAAAAATGTAAAGGGTGTACACATACTATAAAATTGTGAATATAAATAATTGGGTATCATATTTAAAAAAAAAAAACAGTGCACATTTCATTTTCATTTATCTATTAAACTTTTATGTTGGTTTGGTCGTTTGGCTGTTTCCTTATAAAGGTCCAGAAATTCGTTTTTTTTTTAAAAAAAATTTATTTGTCAAGTTTTTTTGCCAGGTGTTTTTTTTAATTACATGATGTCATTACGTTGCTGTCTTGCCGCCAGCCAATCGCTGCATTACTGATCGTGGTTTCGAGTTTCGATGCATCTGCCCTCTTCAGGGAACACAAGAACGTGCAGTAATCTCAGATAACTTAATCCAGATATTTTAATCTAATCCGCAAATTCGTTTGAAGAACCAGATCAGTTATCACGATTAAAAGATCTGGGATCTGTCAAATCATCTCAGATGTATTAAGCGAGGTACGAAGAACGGACCCCAGAAAAAGAGAATAGACAACTGATTTACAGCTACACAGCCTTAAATGAAATCAACTGCAAATAAAAGGAGACATTAAATCTCTCAAGATCTCAGTAGAGGATGATTAAACAATTCCAAAAACAGCATTACCATCTTCACTTATTACAAACCAGTTTGATGTTTTTTCTTTCATAGGATAAGGAGAACATCTTCAGCAAATAGGGAGATATGATGCTCCATGCCCCCCATCTTAACAGGAGCTACACTATATTGCGAAAAGTTTTGGGACGTCTGCCTTTACATGCGCATCAACTTATGCAAACATGCTCCTGCGGGGCCTACGCTGGCTTTTTGCGGGCATAGTGGGCTAGAGCCAGCCCACACCAAACCTTAACAGTGCGGGCTTGCCCAGGCAAGGCCCACAGCTTTGGGCTCACCGTGGGCTCTCTCACTCTAGCGCACTGCCCACATTAAGCCCATGATGGCCCAGTGTGGGCCAGCCCGTTCGGGCCCAGTTTTGTATAGGCAGCCCACTTTCGTTTCCCATGTACGCTCTTGCATGTTTTTTAAAATTTAATGTGAAATTCAATAAGACCTTCCATTTATAACTGCACAGAAGGAATAAAAAGAAAAAATTGATTATTTGCATTGGATTGTGTCTACAAGACAACACATGATCCCTTAAAAACTCATGATCAAATCTTAGATCAAAACGTCTAATATTTTTATTGGATATGATGTTTGTAATTAGGGTTGGGAACCGAGAAACGGTTCTTGTGCAGAACCGATACTGATTTTTGAAAAATACCGGAACCGTGCGAAATTCCTAAGTTTTGGTTCCGAAAACGGTTCTGGTGCAATGTGTGTGCGAAGCGCTGGGAGCGTATCCTTTAATAGCGAGCGACAGCTCACCTCATCATGGATATTAATTACGTTGCCTGCCGCTTCCAGGAGTGCAACCAATTAACGCAGTTCAGCACTGAAAGCCCTCGCGCTACACATTTACGGTTTTGCGTCAGATATTTTCTCGTTGACCACCAGCATGGCGAAGAGAAAGTCACAACTATGGATTCATTTCCAAAGAATGAATGATGATGAAGCAAAATGTAACACATGTGAAAAGTTAATAACATGCAAAGGAGGCTGCACTAGCAATTTGACAAAACATTTGCTACAGCACGGAATCAACCTCAAAACATGCAATGTTTTCAACTGTTTAGTTAAGACTGCTGCACCTTGCACGTCCCCATCGCCAGGTAGGAATTCATACACGGGTAAATGTTATTTCAGTAGTAATAAACTATAGACTATCAATATATATATAGAAATATTATTTACGTTTTTTCAGATGTTAAACAATGTGCCACTCCCACACCCCCTCTTGGAACTTAAAGGGAAAGTGACGACAGAGAGAATAGATGAGTGCCACAGGGCTGTTACCAGATTTATAGTGAAAGGCTTACATCCTTTTTCCACCGTTGAGTCACCATGGTTTAGGTAAGTGTTTAGGCACAATTACCTTTGTAATGCTGAATTACCATTTATTATTTACAAGTTCACTGAATAACTATTAAATTAATATACAACTAATTAATAAATATAACTAATAAATATAATTTATAACTTGATTTTATTCAGAGACAGAGAGAGAAAATGTAATAAGACAATTTCAGAGGTGTTCATTTGAACATTTAATTTTAATTTCCATAAATTCCATATTTTCTTCATTTTAGGGAGATGACCAAGTGTCTTAACCCCAAATACCACCCACCCTCAAGGGACAGTTTAGCCAACCAGCTTATTCCTGCTTGGTATGACATTGAACAGCAGAATGTTATCGAGGCTCTGAAAAACATCAACAGTGCAGCAATTACAAGTGATGGATGGACCAGGATTACTCAGGACCACTACATTACAGTCACACTACATTTTGTCAGTGAGGGGAAAATGAAACAAACAGTCCTAAAAAGTAAAGCAGTCTACGATGTTCAGACAGGTCCTAATGTTGCCCAAGAAATAGAGACAATTTTGGAAGAGTTTGGAGTTAGGGAGAAAATAGTTGCCGTCACAGTGAACAATGCTGCAAACATGAATGTAGCTGTTAGTAGACTCCAGCTTAAAAAAATGGGATGCTTTGCACATACACTGAACATTGCACTGAAAATCTATTCAATTGACTCTGTTTCTCGATGGTGTGCACGGATCAGAAGTGTCATTGTATGGCTGAAGAGATCTTCAATGGCGAAGACTATTTTGCAAGAGAAGCAACATCTCCTTAGTAAGTCATTTAATATTACTAAATAATTACTTTTCTGATACTTGTATGTAGTAAAGAAATATACAGCAGAAGAAATTGTCATTTGTTGTTTTTCAGACCTGCCATAGCATACGGTCATCCTGGATGTCAGAACTCGATGGAATTCCTTCTATCTAATGATTTCTTGAGCAGTATCCTGCCATCCAAGCAGCTTCCATGGACCCAAGACTGAAAGGCCCAATGGAGAGGGACAGGTAGAATGAATTAATGTGAAGCAGTATAACTGATAATGAATCTGATTCACTGCATAATGGACAATTTATTAGATACCCCACACAATATTTATTTGATGCCAGATTTAATGTTTGCAAATTTCAGATTGGAACTGAAGACCTCAAAAAGGCAGAGGAGTTTACAAAGCTTATGAGTGTAATGTACACTTCCACTCTACGTGTATCGAGTGACAGTACTCCAAGCTGTGGCCAAGTCCTTCCTATCCTCCAGAAACTTGAAGAACACTTTCAAGTTCAAGAGAATGACACACTCTTTGTGGCTGGAATCAAGAAAAAGGTTTGGGAAGATCTGTCCAAGCGGTACCAAGTACAGTACAGCAAACAGTAAAAGACACTACCCAGCTAGCTACAACTTGGTATTTCATGATGATGATAAATAATCATGAAATACCCAGTACAGATTACTGCTTTACAGATTAATTGTTTTGAATTTATTTTCTTACAGAATGAGAACATCAGGCACTTCCTTGAAGAGGCCACATTGATGGATTCACGCTTCAAAAATAAATTACTTGCAGACAACATTTGGGAGAGGGTGAGAATGGCTGCAGTAATGGCACAAAACAAGGTATTTTTGTTTTCTTTCACACAGACACACATACACAGAGAGATATGTATAAATATCCACTTCTAATGCCAAGCTCTCTGCAAAGGTGTCAGAAGAACAGGAGAGGGAAAACGGCCATGAGCAAGAACAAGACAACACTTCAAAGGTGAATGCACACTCGCAATGATAAAGACGAGACATTGTCTGGTGTTGACAAGGGTGTATATATATATATATACATATATATATATATATATATATACTCACACACATATATATATATACAAACCCGATTCCAAAAAAGTTGGGACACTGTAAAAATTGTGAATAAAAAAGGAATGCAATAATTTATAAATCTCATAAACTTATATTTTATTCACAATAGAATATAGATAACATATCAAATGTTGAAAGTGAGACAATTTGAAATGTCATGCCAAATATTGGCTCATTTTGGATTTGGAGAGCTACACATTTCAAAAAAGTTGGGACAGGTAGCAATAAGAGGCCGGAAAAGTTAAATGTAAATATAAGGAACAGCTGGAGGACCAATTTGCAACTTATTAGGTCAGTTGACAGCATGATTGGGTATAAAAAGAGCCTCTCAGAGTGGCAGTGTCTCTCAGAAGTCAAGATGGGCAGAGGATCACCAATTCCCCCAATGCTGCGGCGAAAAATAGTGGAGCAATATCAGAAAGGAGTTTCTTTGAAAAATTGCAAAGAGTTTGAAGTTATCATCATCTACAGTGCATAATATCATCCAAAGATTCAGAGAATCTGGAACAATCTCTGTGCGTAAGGGTCAAGGCCGGAAAACCATACTGGATGCCCGTGATCTTCGGGCCCTTAGACGGCACTGCATCACATACAGGAATGCTACTGTAATGGAAATCACAACATGGGCTCAGGAATACTTCCAGAAAATCCAGACAATCCACCGTGCCATTCGCCGTTGCCGGCTAAAACTCTATAGGTCAAAAAAGAAGCCATATCTAAACATGATCCAGAAGCGCAGGCGTTTTCTCTGGGCCAAGGCTCATTTAAAATGGACTGTGGCAAAGTCGAAAACTGTTCTGTGGTCAGACGAATCAAAATTTGAAGTTCTTTTTGGAAAACTGGGATGCCATGTCATCCGGACTAAAGAGGACAAGGACAACCCAAGTTGTTATCAGCGCTCAGTTCAGAAGCCTGCATCTCTGATGGTATGGGGTTGCATGAGTGCGTGTGGCATGGGCAGCTTACACATCTGGAAAGGCACCATCAATGCTGAAAGATATATCCAAGTTCTAGAACAACATATGCTCCATCCAGACGTCGTCTCTTTCAGGGAAGACCTTGCATTTTCCAACATGACAATGCCAGACCACATACTGCATCAATTACAACATCATGGCTGCGTAGAAGAAGGATCCGGGTACTGAAATGGCCAGCCTGCAGTCCAGATCTTTCACCCATAGAAAACATTTGGCGCATCATAAAGAGGAAGATGCGACAAAGAAGACCTAAGACAGTTGAGCAACTAGAAGCCTGTATTAGACAAGAATGGGACAACATTCCTATTCCTAAACTTGAGCAACTTGTCTCCTCAGTCCCCAGACGTTTGCAGACTGTTATAAAAAGAAGAGGGGATGCCACACAGTGGTAAACATGGCCTTGTCCCAACTTTTTTGAGATGTGTTGATGCCATGAAATTTAAAATCAACTTATTTTTCCCTTAAAATTATACATTTTCTCAGTTTAAACATTTGATATGTCATCTGTGTTGTATTCTGAATAAAATATTGAAATTTGAAACTTCCACATCATTGCATTCTGTTTTTATTCACAATTTGTACAGTGTCCCAACTTTTTTGGAATCGGGTTTGTAGATATATATATATATATATTGCTCATATTACTAATACACAAATTTTCTTGTTTTTTAGGAAGTGCCTTGCAAGAAAGTAAAAAAATGTCCATTAGCAGTTCTGTTTGAAAAGGAGGATAAAGCTTTGCAGGGGATTGTGCTTCCAAATGCTACTGGCTTGTCAGTTGGTGAGAGAGTTGACAGAGAACTTCTTTTCTACAAAGACATGTCCTCAATCCCCACCTATGAAGACCCTGCTCTTTGGTGGTGGGAGAAGAGAGAGTCATTGCCTATTCTGTTTCACCTGTCTGAATCTTACATGTCTGTCCAAGCATCTTCTACCCCTTCAGAGAGGGTATTCTCCACTGCTGGAGATACAGTAAGCCAGGAGAGGTCCCGAATTCTCCCAGAGAAAGCAGTCATGTTGATTTTCCTTCAGAAAAATTGCTAATTTTTAATTTTTTTTTGCAAGAATGGCTTAATTAATACTGTAATATATGTACAGTACAGGACTTTTTTTCACATTGCCAACCTGTAAATTAATTTGAGAGCAAGTAATAAACACAAAAAGGATTGTTTGAGTTGCGTATTGTGCCTTTTTCCTTTACCACTATTTGTTTAATAATTTTAATGGAACCGGAATCGTTAGGCGGAACCGGAACCGGAAAATTTCTCACGATTCCCAACCCTATTTGTAATAGGGTTACAAAGCGAGAGAAATTTATAGGTGTGCGATATTACGATGTTTGATCGTGGACCATTAAAATGTCTCCACGATTTGCTTTTGAAGAAATATCGTAGTATCGTGATACAGTGCATTCTATCAGTTGCAATTCTGGCGGCTCCATCTCAACATACTGTACAACGCGACGTACATTCACATCACGTTAACGCAGCGGTAGAGTAACACACGAGACACTGCAATTCACAGAAGTTCATTATTTGCATGTGGCTTAAAGCCTTATCGGTTGAACATTTCATTTGCGCGCTGATCTAACATGCACTTTTATGAGTGTGTACACCTGAAGCTCACAGGCTCTAAAAGCCTGTCAAACAACGTTTGACAACAGTTGTCTTTCGAGTCTGATTGCTCTAATACTGTCAAATACACACAAAGTTCACATAAACACAGTTGGTTATGTGAACTTATGTCTAAAGTGAAAGTAAACATTTGAGAGATGCGTGAGAAATTGAATGCGTGGCTGTATATTAGAGATATGTGCAGGTCTTAAAGTGACAGAGCAGCCTAATATTAAACATGCTGCCGCTTGTCCTTAAAGGGATAGTTCATCCAAAAATGAAAATTCTGTCATTATTTACTCACTGCAATGTTGTTTCAAACCTGTATTCATTTCTTTCTATTCACACAAAACAAGATATTTAGAAGAATGTGGGTAACCAAACAGTTGCTGGTCCCCATTGACCCATAGTAGGAAAAACATATACTAGTCACTGGACCAGAAACTGTCTGGTTACCCACATTCTTTAAAATAACTTTTATTTTCAACAGAAGAAAGAAGCTCACTAGGGTTTAAAACAACTTGAGAGAGTAAATGATGATTTTTGGGGTATCTATCCCTGATAAAACACAAAGAGAAAAATACCCACAGCTCTTGACTGAGAACTTTTAATACGATAGCTTTATTAAGAATCAATGTATACTTTATACAAAGTCTAGAATTTTATATTTGTTCATTTAATTTTTTACTTGAATGCAACTGTTAAGGTTAAAGCACTGTTGATTTCATTTATATAATGTAGCCTATCTTTGTTCTTATTTTTTATCTTCGCCACTTTGGCCTAAATGTCTGCCATTCTTTTTTATTTTATGTTTTGTTATCTTGTTATGCTTTGTCCTTAAAATATGGAAATTAGTTTAGCTGTAATGCTCAGTCACTTGCAAAATAGTAAAACTAACATGAACCGTGATTTTCCTGAAAAAAATCGTGATATATAATTTGACACATTTTCCTGATCAACTATTGCCGCTGTTCTAACAACTGTAGCTTCTCAACAAAGTGTCGCAGAGAAATTTCAAAGAAATTGCTTTTGAGAAATAGTCACCAGGGGGGTCTGAAGTAAGAGAACCTACTGACAAAATCCCCAAACTGGCGACAGTGCAACTGCACCTGACTTTCTGCCATAACTAAGAACATACTCGATTACTTAACGTAACCTCGGTTCCCTGAGATAAGGGAACGAGTACTGCGTCTTGCTAGACGCAATGGGAATAATTCCTTTTCTCGAAATACTGAAGCATTTGTAAAATCACGCAGTGCTACTGCACAGTCAAAACAGTGTCGAGACTTCTCGCACGCTATTGGCTGGCCAGTGGGAACTGCATGAACCAATGGCAGAACAGCGTAACTGAGCGAACCAATGGGCACAAAGCCCGCGAAGCTGAGCACAAAATCTGCCCATAAAGGACGCTGTAATGCCATAAAAGTCAGGTTATATCGACTGAAGCGACGATCACCCGTTGTTAGCGCCATTGCACGGCCGACTACGCAGTACTCGTTCCCTTATCTCAGGGAACCGAGGTTACGTTAAGTAACGTCTCGGTTACGTATGTAACCCTCGTTCCCATTCAGTCGGTCACTTCCGACGCCACGTCGGAGACCGACGAATAGGAATCCCTACCAAAGCGCCATGGCCTCTGCCCCCTTCCAGTGCCTTGTGTGAGCCTCCTGAGCTCTCTTACCTGATAAGACGGGGCTCACACAGAGAAGTCCATCACCCGCTCAGTGACTATTGGATAACACTGGGAAAGCGTGCCCTAGTGGAAGGGAACGCTGCGGAACCCACATCGTACCCCGAAGGAGTTATGTGGAGCACAATGCTGAGCCGTAGCCCGCAACAGAGAGGGGGCTCCAGCCCCACTGAAGGGAAAGACACGGGCTTCCGTAGGAGCGGCCGTGGAAAGATATATGGGATCCCCGCAGGGTCACTCATAACCCCAGCCCCAGTACCGGTTCTCAAGGATTCAGCGGCAAAGGGCCTGATGCCAGACGCTCCGCCACGTCCGGCACCAAGGGTGACGGAGGACTCGACAGAGTTTGCTTCTGGAGAATATAAGCGCCGTAGCGCAGCAAGCCGACAAGAGCCAGGGCCTCTCAGTGCTTCTATCCATTTGAGGTGAGAACACAGGAGGAAACCGGCTCTACACGTAGGCTATACAATCTAGCGAACGTGTTGGGTGTCGCCCAGCCCGCAGCTCTACAGATGTCTGACAGCGAGGTGCCACGTGCCAGCGCCCAGGAGGATGCAACACTTCTAGTAGAGTGTGCTCGCACCCTGAGCGGACAGGGCACACCTTGTGCTTGGTAAGCCACGGTGATGGCATCCACTATCCAGTGGGCCATCCTCTGCTTGGAGACAGCCTTTCCCTTCTGCTGACCTCCGTGACAGACAAAGAGCTGATCTGAGGTCCTGAAGCTTTGCGTTCTATCCACGTAGATCCGCAGAGTGCGGATGGGACAGAGCAAAGCTAGGGCTGGGTCTGCCTCCTCCAAGGGCAGCGCTTGCAGGTTCACCACCTGGTCCCTGAAGGGAGTGGTAGGAACCTTGGGCACATAGCCAGGCCAGGGTCTCAGTACCACGTGGGTGTCACCCGGCCCGAACTCTAGGCACGATTCGCCGACCGAAAAAGCCTGCAGGTCCCCTACCTTCTTGATGGAGGCCAGTGCAGCCAACAGCAAAGTCTTCATATACAGAATCTTTAGCTCTGCCGACTGCAAAGGCTCAAATGGGGCATTCTTAAGTGCTCAGAGCACCAGAGCAAGATCCCAAGAGGGTATGGAGGGAGGTCGAGGAGGATTTAACCGTCTCGCCCCTGAGGAACCTGACGACCAGGTCATGCTTCCCAACCGACTTACCTTCTACGTGATCGTGATAAGCAGATATTGCAGCAACATGGACTTTGAGGGTGGAGGGCGACAGCCTACGCTCCAACCCCTGTTGCAGGAAGGAAAGCACAGACGCGATCGAACATCTTCGGGGGTCTTCTCGGCGAGAAGAACACCACTTGACGAACAGGTTGCACTTCGAGGCATAAGCCTGTCTCGTAGACGGTGCTCGTGCCGAAGTGATGGTGTTAACTACCTCTTGGGGTAAGTCACCTACAACCTCCGCGTCCTGGTTTGGCGGCCGGCCGGTGTGATACTCACCCGGTGAGTGCCGCGTTGCCACGCCCATCTCGGAACCCGGCCGTGAAGCCAATGCTGAAGCGGTTTCATATGAAGCAGGCCGAGCGGCGTTACTGTATGGAGGAGTGGGCCAAAATCCCTGCTGCAGTGTGTGCAAACCTGGTCAAGAACTACAGGAAACGTATGATCTCTGTAATTGCAAACAAAGGTTTCTGTACCAAATATTAAGTTCTGCTTTTCTGATGTATCAAATACTTATGTCATGCAATAAAATGCAAATTAATTACTTAAAAATCATAAAATGTGATTTTAGATTCCGTCACTCACAGTTGAAGAGTACCTGTGATAAAAATTACAGACTTCTACATGTTTTGTAAGTGGGCAAACCTGCAAAATCGGCAGTGTATCAAATACTTGTTCTCCCCATTGTATATCCTTATGCGTACTGGGCTCATAGAGGCCAGTAACTGTAAGGAAAAAAACTTAAGCTTTGAAGCGTATGAAGGCCCCAGATACCAACTTATGAAGGGGACAGGCTTCACAGAGGCCGCCTTATTACTCATTATACAGCGAGGATCTGTGTCTGCAGCGCAGGGACCTCCAAGCTGTAGAATCTGGTAAAAGTAGACGTGAGGACCAGCCTGCCGATCTACAGACGTCACTAGACTAGACCACGCCCAGGAGGTGGAGTGAGCTTTGACGCCTATGGGACATTGGAGGCCCAAAGTATCATAGGCTAATGCTATTGCGTCCACTAGCCATCTGGCTAGGCTTTGCTTGGTGACCGGAAGTCCCTTAGTGTGGCCACCAAAGCTTACAAAGAGCTGCTCCGACTGTCTAAAGTGGGAGGACCGCTCAATATATGCTCTAAGCGCCCTAACTGGGCAGAGCAGGTGTAACTGTCTCTCATCCTCAGAGGGGGGAAGAGCAGAGAGAGTGATTACCTGTGCTTTGAATGGTGTTGAAAGCACTTTGGGTACATAGCCATGTCTCGGTTTGAGGATGACTTTAGAATCACCTGGGCCAAATTCCAGACAGGATGCGTTCACAGAGAGCGCCTGAATGTCACCAACACGCTTAACTGATGCCAGTGCTAATAGCAGGGCAATTTTCAGTGAAAGCGGTTTCAATTTGGCCGTCTGCAACGGTTCGAAGGGAGGTCCTTTTAGTGCTCGTAGGACCTCGTAGCGCCCACAGTTTGGGACGGGGGTGCCAGATTGTCCCATTCGCCTAAGATAGGAGATCTTTCCTCAGGGGAACTGGGGCTGCTGATAGTAGCTGAATCAACTCGGGAAACCAGTGGTGGGTTCGCCAGAGTGGAGCCACTAGCAGGACTGTGTGCTCGCATTTTCTGATTCTTTTTAAGATCTGGGGAAGGAGCGGGACTGGCGGAAAAGCATAAAGCAGGCAGCTATTTATTTTAATGCATTGGTCATTTGTAATGTGAAAATTACTGTATTACTTACTAAATGCAGTAGGTATGTGGTATTACGGAGAGAAGGATCTTACCTCACATGTATTATGGTTAGGATGAAAGATATCTATAGACTGCTATTCTGTTTGTAGACTTACCCGTGACACCTTATTGTACCATCAAAAAGTTAATTTGTGACATACTGTATGACTGCACTTGATAAAATGAAATAAAAAGACAAGTTCAAAAAAAAGAAATTGTGTGACCTTTTCTCATTTAGGGTCATGAACATGCATGCAAAGTTTCAACATGCTGATGTGTTTTGACATATACACACAAAATTACATTTGTGATGTTCGCGGGTCAATTTGACCCGCAAATTTTAATGTTCTAAGGCAACTGTAGAGACCCAAAATAATAACATTTCTTGGTTATATTTTGTTATTTTCGTTTTTTACTAACCTATGAAACTAAAAAATTAGCTTTTCCCCACTTAATACAGAAATATTTTTTGTATGCCACAAATGGGAAAAAATTAGCTATAATTTCTTTTTTCAAACGATCTAAAATACTATCTAACCTACATTGTTTTTCTTGAAATTTTGTGCCTTTTTCATGAACATGCATGCAAAGTTTCAACATGCTAATGCGTTGTGAAATGTGCACATAGAAATGTTATACACTCTTGCTGTTCGTGGGTCAATTTGACCCATATAGACAGCTTTTCAAAAGCAACTGTACAGACCCAAAATACAAAACACTTTGTTGTATTTCAGAGCTCATCTCTAGTCCTGAAGTGCCAGTGTCTTGCTGAGTTTAACATCTTTTTATTTTCAAAGTTTGTAAAAATAAAAAGTTGTTTTACCTGTTAACTGTCTGTCCCACTTTTTGAGCATAGACTTAAATGACTTTTTCAACTTAAATTGTTAAAAATCTTGAATACTTCAGAGCACAGTTGCAGAAGTAAAACAAGTTGTAAAGGTAAAGTTTTAAAGTTATAGAAGTTTAAGTTTATGAAAATGTAAAATATATAAAATATATATTTTTATATTTTATATAAAATATACATTTTACAAAATATGTTCAACTCTAAGACATCAAGAAAATCAAAGCTAAATATCTGAACAAGTTCTGTGCCAAATTTTAGGTTGACATCTAAAAAGAAGATCTTTTAGCAAGATTTTTTTGTGCGCAGTACCAAACTTTTGCACTAGATTACATGTAGACTCCACCGGTGACCATATAAGGACTCTTCAATTTCTATATATGGTTTGAGTGATCTGAACCATATAATTCCATACTTTTACAAAATATCTATGAAGTAGACATCCTATTCAGAAGTAGTTTGGGCAGTGATGTTAATATTTGATTTGATTCAATCTCTAAAATGCATATAAAAAACATGGAAAGAGTCAGAGCGTATATAGTTTGCAAGCTATAATTTGGCACCGCATCACAAATGAAGAATCTATCGCTATTTATCTATTGTTCTGTCATTTCTTTTGAAAATTAGTCACCAAATATGAAAATTAGAGTCTGAAAGCTTTTAAATGCTATATATTTTGTCCAGATTACTTTAGGTTTAGACTAAGATATTAGTGTTATAAATGTATAATGGCAAGTGTCGGGGCGGGGCAGTCTTAAAAATAGTGGTAAAAAATATTTTTATAAATTGTAAATTCAGATATTTATTCTTTGTAATGTGTGAAAAGTATTGATATTACAAGTTAATTGTTTGTACCTGATTGTATGTTTTTTTTTTTATAGTGTGATTTCTGGGGAATTGTATTGAATACAATTAGGGTCAGTTGGACCCAGATTCATTTTTGAGCTGTTTTAACTGAAAGCAACTTGCACTGAGATATCTTAAAATGTCAGTGCCATTGTTTTATCTCAAGATGCAAACCAGTAATGAGTTTTTCTAAGGCACTTTTATAAAAGCTACTTAAATGCCCTAATTGAACTAAGGCCTAATCCTGGTTTAGTCTAATCTCTGTTTGTGAAACCTTAGTTGACTAAAACTTTTGACTAAACAAAACAGCACAAGGTTGACTAACCCATTTGTGGCCAAATTTTTCTGAATGGTTTCATGCATATAGTCATGTTAATAGTGTCCTATGTGAACATTTATTTTCCCCAGGTTTTTTTTCTTCTTTTCTTGAAAATCATATTTGAATGTGCAGTATAGTTGCCGGTGGGCAAATGTTGTGTGCACCCCTTCAATGTCAAATTTGAATAGGAGGAGAACATTTGGCATCTAACTCAAAATAACTGCTTTCAACAGATCAGTCGTTATTCATAAACAAATTTATTACGTATAGAAGTTGAAGAACATTCAATGTGAACCCAAAAAAAGCTGCATCTAGCTTATAATCTCTTGAATATGAAAACAAACAACAAATCCATTTGTCTTAAAGTGGTGGAACATAGTGCAGAACAAAGTGCAGCCATTAAGTTTCCCCAACAAGGCATTGTGTATCAAAAAGTTAAATGAAAATAAATAGAATGAAGAGAAAATTACATCTATATAACAAAAAATAACAAATAAAAAAAATAACAGTGCATACAGACAATTTCTTTCAAAAGACTTTCGGAATGGGAAGTTATTTCATACGTGTCCTCCTGGCTCCCCTTTTCTCTCCCTCCGCTCCTCTCACTGAGTAATATCATTGCGCCTGCTGCACCCATGGTACGGCAGCAAAGTTCCTTGATTATTATGCAGGAATGAGAGTATAGTTCCTAGCCATATCGGCCTAGAAAATCGCAACTTTTCATTTTCCGTCGGTCTTAGTACACGATGTAACTACAGAAGAGTCAAGTTTTAAATAGGAAAAATATCGAAACTCTTTGGTCATTTTTTTTGAGCGAGATGCTAACGGTCTAATCAGATTCAATGATCTATGCTAAGCTATGCTAAAAGTACTACCGCCAGATCCGGAGATCGGCTGAATGGATTCAAAAACGGTAAAACTCAACTGTTTAACTCTAGGAGAGTTGGAAAATGAGCCTATTTTCAAAAATAGTGGAGTGTTCCTTTAAGTTTATGTTAGGTGTTTGTGGCTAAAGAAAAAAATGTCAACACTGCTATTTTTTTTTCTAAAGATAAATATTCCTTTTCTTCGTTTCCTGTTAAAAAAAAAAAAATGCAGACTTTATAAAGTATGTTAATGTTTTTTGAATAAACTGGTATTTTTTTTACTGCTATTATTATTTGATTCACAGCTGCTACATAGTGTTTTGACCTCGACAACCCAACTGCATTTTACCGCAAACTTGCGACTAGTTAATTTTCTAAAGAAGGACCAATCGCTTGTTTGCTAAGGGTCGGGTCAGGACTCCAACATTAACACACTGACAACATTGTATTCAGAATATAAAATATTTTTTATAGCACTTTTTAATGTGTGATTCTGTATAGGTGTTCACGAGATACCAACCTTTCGTAAACTTGTGAATTTCACCAGCCGTCTTCTCTGCACCAAATAGGCCAAGCTTCCACGCTTCCAGGGATGATCTCGTTTTCATGGACACAGACGCGATGTGCACGGAGGGGAGGGGCTGTGTGTGTGTGTGTGTGTGTGTGTGTGTTTATGTGAGAGAGACGCGTAAGTGACTAGCATATTTCGCGTTCATCCATCTTGGCTAGTGTGTGGTGCAAGAACCCCCTTTTAAGCATGCGATGGTATGGCAAGTGTAAACACATAAATCGGATATGGGTCACTACTGAAAGAACGTGTAAACGGACAGTCAAAAAAATCTGATATAAAAGACCTGCAGTGTAAATGAGGCCTTATTGAAAAGAAGACCAAGGGCCAGATTTACTAAACAGGGTAAATTAGCATGAGAGCGCAATTCCAAAAAAGCGCTGATGGGAGTGGATCTACTGATGACGCACAAATGAAAGAACACAGACACAGCCGGATCATTTCCATAATGACCAACGCAATCTACCAGTTAGCGTCTGGTTTAAGACATGATTTTTTTGGGCTGTAAATAACGGCGAAAACACCAGTAAATTGACGAGCGCAAACCTTTGTAAATCACCTCGCATGATTCATTTAAATGCTTTCCTCCCATAAATATTGCATCTGAAAGGGAAACTCCTACAAATACATATGCAATAAGCAGGGTTGTGAAGGTTACTTTGGAAATGTAATAGATTACAGATTACAAGTTACCCTATTTAAAATGTAACAAGTAGTGTAACTATTTCAATTAGTTTATTAAAGTAATGTAACTAATTACATTTGATTATTTTTGGATTACTTTTCTATTTTCCAGCACTGGAACACATTTTTTCACTCGCCATGGTGGCAACTCTCAGACAGGTTGTAGCCTAAAGCTTTCAGCTACAATGTGGATTGATGTAATTAGCAGGCATGGTGCACTGCAAATTCAAACAAGAACCAATCAAAAGCCTCAGAATAGCATTGCTTTACTAAACGGCCTTTAAATGCCACGAGGCATCAAGCACATCAAAAACTGGCAAAGCAACAAATTAATATTATTCAACATTTCCTTGCTTTTTACAGAAAATATTCAGATGTAACCCCCTTTGTAATCATTAACATTTTCATAAGTAGCTAATTTAATTACATTTTTTCTCAGTAACTGTAACTGATGAGAGTTATATTTTTTCAATTACGTAATCTAGTTACATGTAACTAGTTACTCCCAAACACTGGCAATAAGATCAGCTGCAAAAATAACCCTGTCCACGCCTTTTCAGCGCTAATTTTTCACTGTCTCTTTAGTAAATCCTGACAGTAGTTTTTTACGCCAAAAGAGGGTTTGTGCTGGTTAGTAAGTCTGGCCCCGTATGTTCTTCTTTAGGAGAAGTGGTTTTATTTAATTTTAAGATAATGTTATATGTCACAGCCAAGCGGCAACCTCCCCCATTTTCTCTTGAAGCCAATACGGAAGTGACCTAAACTGCAATTCATCGACTGGCCGCTAGAGACAGGCTCCAAAAGGGAGTAGAATCTCATTGAGCCCCATGTTAAAATGCCCAAATTTACAGCAGAAAAAAACATGTTTACAGCCTGGTACAAATTGTGGTTTTGATCTATACAGCTAAATTTGCCCTTCATGACAACTGTGAAGGGGGAGAATTTTTTTTATAACTCATCCGTGTAAATTATATTAAGCCTTAAAGTTCTGCATAATTAACTTGAGTGACAGGTGGATTGCCATTTGTCTGCTGTCTGTTAGCCATCACGTCACCTCAGATTCACCCACGTCCCGCCTCTTTGCCCATTTTCAGTTATCCGGGAGTGACGTGCTGCCAAGATGGCAACGGCCGACTTTACACTTCAAAACTGCTCTTCAGAAACCTATGAGTGACGTCACTGTCCTGCAGAGTTTAGCTCCAACTTGCCTCAACACCTGTCTGGAAGTTTCTAGTATGCCTAATAAGACCTTGATTAGTTGGTACAGGTGTGTTTAATTGGGGTTGGAGCTAAACTCTGCAGGACAGTGGCCCTCCAGGAGCAGGATTGGACACCCCTTGTCTATGGTCACAGCAGTTAAATCTGAATTGGAACTGACCAGTGTTCTCAATTAAATAAGTTTCAAGACAAATACAGCAACAAGCGAACATAATATTTTATGTTATTTTATGTTAATAATATTCCAGTAAAGTTCCTTAAATGTATTCTGTTGTTAGTGTGGTTTTTAAACTTGTGAACTCTGTGTGTGTGTTTGGCCTGAAAAAGGTGGTACATGATCTTGGTAAGCAATTTGACAACATTGTAGTAAATAAAGATACAAGCTAATCGAGCACAAATTAGTGCATAAAAAGTCACCAAAATGATGTATTTGAACCTCATAATTAAATACAAAATTACAAAATTTCTAATACAGTCGCTGTATTAGAAGCACCCTCACAGCAGCATTAACTTTTTTGTCATTTGATGCAATGGTAATATAATACAAAGTATAGTGTTATAAATAAAATAAAAAAATTATGTTTATGAAAATATCAAAAGGATTTACGATGCTGATAAATCGCATCATCACAATAAGGGTCCATTGGAGCAGTTGTTCACTCGATTGCTTTCTCCTTTTTCTGAAGGGGGAGCGGCTGAGGTTATTATTACACAGCAGAGGTGGGGGACTCGAGTCACATGACTTGACTCGAGTCAGACTTAAGTCGCAAATTTTAGGACTTGAGACTTGCTTGACAAATATTAATAAAAGACTTGACTTTGACTTGATATTCATGATTTGAGACTTGACACGGACTTGAGTTAAATGACTCGAAATAACTTGTCTTTTGTTTAATAAATATGTTTTTGAACGCACCGTAACCTAACCACGTGACGCAGCAGGCAAGCAGAAAAAAAGTTAACGTAAGAGCATTGACAGTCGTGACTGAACATAGAATAATTCAATTCGGGTACCAGGATTATGTGAATTTAAAGTTTCCATGGTAATCAGTCACTCACGGGTCATGGGACGCCCATGCTCGCACCCGCGCTGTATCCATCATTTTCATACAAAGAGGTTGCGATGAGTTCAAAGCGGTAAAAAAAAAACTCTTCACTACGAAAACATCAAGCACTGTAAGTTGACGTGGTATCCGAATTGTGTTGCACAATGATGAATAACTCTGCCTATGTCTCTTGTTGAATAATTAGCCAGTTTTGCTGAAGGCACCTAGCTGTGAGCGTTTCGACACCGTAGCGTTTTGTGTGTGTGTGTGATATACGGAATATCCGCGAAAGTGTTAATAGTATCTCATTTAACAGATAGTTTGTTTGTGTATCGTTTCTATATAAAAATGTTGATACAATGTAAAGTATTTGCTCTGGCTCTTGTTTTCAATCCGTTTTTATGCTTCTTGTTGTCATCTGTTGACGTTGTACAAGCAAAATGTGGCTGTTGGTGTATTTGTCCCGCCCCTCCTCCACTATGATTGGACGGCTGGGTTAAAAGTCACTCCATCATTTCTGTGTGTGTTCTGCATTGGAGCTGATTTTTGACAAATTATGTAATTTTTATAGTCTCCCATTGATTGAATTTATATAAATAAATAAAAAATCCCCCCAACACTGTACAAATGTAAAACATTTTAGTAAAACAATATTAAAGTAAGTAATATTACATTTGTTTAAAAAATGACATTATGTTAGACTTTTTCTCATGCTAACATACAACCAGTATCATTCCAAATAAATATTTTTGTTTGTAGAGCTAGCAAATGTCAACCACCACATACAGTCTCATGCCATTTTAGATGATTTTTTTAATTTTATTTTTTTTATTTCAGCAAACGTCATTTGGGGTCAAAAAGACCCAGATAGTTTACATAAATAGCATATTAAGCCAATTAAGCAAAAAGATATATAAGATTAAAAATAAAACCATCAATTAGACAAAGGTCAGAAAAAAACTGGTATAACACTTGACATTCTGTCCCCCTCACTTTTGAAATTATGGCTACGCCCCTGTTTGGACATGTTAAGAGTTGATAAAAAACAATAATCCAAGGCACTCGAATATTATTGAAAAAATATAAAAAGCCTTTATTACATCATGGCTTTAATATTTTAAAAACAGGTGACAATTACTGCACACCCAAGCGTTGCGGCTAATGAGCCTTCATCAGGGTGTGAGCAACAAACACAATCTGAGTTCTCTTAAGTTAATTAGTCATAATAATAATCATCTGGGGCCTGTTTCAATAAGGAGGTTCAACCAACTCTGAGTTTAAACTTGAACTCTGAGTTGACTTACCCTGAGATGGGAAACTCTGAGTTTTGGGTTTCAGAACAGCTGAATTGAGGTAGTTCAATCAACTCTGAGTAGACTGACTCTGAGTTGAACACGTGCGCCACGACTATGAAAAGCCACGATCAATGGAGCTCCGAAATTACGATTCACCATGGCAACAGCACCCAACAAAAAGACATCCGCATACTTCCGGGTCAAACGCAAGTTTAATTCTTAATCATTGTTATAATATCAGAGGTGAAAACTGGCAGAACGGCAAGTTATTGAACTAATATTCATTTTCATGATATTCCACGGGCAAAAAAATAAGAAAAAAAATGTGGTAGCAGCTAAAAATGAAGTATAAAAATATAATTTAATCAGGTAAAGCTTTAAGCATAAAAGGTTCATGGGTGTATGATTCATGACTTTACAAACATTTGACATATTAAATAAATATCTTTTTCCTCATAGTGTAATGCTCTTTTCACATAATGTTCTCTAATTCAACCTGTTACATTTGTGAATTAGGGTAATCAAATTAACATTTGACTTCTACTCAGGCCAACAGCAAAGAAGGAAGAGGCTCGCAAAACACCAGCACTGACAGATTAAGAGGAGATGGAGGAAGAATATTAACAGAATATTAAAACAGGAAAAAAAAAGAACTGTTGCTTTTGTATTTAACAAATAAAGATGACCAAATAAATTGTGAATTATTTGTGTTTATTTAACACCTGTGGTGTATGGCATATATTTCAGACCCTTCCTTCTGGTATTCTTCCATTCCATATAGTAATCTTTCATTTTTGAAAGGTGCGATGATGGGAATATGCATATCAATGCATCCAACCACATTGGAAATCTTAAAGGAAATTCTAATTATTAGGTTTCTTCCAGAGGTTGCAAAAAGATATCAAGTGAACATCATTTAACCTGATTTCTACACCACTGACCTGCAATCCTGTGAAACTCCTCTTTGATGCTCTCATGGGTTTGTGCCCAGGAAACAACACAAACATATTCAGAAAGAGCTCACGTGAAAGTGAGGCAAACTTTCCTTCCCTCTCTGCATACAGCAGCCTTACTAATATGCTCTGCATCTCTGATATTATATAGAAAACTATCATTAAAACATGGTACTGCTCAAATAAATATGCATGTGGATATAGCAAGCAAAAAAATCCTCTCCTGACATCAATGTAACTCCCTACAAATTACTGCAGCCTCCTCATCTACAGGATGCTATTTGTGTCATTTTGACAGTGTCCTCTTGATGAAAATATTCGCAGTGAATGAATGTACCTGCACTGCAAAAAATGCTTTTCTTTTGTCTTGTAATTTCCAGTCAAAATATCTAAAGATTCTTAAATCAATGTGCATTTTCTAGGCCTACATAAGAAAAATTACGTAAGTATTTAGTCTTGTTTCCTGGGGGACAAAAGAAAAAGCTAATTTAAGTGCATTTTTCTTATTTTGCAAATTATATGCCAATAGGGTAAGAAAAAAAATACTCAGTATGAAAAGCATTTGTGCAGCGTGAATGAATGAATGATGCATTTAAACACTGCTGGCGCTTTAAAAAGGGGGAGGAGACTGAAAGAAACTCTGGGTTTACCGAAGAAAACCTGCTCCAGACCAGGTTAGGTTCACAGAGTAAGTTACCATGGTAACTGACCCTGAGTATAAGTTACCTCTCTTTCAGAAACGGGCTTGACTTACCCTGCTTTCTCTGGTTTAACATACCTCCCATTCTGAAACAGAAAACCCAGAGTTCCCCTCATTTCAGGGTTAACATACTCAGAGTTTTCACTTAACCTCCTTTCTGAAACGGGCCCCTGGTCACGCTGTACAGGACAAGCAGGAGAGAGAAAATTCAAATAATACAAAGAGAACGTATCTCACCCAATATATTGGCCTAATTCCAGTTACATTTTCATTTTATGTAGTTTTAATTTTTATTTCTTTTTTATTTTTAGATTTTTATTGTATTAACAACTCAGTTGTAGGCCTATGTGGACACCTTTTGAGTAGAAATGCATATTGCAATTTTTTTGTTGCAAATAAAATTCACACAGTCCATAACTACTGTAGTTTTAACTTATTTTAATATATAAATTCAGTTAAATCATCAAACATTTGTATGACTTGCTTGACCCAAGCTACGACTTGACTTGAATTGCTTGACATAAAGCAGTGACTTGACTTGCTTGATTCTCACAAAAATTGACTTGGACTTGCTTGAGACTTGAAGGTTAGGACTTGAGACTTGTGACTTGCACATGTGTGACTTATGCTGCCTTCACGTGCTATCGGAATTATTGTAAATACGAGTTTCTTAGTTAAAAAATAGGACATGAACGCCTTCTCAAGTCAAAATTTTAACGCGATGAGCTCGTAATCACGACTTCAGAAGTGGGAAGTAGAACATTTCCGATAGCACGTGAAGGCAGCATAACTCCCACCTCTGTTACACAGACTCTGGCTGTGTCTCAATCAGCTCCCTAGTGCAGTAGTCAGGGCCCTAATAAGGGAGTCAGCCACATTCATGTACACGATATACTGATTAACGACCTAGAAAGCTAGGGAGCTGATTGAGACGCACCCATAGACTTTGAAGGCTGATTTATACTCGACGCATCCGCAAGTTCGCTTGGGTGCGCGTCATCGCGGCGTTTGCGGAAGTGCGCGCGACTGTGTGCAGTGCATTATGTGTGAGTTGAGCAAACAGTTCGCGCCGCATTCAACATGAACCATTTCGAAGAAATTTTGGCTGAACAGGTACGCCTGCACAGACATCTTTATGATCCGTCTATGCGTGATCATAGAGATAACCAGATGGCAAATAACTCTTGGCGAGAAATTGCAACTGTTGTGGGAAAGGAAGAAATGGTTTGCGAGGAAGTCTGGAAGAACTTGAGAGACAAGTTCGTGAAAGCCAAAAAGAGACTTAATGGCAGAAGTGGTGACCCAGGTGGATTAAAACATGTATCACCAATCCTTTCAGAACTTGGTTGGTTATCACAAATTGTAAAACAACAGGAAACAGATTCAAATATGGATGATGAGGTGAGTTAAAAACATTAAAGGGTACATAACACACAGTTTCTGCCAATCTCATGTTAATCTTGAGTACCTATAGAGTAGCATTGCATCTTTCATATGTCCGAAGAGTAGTTTTGTCATATTTATAAAAGACAGATACGGTCAGTGCCGTCAAAGGGCTGTGCCAAGTGTGCAACCACACAGAGCCTCGCGAAAAGTAAAGTGACAGCTGACTTGATGTAAAGCCAATAGTTAAAGTTCATGTTTTTGTCCTTCAAAATACTATAATAGTTAAAAGAAATAACTAAAAATGTGTATCGTGATTATTATTATTATTATGATTATCGTATTATTCTGCTAGTTAAAAATGTAACTTACAATATTTCTTTGTGCGTGAGACTGCGTGTGACAGTGATTCATGCGCATACATAATTCTTAATAATTCTTATTCTTAAATCTCATCTGTTCTCTCTGGCTTTTGATTAGATAGATATTGGTAGATTTTTATATTTATTTATTATTTTGGATCGTATTGGGTATAATGTGTTTATATTGTGTATCTGCCTTGTTTCTTTTTATGCTTTCTTTTATATGCACATCGTCTTACTGTACAGCACTTTGGAGTAACTCTGTTGCCTTTAAATGTGCTATAGAAATAAAATTTGACTTGACTAGAGATTTATTCACAGTCCATTTAAATATGCACGAACGCTGCTTACGTATTTCCGGTAGAATCTCAGACAGCGACTTCACTTCCATATAGCGCTAAGTGTTTAGATGAGTATCGTTATAAATATAAAAATATATAACATATAATGTCATTCTAGTTATTGCTTTCTGAAAGTTTACATATTAACGGTGGAAGACGGTAGTTTTGCCTAACATTACTGTGTCTCGTTGTGGAAAGGGGCTAATACTCGCCTTATTCTAGTAGAATATCTACTTCGTTTCAGCACAACGGCCTTAATAAAAGCATGGTCAAAATATTGAAGAGAAAATACTAGTGACAGACTGCATTTATCCCAGCGGGTTTTATATCCTTGGCTATTCCTCAGTGCATTAACACTCTTCTCAACAATACAAAATAACAGCACAATATTGATTAAACCATGGTTGGTAAACACAAATTAACCATGGCTTTGCTACTCTAACCATAGTTTAACCATGGTATTTGTGGTAAAACTGGTTATATAAATGGTAATCAATTAGCCAAAAAACCATGGTTACTACACTTTTACTATAGTAAAAACCTGGTAAAGTCATAATACAGCTACTGGTGACACATCTGTAAAGAGTACTCCTGAAATAATAATAATAAAATAAAAGTATTAAGCAATTCCTTAGTTTTTAATCAGTAGTCTGAAATGTGATATTTTACATTATATTCATCTTCCTTAGTATGAGTTTGAATTATTGGACATAATTAAACTGACAAAAGTAATGAATATTCTAATTAGATTTCTTTTTTTAAACATAGCTGGCCATTTACTGTAATGAGTATTATACCTAAATTTCAAACCTTAAGCTCTACGAACCTTATTACAGAATAGTTTCACTATCCCTGTCTTTGTACAGAAACCTCAAAAATGGCTGTATAAAATTAGCATTTAATTCAGACTTAAACTAATATCTTGTGTCCTCCTATTCTTAAACTGTGGCTTCTGCCTTCCTCACTGACCTGAAACATTACCCTCACGCTTATCACCTGATTCTTGTTGTAAACTGAGAAATTATTAATATTATAGTTAATATTCATAGTCCATAAATCATATATGTAGCATAAACAAGCCCATCAGTCAAAAGGAAAACACGCAAACACGTTAACTAGATAGATGAAAACAAATAGACAAGTATGAATGGTCAGAAACTGGGACTTAGCTAGAATCGCTAGTTGCATATAGCACGAGAATACTCACACTCAAAGTGTCGAATGTAATTTGAAACGTCTTCTTGCTGTTAGGAGTGACAGCTGACTGCCTCACAGTGTGATTAACATCGTTCACAGTAATCCGGGCATACTCTTTTAAACTGCGAGTGTAAAAATATCTTCCAGGCTGCCTCAATAGTTAACCAATGGCGAAAACGGCTTCCGGCGCTGTGCCGGATGTTAGTGGGCAGGCTGAGACGAAACGCGGAAGTGATCGTGTATAGAGTCTATTCTGATTTTGGCCGCCTCTGAAATGGGTCAAGCCATAGATATTACCTAAGAAGTTCAAGTAAATACGCTAGAAATCCATTTAGCGCATGTTCACAGAGGAAATACTGAAAAACAGCGCTGGTTGTTCTCTCAATACTGTCTGTTTATTTTACTGACTGAGAAATCGCTTCAGATGATTCAGTGAGAGAGAGCAGTCCAAAATAATTCAAGTGGATTCAAGCCATTTTGCAAACGCGTTTGATCCATTCGTAATTTAGAACATAATTTAAGCGTCAAAATGTGCGCACTGCGCAGTTCAGTTACACAGTATAACTTCTTGAACCTAATGCTGTTAAACTGAATATACAGTTTATTTTCTTAAATGCAACAGATTTGTTCGTCACTATAGCAACAGTAGACCCCGTTAATATCCCCTCTATATCTAAAACGGATGGATCTCTACATGTCGCGATAATATAAAACTCCTGATGTTAGAGAAACAATTACAGAAGAAAAAAATAAAGCATATTTTATTACCTTTTGGAGCTTGGAAGGGTTCAGTTTGAGCAGATGTTTTACACATCATCACTGTCCTCGTCAGAGATCATTTCCCAGTACATTCAGCATCTGCCTCATATTTGCGATCTCAAACATTCTCAAAACTATCATTTTCAACATCTTCAAAATCAATATTTTGATCACTGACAACTTCTTCACCAGATCCACCACCTAGTGACAGTAATATTTGATTGCAGTAAATCGCTGAGCCATTTCAAATTTTGCAGATTATACTTGTTTCGTTTTCAGTCTGAAACTTCACTTCATCATTGTGTATCAGACATTTGCCACCTTGTGGAATAAAGGAGTTGCACTTATTCCGTTATTAAAGATTCAATTATTGTTATGCAGAAAAAAATATACGTACACTTTTACACACCTCGGGTTGTTAGCGATCCTATAACATTTTTACAAACAAAATTAATGGAAAAACAGGCATTCTTTTATAATTTGATTTTTTTTTTTTTTTTTTTTCTTTGTTTTCTTGTTATATTGTTTATAATGAATTGATCGAGGAATACTATGAAGGTTGATGTCTAACTTTTAAAAAATGAATGAGGAGGGTAGTGAATGACGTCCCAGGTCACTAAAGACCCGAGGTATGCGTTTAAGGGTTAAATTGCCGATTGCCAACAAAACACAGACATTTGATGCAGTTTCACTCACCGCCTGCGGTTTCGACTCATGACCGGGAACAAACACACTTGCAGAACTCCGTTGCTGCTCCGGAAAAACAAACCGCATCCACTGTTTCCTTAACGCTAGGTTATTTGGGAAGCTGAACAGGGTTATCTTTCCCTCACAACCAGAAACACACTTTAGTGACTTCTTTAGTGACATTGTTCATTTCGTGGTCTAAAAACAAAATGACAGCACTGCCAACAACCTGAACGAAGCTCGTTGATGGACGTGCTCTTGCTCTCGCTCTGGTTGTTGTGCGCACACGCTCATCCGGGAGAAGTGCCCATACAAGAAATTCCGCCCTTTATGCCGTCATACAGCACCATACTCGAAAAAAACTTTACGTAACTTCAAATCCTGAAGTAATCCTGTGTATTTGGCAGAGAAATACTCCGTCATACGTCCAAGTCATTTATTTAAAAAATTTGGTCATGTTTAGCATGAGAATCCAACTCTTTAAGAGTGTAAATAAGTCAGAATGCATGAAATAACATTAGACCCCCCCCAAATACGTATTGGTATCAGTGTAGTTGCTAGATCTCTGATTTCAGGTTCTTGAGTACAATATGTGTTTACTTGTTAATTTTTTTTGAGAAAATTATTAATTTTACTGATGCATGGATGGTTGTGATCCTCATGCAAAAAATAGAGATTACACAATCTAGAAAATAGCCATACATTTTTTTTTACAAAAACGTGTATGTTCAGTAGTGTTCGAAATTTGTGTTTTATACAGCTGACACTTTTATTAACTGAATTTTATTTAATTTTAGGAGGAAGGTGTGGCCTCAACAGTGCCATCACCGCTTCCTGTCTCACCTCTTCCCCTTGACCTATCTCCTCCGCTGCTAACATCTCCTACATGTACTACCTCTCCCTGCTCAAATGCATCTTTCCCTCAAAGCATCTCGGTTCGTTCCGCTATGTTACTGCCAGGTTGCACATACTCTGCACGTAAGAGGAAAAAACGGAACACTGAGGATGTTCTTTTGAAGAAATTAGAGAGGTTGGATCTGGAGAGGGAAACGGCAAGACAAGAGGCCAATGAGGACTACAGGTTTGGCGTTGTTATTGCAGACATGTTGTCAAAAGTAAACCTGAAGTTCAGACACGAGTGAAGTTCAGACTTTATCAAGTTCTTTTTGAGGTTCTGGACAAACAGCAAACAAAAGATGCTTGAACAGACACTTAAAACGACTTGTTACACGTGTAAAGACTTATGAGTGCCTTACTAAAGCATCTTTATATTAAAAAAAATAGTGTAATAGAGTATTTAAAACTAGCTCAAGTTTAAAAATATATTTTATTTTTTGTTTCAGTGAAAATAGTGTGAAAAACTGTGAAATTGTTTATATTTTCAAATTTGTATTATACTTTTTTTTTTTTTTTTTTTTGCGCAGAAGCTGGTTGAATGCTAACAAAAACATTGTTTTTATGCACCAAAATGGAACTTCTTCAGTATTGTATTGTATCCTGAATACAAAATAAAAAAACATTATTACCACTTTGTATGATTACTGCAGACTTTATACCAAGCTGTCAGGTACAACAGCTTGACATTCGTGTAAACTTTTCATACTATATGTAAAATTATATACAATCACACACTGTTGTATTCATGGTTATTTGAAATGTAAAAATGAGAAATTTCTGCGCCAAAATACAAAAAATATTCAATTGACCATATGCAAGGTTACTTCCTGGTTTTCGATAAGACAGCTTTGGCATTTCCGGTGAACTGTTAGCTGTCATTCTGTGCTCGCTGTACACTGACACAAAACCATCAATGTTTGACTTTTTAATGTTGTATTTATATTTTAATGCAGTTATCACACTTAACTAATTTGCCAATAAACCAGTTTTATTGATGGCAATAAAGACGAAGCTAATGGGAACGTTGGAATAAGAAACTGTCTGTAATTGGACACGCAAAATTTTTCAAGCACTTCAATGTTATTTTTAATGTGATGACCAAAAACATTGTGTTCACCTTTCTGAGATTGTCCCCATTTGTAAAACCGAACGTTTCAAGATGTAGGAAATACGATATTTGATAGAAAACACATTCATTTAAAAATAAAAAAAGACATTAATTGCCACTATAACCAGTAGATGGCAGCAAAGGAGCATTTATTGGCTCATGTTAGCCATTTCCTGCAATATATTTCCACACATTTCGATTTTGAATAAATATTATAAAATCACTAGGTTTAAAAATAAATTGTGAAGTATAAAGTACTCACAAAGTCTCATGAAAAACAGTAACTTTTCTTGTGAATGGATTACACAGAAACAGCACTGCGCTCTCCCTATTATAAATCAGAGAAGCTGTCAGTCAGTGCAGCGCAAGCTCACTTATTTCGGCACACTTGTGAAAACTCCCATTTTGTTCAATAAATCTAACTAAAGTGCACAATAAATCTTTAATTTACAGTGTGTTGGCACTTTTTTTTTTTCACGAAAGTGTGATAACTGATGGTCAAACTGAATTTTGCTGAGGAGGAACACTGAGGGACGTGTCTTTTTTTATGTAGTCTTGCATTTGAATAACCAAATGAATGCTAGACCTGACTATTTAAATAACTATATTCTGATTATAAACTAAGTATTGCACTATTAATGCTGTTAAAGCTACAGTGCATCTGGAAAGTATTCACAGCGCTTCACTTTTTCCACATTTTGTTATGTTACAGCCATATTCCAAAATGGATTAAATTCATTATTTTTTTCCTCAATTCTACGAACAATACCCCATAATGACAACGTGAAAGAAGTTTGTTTTAAATATTTGCAAATTTATTAAAATAAAAAAAATTACATGTACATAAGTATTCACAGCCTTTGCCATGACACTCAAAATTGAGCTCAGGTGCATCCTGTTTCCACTGATCATCCTTGAGATGTTTCTACAACTTGATTGGAGTCCACCTGTGGTAAATTCAGTTGATTGGACATGATTTGGAAAGGCACACACCTGTCTATACCGATTGTTGCAGCAGCTGTCCGGGTGGCTGGTCTCAGACGATCTTGGAGGTGAAGATGCTGGATGTGGAGGTCCTGGGCTGGTGTGGTTACACGTGGTCTGTGGTTGTGAGGCCGGTTGGATGTACTGCCAAATTCTCTGAAATGCCTTTGGAGACGGCTTATGGTAGAGAAATTAAAATTCAATTCACGGGCAACAGCTCTGGTGGACATTCCTGCAGTCAATTGCACGCTCCCTCAAAACTTGCGACATCTGTGGCATTGTGCTGTGTGATAAAACAAAAATACAAATGAAATAAACAGTGCTTTAGGTTTTTCAGGAAGATGAACTAACAGTGGTATTCAGATAAGTAATAGCCTACAACAGAAATTGAATAAAGTAATCAAATGTAAAGTAACACTGCTGTATACATTAAATATAGACTAATCCTTATTTAAAACTACAAAAGTTATTCATTCAAGAGCAGTGAGTGATTTTATCTCTTTTCTTGTTAGAATGACTACAGCAGTCATTAATGTTGGCTACTGTCACTTTAAGAGCTGCACGGACCCAATAAACTGTTACACACGCGCTCTTTCTCAGTGTTTACAGACAGTGGTCTTTGCTATTTTTTTCATGAGAGCCACACTGATAGGACCAAATCAATAGGAGAGCCACTTTTAGTGTCAAAAGTTACATCCAGTCATAAATAGCATGTCTGCTTATCAATCTGTCATCTCTGAACATACAATATGCAATGCAATAAATACAAAGGTTGATAGATAGAGGGTATGCATAATATATTTTTAATGTAAACTTCATTTTTATCCTTGTTATTTTTTTCCACATTAGATTTATACGCCAAAATGAGTTTTTACGTGCATATAATCGTCTCCAGTTACTTACGTAACCTTGGTTCCCTGAGATGAGGGAACAAGACATTGCGGAGCTACCGCGTATGGGGAAACCCCTTACTCCAATACTACGGTAGCTTTATTGAATCACGCCAGTATCACTGGCCAATGGTGTTCAAGCGCGCAAATATGAGAGGGGCTCCCCACTCTATATAAGGAGGCGTTTGGACGTCATCCATTCAAAATCTTGACTGAAGCAACTTGCATTGTAAGCTCCTGAGCTTGGTGACACGGTAGTATGCGCAATGTCTCGTTCCCTCATCTCAGAGGTTATGTAAGTAACTGGAGACGTTCCCTTTCGATTCGGTCACTTCGACATTGCGGAGCTACCGCTTATGGGGAACGTATAAAATCACACCGTGTTACCACGAGGGATCCTGGCCCGACTAAATATGTCAATTGTACACACACAGAGCCATAATGAGCGTGAAATGAGATGCTGGCTTCACAGCTTCACAGTCACAATGAGAGTGGCAATGATATTGGCGCTCTTGGTTAACACCAAACACAGTCTACAGGACCTGGTCAAAACCATGTAGAAGTCCAGGGGGCAGCAACTAAAACGATGTCGTGTCACACCGGGGGCGGAGTTGACGCCGGTGAAACAGAATATGAAATGGTGGTGGCGCCATCACATACATAAATCAGTTGAAGCTTTGTTAATTTCAATGAAATTATGCGTAATGAGGCAATGGCCAAACCAGTGCACAAATGAGTAACGTATGACATATGGCAAACACGTATCATTCACGTGATGAACTATATCATTTTAATGTGAATGTGACAAGCTGATAGGAACAGCATTGAGTTGGTGCGTCAACACAGGGCTGTATACGACCTGGTTGAAACCACTGAGGCGTGTAGCTCAGATCATAACTGAGGCTGCGTAGGCAGGTGCTCTGTTCGCACAGACAGTACATGTGAGGCAAGCGACGACACATCTAAGCTATAAAACCCTACGAAGGTGTTGGGTGACGACCAGCCTGGCATCCTCTGGTGGAGTGGGCTCGAACCCCTATAGGACATTCTATCCCCTTAGAGCCATAAGCCAAAGCAATTGCATCGGCAATCCAGTGTAACAGTCTTTGCTTGGACACAGGCAGGCCTTTCGTGCGCCCTCCAAAACATACAAATAGCTGCTCTGAGAGCCTGAACTGTCTAGAGCGCTTGATATAAATACGCAACACACGTTCAGGGCACAACAAGAGTATATTAAGCGGCACCGTCCCGGCCGGTGTTTCGAGACTGAAAGCAGATACTGTTATGACCTGTGCTTTAAACGGAGTCAAAACACTTTAGGTACATAACCTTTCCTAGGCTTCAAGGTGACTCTGCAATCACCTGGCCCAGATTCAATGCATGAGTCGTCAATTGACAACGCTCGCAGGTCCCCAACTCGCTTAACAGAGGCTAGCGCGAGTAGGAGAGCTGTCTTGACAGAGAGAGCGCGCGTGCAAGCTTGTTGATCGCAAGGGCTCGAACGGGGGTCCCGTGAGAGTGTCAAGCACAAGTGCCAAGTCCCAAATGGGTAGGGTGGAAGGGCGAGGGGGGTTCAGCCTTCTTGCTCCCTTTAAGAATCTTACCACTACATCATTCCTACCCACTGGGCGATTATCGACGTGCGCGTGGAATGCTATCAAAAAGTTCTTGAAGGAAGCCAAGAATTATTGGTATTGGGCAGTTAAATGGGTCTTTGCCCCGTGACCTGCACCAATTTGTGAAAACTATCCACTCTCCATGTGTGTAGAGACGCCTTGTGGAAGGAGCCCTGGCCTCAGAGATAGTGTTTAACATGTGCTGAGAAATCGCATCTGTTGCCGAGCGGCCAGACATGCAGATTCCATGACTCTGGGTTGGAATGCCATATCGTTCCCTGTGCTTGAGAGAGGAGGTCCCACCTCAACAGGATAGTCCACGGAGGGGCTGACAGCATCCCACCAGTTCTGGGAACCATGGTGATTGGCTGGTTGGGCCATTTCGGTGCCACTAACAGAACGGATTCCCTCACCTCTCTGATTTTGCAGAGCACGCGAGGCAGAAGTTTCACTGGAGGAAACGCATACTTGCGTGCTTTCGGCCAGCTGTGAGCGAGTGCATCCACTCCCAGGAGAGATTGTGTCAGTGAATAAAACAGTGGGTGTCCACCTCCGCCCTGCCGAATAGACTCCAAATCATATTGACAGTTAAAGGGTGTAATCTCCATTCTCCGTGGATCACTCCATCCCTTGATAGCATGTCTACGCCGCAATTCAGGTGTCCGGGGACATGTACTGCCCGAATGGAGAGGAGGTATCGATCTGCCCACAGAATAAGATCTTTCGCTAGCTGCAGCAGAGGGCGCGAGCTCACACCCCCTTGGTGATTTTATAAACGCAACATTGTCGTTTTGTCCGTCCTGATAAGAACATGACGGTGGAGAACGTCCGGGAGAAAGCACTCGAGCGCTAGGTGAACAGCACGGAGCTCCAGGCAGTTTATGTGCCACGATTTCTCCATTTCTGACCACGTACCGAAGGCTGGTCTGCCATCGCAAATGGCTCCCCAGCCCGTGCTCGATGCGTCTGTCGTGACATTCTTTCTCCTGATCACCTGGCCAATAGGAACACCCCGGCGATACAGAGTCATATCGCGCCAAGGGGACAGCACATCCAAGTAGTCGCGTGTCACTTTGGTGCCCACGCGCTCTGTGGCACGCGACTCTTCAGCCAGAGGAGCCCTAATTTGCACACTGCTGAGGCGGCAGCCATCTGGCCCAGCGTTCTCTAAAAGCCTTTTAGCGGAGGAGATTGCCCTAACTTGAAGACTGCAAGATATCTGATCAGTTTTTGTGAGCGCTCCTCCGAGAGATGCGCTCGCATAGTGACTGAATTCAGCTCCACTCCTAAAAAGGAGATGTTCTGGCTCGGTGCCAGCATGCTCTTTTGCATATTCACAGTCAGCCCTAAGCCCTGAAGATGAGCAAGAAGTCTGAGCCTGTCGCTGAGCAGCACGCTCTCTGATTGGGCTAAAACCAGCCAATCATCAAGATAGTTCAGAATGTGTTTCTGGAACACAGCAGGGGAGAGAAGGCTTTGTCCGCTGCAGCGTGTAGATCACGGTGAGTAGTCTTGTTGATAGGCTTCTTGCTTCTTTCAGAAGGTCGGCTGAAGGAAAAGATTCTGAATGGATGACGTCCAAGCGCCACCTTATATAGAGAGGGGAGCCCCTCTAATATTCGCGCGCTTGAACGCCATTGGCCAGTGTTACTGGTGTGATTCAGTAAGGCTTCAGTAGTATTGGAGGAAGGGGTTTCCCCATAAGCGGTAGGTCCGCAATATCGAAGTGACCGAATCGAAAGGGAAACGCAGTTTTCGCGTGCATGATACGTACTTTATGCCGTGTTATATGCACGTAACCCACACCACTTATCCTACCCAATGGGTTGACAATGTGTATCATATGCATGTAAAAAGTCATTTTGGCATTTAAAGGGGTCATGAATTGAGAAATCAAATTTTCCTTGAACTTTTGACATATAAGAGGTCATCATACTATAAGAATATCCTGTAAGTTTCAGAACTGAAAACTTCCTTGTTAGTCCAATAAAAGCTTTTATTGACACCAGGCCCAGCAAACCACAGGTTTTTCAAAGTGGGAATCTATGATGTCAAAGGGAGGCAAGCACCGCCTCTGCAGAAGAAGATCAACGCCTACTTCATCACTGCCTGTTTAGCCCCGCCCACCGATTCGCGCATGACATGGAATAGAATAGGTAGCCTAAAAGTAACATAGGCCTACGTGGTGTTAAACCAGATCGAGCTACCAAGCAATAAACATGCCGTTGAGGATTACAAAATATTCTGCAGTGCCTGGGCTCGACAGTAATGCAACATGTAAGTAACTGTGTTAATTCTAATGCCTGATATGAAATGTAATTATTCATGTACAGTCAGATGTTCTTTGTCTGTGTGTCAGTAAATCAAACCAGTGACTAAACGTCAACTTGCGGTGTTTCTCTTAGTAGGATGAAAATAATCTTTTATTTAACGGTGATTAAATTCTATAAAGAAAGCGATCAAAGAAAACTCCCTTTGCAATCTTTGGAGCAGCGCGCGCTGTCAAACAGCGAGTTTATCAGTGACTCCCGTTTTATTCAACGAATCTCTTAATTAAATCACGTTTGCACTGTTAGTGAAGATGAAAGCATTCGATAGTGTACAGAAACTGAGTTGCAATGACGAGATCACTGCTTTCATGCGCTCAACATAGAGGCCAAAGAGCCGTCACGGAGCATTACCGGTCATTCTTAAAGTGACTAACGCCTTTACGTTTTTTTTAAAAGGTGATTTATAAAACAGGATTTAACTTTTCAACGGAGCTCATCAAAATTTCAATCTATGCCGCACTGAAATTAAAAGCACGCTGTTGTTTCTCCATTTTGATTTTAGGTTTACCTCAGAAGCAGTTTGCGCGTTGTTGGTTGCTTGGTAACAGACCTGACAGTTGATTACCGAGCTCGATGGAGCACGTTTAAGATTTCCTAACTACTGATAAGATGAGATTTTGTAAGATAGGATAAGAATCCTAAATCAAGTTAAGATTTGCTTCTGTTATGCGAAATTGTAAAAAATCCTAAATTAACTTATCATATCTTAAGATAGAAACTTTCTGTAATACGCCCCCTGTTCTATATGAAAGGTAACCTTAAATGGCTTCTGTTGTGATCTGGCGCTATATAGAAAATAAAATCAACTTGATCTTCATGGGAGGCGAGCCGCCCCCCTAATATAATGGCAGGGGAAACACTGTCTGCTATAATGCAATATATCATTAGTCCTGAGATTCTTCACGTTAGTGAATAAATACATAGACCTGCGACCAATATTCTTATTCCCTAATGGTCTGCTGGTAGAACCCGCCTTCGTATATTTTTTTTTTTCCTCATTAAAATCAAAGATGTTCATCAGTGGTTGTATATTAAGAGCAGGAACACTTTTTGTGTGCATTTTGATTTGTGATTTCACCGGAACGAATAGAGAGTCTCCGCAACAACTGTGCATGAGCCACAAAAGAATGTTTTGCCACTGATAACATTGGCAACGAACCCTTAGCATGATTTCAAAAACAACACATTCCAGAGCCAGATCGCCTATTATTTAACACAAATGAACGTCAACTAGATACACTATATTGCCAAAAGCATCGGACTGCCAGACAGAGAAGCATGATTCATCACTCAAGAGAACAAGTCTCCAGTGCTCTAGAGTCCAGTGGCGCAGTGGCTTTACAGAACTATATCCGCTTTGAATTGCACTTGGTGATAGGCCAGTCGCGATAATTAAATAACCGTTTGATCGCGGTTATTTGATCTAATTGCGCTATTTTATAGGCCACCGGCACAAGGGGGAGTTAATGTTATAGACCAGAAGAAATAGACAAGCACCAATTAAGTTTCCGTTCACTATATTCAAAGTCATCTGAAGCCATTCCATAGCTTATGTGAGAAGAATATTTACATTGTTAAATTGAAGTTCACGGAAACTTCCCTCCGCTGCGGCTGTCAATCATTCTCCGTTCAGCATTCAAACAACGCATCCCGTTCTGTTACGACCGTCAGCAGCAAGGTAAAGCTCACTCCAAGATGATATATTCCCATTATAATACTTGATATGTAGATAAACGGTTGTGGATTTGCATAAAATGATTTTATCTTGTTGAAGTTTATTGCTGTTTCTAAACTATGTTGTACTACCGGGTGTCTGTAAGATCACACAACACCAGGACTATGACTTGACATCAAACGCTCAATGACTGGAATTTAAAACTGTGGAGAAACAAATGATCAATAAACTGTTGGACAGATATACACTAGGATTTGTGCGCTCGACATTTCTTCTCTTTGTGCCGTGAACTTTCCAATGCGCACTGTGACTCTATGTTGCTTTATGCACATCATTCTGCACCCGTGATGCGCATACGCGGTTTGTGCCGCTCTGTTTTGAAGCGTTTCATATTATCAAGCTTTTGCGCACTGAAAGATTATTAAAAACCCTATCTTGTTCTGCCGTATCTATCATATCTTGTTGCCCCATTAAAAAGTTGCTCAATACATTTAAAATAAGCATCTTTTAATTTTATATGATTTGTGTGTATATATGTATAATTCTTTACGTTCATATATAAATTGTTGAATCATACATGTATGTATTTTATAATACATAAAATAATTTATCATTTGTTTTTATTAAAATGTTTAGATTTTATAAATTGCTCAGCACCAAATATTTTTTCAATAATTACTTTTTGCTGCTGAATTATATCTCATTTAGTTTAATATTTTTTTTGTCATAGCTTATGATTATATAGTTTTATTAATTTGTTGTTTTTCTGTGTAGTGTTTATTTAGTGGATTTCAGTTAACAAATAAAAAAAATGACCATTAGTTCATACTGTATATGAATGATACATTTTATGGGCTTTTTTGTTATTGGCCAGTCTTCTTGTAATTATTTCAGTTATTTACTGAGTTGAATAAATTAATAGTTAAAGGTGTTAACTGTAATCTTACGACAAAAAAAAAAAAAAAAAGATAACTTACAAAGGATTAAATTCATCACAATTAATGAATGAAGCACACAAAAAATGTATGACAAAGCCCTAAAACAGGCATTTAATCGTCATAATTGTCAAAGCCCTTAAAACTGGCAATTAACTGGCATAACCGCCATTATTTTTTAGACAATTAATCGTCAGCCAAAAGTTATAATCGTGACAGCCCTACTTGGTGATGTAAGGCTTGGATGCAGCTGCTCGGCCATGGAAACCCATTCCATGAAGCTCTCTCTGATGAGAAGTTTCAAAAAAGTGGTGGGGACAATATCGATGTATGGTGGGGACATGTCCCACCCATCCCACACCAATGCCGGTAGCACACATAGCAGCTCTTGCTGAAACATGCAAATTAAATTTTTATTGTCTAAGCTAACTCAGCTGCAAACAGAGAGTAACGTGAAATGATGTAATATGTTATATATGCAATGTTGCATATACAAACCCGATTCCAAAAAAGTTGGGACACTGTACAAATTGTGAATACAAAAGGAATGCAATAATTTACAAATCTCATAAACTTACATTTTATTCACAATAGAATATAGATAACATATCAAATGTTGAAAGTGAGACATTTTGAAATGTCATGCCAAATATTGGCTCATTTTGGATTTCATGATAGCTACACATTCCAAAAAAGTTGGGACAGGTAGCAATAAGAGGCCGGAAAAGTTAAATGTACATATAACGAACAGCTGGAGGACCAATTTGCAACTTATTAGGTCAACTGGCTTATTAGGTCAAATTGGGTATAAAAAGAGCCTCTCAGAGTGGCAGTGTCTCTCAGAAGTCAAAATGGGCAGAGGATCACCAATTCCCCCAATGCTGCGGCGAAAAATAGTGGAGCAATATCAGAAAGGAGTTTCTCAAAGAAAAATTGCAAAGAGTTTGAAGTTATCATCATCTACAGTGCATAATATCATCCAAAGATTCAGAGAATCTGGAACAATCTCTGTGCGTAAGGGTCAAGGCCGGAAAACCATACTGGATGCCCGTGATCTTCGGGCCCTTAGACGGCACTGCATCACATACAGGAATGCTACTGTAATGGAAATCACAACATGGGCTCAGGAATACTTCCAGAAAACATTGTCGGTGAACACAATCCACCGTGCCATTCGCCGTTGCCGGCTAAAACTCTATAGGTCAAAAAAGAAGCCATATCTAAACATGATCCAGAAGCGCAGGCATGTTCTCTGGGCCAAGGCTCATTTAAAATGGACTGTGGCAAAGTGGAAAACTGTTCTGTGGTCAGACGAATCAAAATTTGAAGTTCTTTTTGGAAAACTGGGACGCCATGTCATCCGGACTAAAGAGGACAAGGACAACCCAAGTTGTCATCAGCGCTCAGTTCAGAAGCCTGCATCTCTGATGGTATGGGGTTGCATGAGTGCGTGTGGCATGGGCAGCTTACACATCTGGAAAGGCACCATCAATGCTGAAAGGTATATCCAAGTTCTAGAACAACATATGCTCCCATCCAGACATCGTCTCTTTCAGGGAAGACCTAGCATTTTCCAACATGACAATGCCAGACCACATACTGCATCAATTACAACATCATGGCTGCGTAGAAGGATCCGGGTACTGAAATGGCCAGCCTGCAGTCCAGATCTTTCACCCATAGAAAACATTTGGCGCATCATAAAGAGGAAGATGCGACAAAGAAGACCTAAGACAGTTGAGCAACTAGAAGCCTGTATTAGACAAGAATGGGACAACATTCCTATTCCTAAACTTGAGCAACTTGTCTCCTCAGTCCCCAGACGTTTGCAGACTGTTATAAAAAGAAGAGGGGATGCCACACAGTGGTAAACATGGCCTTGTCCCAACTTTTTTGAGATGTTGATGCCATGAAATTTAAAATCAACTTATTTTTCCCTTAAAATGATACATTTTCTCAGTTTAAACATTTGATATGTCATCTATGCTGTATTCTGAATAAAATATTGAAATTTGAAACTTCCACATCATTGCATTCTGTTTTTATTCACAATTTGTACAGTGTCCCAACTTTTTTGGAATCGGGTTTGTATAACATTGTCAGTTTTATCACTTTTTAATCAACTTTTATCAGTTGTTTAATAAAAGCAGTTGAGATCACAGTCTTGTACTAATCACAGTGACTTAGTAAAACAAACAAACAAAAACAATACAGTGTCATTGATAAATGATACGTGCCAATATAAGTTCAAGATGTATTTTCAAAGTGTTGGTTGCTGCTCAATAAAGTCGTCCACACTGGCAGAGGTTGGCGGGTAAATTCAACTCCATATTTGTGTACCTATGCAGATATGAAGCTGTAAGATTTTCATTTTCCACTTCTGTTCTCCCGCAGTGGGTGAGCCCTATATCTCCAGGTAGAGCTCACCCAATGCCTCATCCCTTCAAAATGAAACGTCCAGGAGGTTCTGGCCATGTTTGTCATTTACATTACATTTAATCATTTAGCAGACGGTTTTATCCAAAGCGACTTACAAACAAGGAGAACAATAGGGCAACAATATGCAAGTTCTGTGACTACCAGTTAGTCTAGCACAGTACACATAGAAAGTTTTTTTGTTTTGAATGAAAAATCATAAATAGAATAGCAATATAATAGAATAGTACATCTTAGTATTAATGGATCAAGTGTTGACGAAAAATGCGTCTTAAGCCATTTCTTGAAAGATAAAAAGGAGCTTGTTTTGTCAAGTAGGTCTCTCTGCAGAACAAAAAGGCATCAGTGGGCATTTGTCAGCCACTTTACCCAACTTCCTTAAATCATAAAGGCCCACCATAGTGGGTAAGTTGGGTAAAGTGGTTAAAAACCCATTGTGGTTTAACAATGTCCATTGTACATACTTGCACAACTTTTAAATGTATGTTAAAACATCAGACTAACAACTGTTTGAATCCAAAGTCTTTTATAAATTTGAAACATGTAGAAACAATAACATTTAAACAAGTCCAATATTAAACAAGCAAACAATAAAAAAAATTAACACTACTAATACTACTATTAGATGTAAACTAATTGAACTACTAAACTAAGAATAAACTAAATGAACTACTACTACAAATTATAAACTTTTTTTTATTCCAGACGAACAGTCAATATCTATTATGCATTTATATACATGTTTAATTTGGAGATTGGTGGGTAGTTGATCAATTAGGTCATCCACACTGCGCTGATAGAAGAGAGTGAGGCTGCCATGTTCTTCTGAAACTCCAACAATCTCTACTACAGTCTACACCTTCCTCTCAAGAGTCTGGATTTTAACAAAAATACTATTTACACTCAGGTTTACATCCCCTTAAAAGCACAATGAATGTATGAGCTTATTGATATATATCTATAGTGACATTGCACCCTACATGAAAAATTCAATATTTCTATAGCAGAATTATAGCAACCATGTAACCAGCAATGAGTGGTTAATGCTACAACTGTAATATTAGGTTAATCAAAATGCTTATTTTAGTTGCTTATGGTGCTTTTAACTTCATGTTGTGCTGAACAACCTTTGAAGTCTACATTCAGTGCTTACTGGAAAGCACTGAGCTTGAGAACTGAGAACTGAACTTGAGAATGCGAGTACAGAAGGTTGTGTCCGTTGTGCGATATAGTCACTAGTGCGTGCCGCAACAGCTTTCCCGGGTCCTAGTGCTGTTCGGTAAGAAGTTTGATTTGTTTAGGGGGCGCTGTACTCGATAGACTAATAAATGAACGTAAAATACACAAGTAACATTTAGTTACTTATGAGTAAATTAACCAGTAATTGATTTCATGAAATCACAAGCCTGATTTGATTCAAAGGTTCACTGAAGTGCCTTGAAACGCACAGCGTTATTCAATCTTTTGACGTAATTTCTACTGAAACAGGAAGACAGGGTGGGACATATCGAATAGCTCCTCCCCTTTTTAAAAATAGCCAATAGCGTTTCATTTATATCAGCTGTTGAGCTTGGTAAAGCCGCATTTGACAGCCACAGTCTAATAGAGTACATTATGGTCTTTAATGGTCTGAAGCTATAGCCAATAGCTATAGACACTTAAAAATTAATATTTTCAAAAAAGATATGTATTTCAGCATCTGCTATCGGCCAAAATGAGTTGAAAATTATTGGATATCGGCAAAAATCCAAAATTGTGCACCCCTAGTTCTAGGTAAGCGGCTAATGTGTTTTGCATTATATTTGTGCGCCTTGACAGTTGTGTATATGGAAGAATTAAGTTTCCCGTTTCCACTTTCCCTGATGAATGCCTTGAGGTGAGTGTCTCCGAAGTAGAGACACACAAAGCTTCATCCCTCCAAAGGGAAACATCCAGGAGCTTCTGGCCACATCTGAGACATAGATGAAGGACGGGGATCTGACTTCCTTGAACCTCTGTCATTCTTGTGCTTGTATCTGCAGAATTATAGCCCAGCAGTTACATTGTGTTTCAGGTAAGTAATTCAGGTCAAATCACCTTCATTCAAATTGTATAGTTTTGGGTGATTCTAGAACCATGGTTGAGGGTTGACTAGATTTTTGGAGTTGTGTGAATATTTTTTTTAATGGTTGAGCTGTTCCTTTTTTTTTTACTAATCTAAATTTTGAATTATAGTTTCTAGCAATTGGAAAAATCCAACTGTGGCCTTTCTGTAAAGATTCTCAATTACCTTGAGTTATTCAACTGGATGTGCTTCCCTGTTGCATACAATGTTTTGTTACTCATCCCAGTGGCTTCCCCAGCATTTAAGCTCTTCACACAAAGACTTGATAGTTTGTGTTGGACCTATTGCATAAATGAAAGTCTAGAGATCAATATGTGGAACTGCTGGACTGGGAAGAGCAGACCAAAAACTGCTTAAAATCAGGTTGCAGCTTCATGAGGGAGAGTAAATAAACAAATTGTATTCTTCATTTTTATATTTATTTAGGCAACAAAAGAATGCAGAATAACTTATTTCAAGATATTCAGTAATGACATTAAAATAACTCACTTTTTCCACTTGGCCCTGGAGACTTAAATAGTCTCCCCTGGAGAAGACGTCGGCTTCTTCGTCCGTGACTGTGTGTGATTGTGGACTCAGGGCCTCTTTAGCAGCCTTTTCATCTTGTTCTATTTGGGCAAGTGGTGCTGCCCTGAATTGCAGGATGTGCGGCCAAATCTGTTGTTGATTGTGATATTCTTAAGAAAATGTCACCCCCTCTTCAGATGTGTCACTGTTGTTTAATGACAGATATACATTTTTTCCATCAATAAGTGGAAGGGGAAGAAGAAGCCGTCACTGGACTCTGGACAGGGGCTGGAGCCCTCTCTGGACTCTGGTCACGGGCTGGAGCCCTCACTGGACTCTGGTCACGGGCTGGAGGTATCACTGGACTCTGGTCACGGGCTGGAGGTATCACTGGACTCTTGACGGGGACAGGAGGCGTCACGGGGCACTGGACGGGGACTGGCTGTGTTCTGGACCGGGACGCGACGCTCTCCAGACACCGAATGAGAGCTTCTCTCCAGCTCAGTCCAGTGGTGTCTGGGAGGTCCACGGGGTGATGGTAATTTGCCCCGATCCAGAACAGGTACTTCAGTGTCTCGTCGTCATAAGGGCAGTTGATGGCAAGATGGAAAAATTCCTCCACAAAGGCTACAAACTCGTGAATCTTTTGAGCCACGGCTGTAAAACTTACAACGTAATCCATTTTATGGTCTGGTCTTCTGTCAGACACAGACGAGAACAGACGAGGTAAGTCAATGTAAATGGTTTATTGCAGAGAAAACTGGAGGCAGAGTGGAGAGACAAACAGGTGAGAGCATATGCATATGACAGTTGGTGACTTAGCTGGCTGGTAACAGTGTTCTCGGTGCAGGTGAAGGATTGGTGCAGGATGCTGGTGAAACGGGTGAACAGATGTTCCTGGCAGGCACAGATGAATGGACATGGGCAGACAGAAGACGGATCAGGTAATACAGGTAGGTTCTCAGGTGAGCAAGACAGGGTAGGTCATGTGTGCTTGTCATAGACGAGACCAGACAATAGAGGGTATGCATCGACGCCATTTTCCCGCCGGAACACGCCCCCTCAGCCGGGACTGAGTGGCAGAAGAGCAGCTGCATGACTGGAGTTAGTAGGGGAAAACGCGAGTAAAACAAATTATTATTAGTTTAAACTAAAGGTTGGGCTCGATATAGGTGTTCTTTACAATTTACCAAAGATCCAGTGATCCATGGATATTGACATGCAACCAGGAATTGTGTTTTCGTGTTTATATGAGCCTGATTTCGATCCAAATATTTATCACTGTCAGTCATTTTAAGAGTGAATCTCCCATGTATATGTGGATATGGATCTATGTATTGAAGTTGTGACTATGTATGTTTGTGGCCGCTTGTCAAGAATGGAAAACAAAAGTTTTATTCAAATTCTGAATATATTATAGGCCTATTAATTATTTTTTTATATCGCCTAGAAATCAACAAACATGTCTGTGATTGGCTACATTACTCACTGAAGGGAAAACACGTTGGAAATTGAATCATTTGACGAGCGCAAAGACAGATACGCACTGGAATTTTTGCCTACTCTTTTTCACTAATAATATGCGATTATTACGAAGAAAACAGACCCTAGACCAGCAGTGTTGGGCAGCTTTTCCCTCTAATAGCAATCAGTAGCAGAAGCAGCAGCAGGTGGCAGTGGTTTAGTGAGAAAATTAAATGCTATTATCAAGTCCGTCTCCCTCGGTCCGGAGGGGGGCACAGGGATGTCCATGGGGTCCGTGGCCAAGCCTCTCCTCGACCCCCCTCTGGCGCCGGGCCTTGTTTTCTGTGTTTTCGCTGCATTCACGCTGTAAACCAATGCTGCCTCTCTGTCTTTTTGCCACTCAGCTGACAGTGACGTCACATGCATACTCTCTATAGTGAGGTGGAAAGTGACTGCTTAAATACAAGGTGTGATGAGGGTGATTGCTGGCAGGTGCGGGTGATGGTAGAGTGTGTGCAGGTGGTGAGCAGAGAGGATTATGGGAAGTGTAGTGCAGATGCGGTAAGTGAGCTGGTGACTATGACACCTATATGACGTGTTAATATTATAATAGTATTATAAATAGTACTATGTATTAATAGTTTTCACTGGTGAATTCTGTAACATGAGTATGACAAGTGGTTAGTCAACTGGTAGAGGTTCAAAATTTGGAATATTTTATTACATGAGATAATGTACGTTATAACAAGGATATCTATATAAGAAGAATAATAGTTACATAGCACAAAAACTGCTTAAAATACAAACACTGAAAGGAAATCATGGTTACTTTGGGGAGGTTCATGTTAAGAAACATGAAATCTTTCTCCATGTCTTTTTTGGTTGGGTTGTTTTTTTCCTCTTTGTTAGAGAAGATCGGTTTCTCCTGGATAGTTCAACCCCAATCTGACACATCACAACTTTGTTGAGAATCACTGTCTTGATGTCCTCAGTATGTATGGCATGGATCACTAAAACGTTTATTTTTTTATGTCCCTCTTCCCTATACAAGAGGAAGCACTTTTTTAAATTTCCATTCACAGTTTACCAGCACCTTTTTCACCAGATTGGAGTGTCAGATCAAGCTTATCGGTTTTGGTTTATGTTTTAATATCTTTTTTTTGTAGTCATTTTGTTTCCTAGTTTTGTCACGTGATGCCCTTGCCATCATGTGATCATGTCTTGTGCTTCCCTAAGGTTTGTTCGACTTCATGCAGCTGTTTTATATTTTTATTTAAATGTTTTATATTTTTATATAGATTTGAAATTGTTTTCAGTTTATTAAAGAAAATTATGCTGATCATAACAGCCTACTGTATTTCATTCTTAAATATCATGAAGAACACAAAAATTGGTTAATAGTAAGTCCTGATAATTAATTTTACCACATTATCATTTCATTTATTTCAGTGTTAATGTTTCAGTTAATAAATCTGCAAATTAAAATAACAAAGACACATTGACAATTATTCAATTATAATTATTCATGAAATCTAAGGGCTCACAGTGTTTGATGCAAATAATAAATACATTTATTTTCAGTGCTGTGATTATGAATTCATTTAACTACAATGTTTCACTTGAATTTATTTGGTATCACAGCTCTCAACGAGCCGTGACTGATTAATGCTTGAGAGAATAAACTGACATTCACTTTCTAACGTTTCAAAGTCTGTGCTTGTAGCACCACTTAGCGGTAAAATGCAGCAAACACACATACCTCGGTAAAAGTATTATTCTGAACCATCTGTACTTATTGAGTTAACATGTCTTAATCTATGTGGGTGGAGCTTCCACTTTATAAAATGAAAGTGCAACAACATTCAGGGTGGGTTGAGTAGGAGTGAGTACATGTATGTGTATGTATATATATATATGTGTGTGTGTTATTTTATTATTTTTTCACATTGTAAATGTTTTGTGCACAATTTTGGGAATACTGGATCACAAAAGACAAAACATTTTTTGGCACCATTGACCTTTATTACCACAAAGCCTCGTCACACTGCTTTACAGACAGACCTGTTTTGCACACGTCACTCAAACACAGAACCAGGAAACAGGAATCATCTGAGTTCAGAGAAAGTGAAACTGAAGTGTAGTTGAGCTGTCGTGTGTTTGTGTCTCTGTATCCATGCAGTAAAATGGCAGAAGCCAAAATTTCTCAGGATGAGTTCATGTGTTCAGTGTGTCTGGATCTCCTGAAGGATCCAGTGGCCATTCCCTGTGGACACAGTTACTGTAAGAGCTGTATTACAGACCACTGGGATCAGGAGGATCAGAAGAGAGTCTACAGCTGCCCTCAGTGCAGACAGACCTTCAGTCCCAGACCTGCTTTAGCTAAAAACACCATTCTGGCTGAAATGGTGGAGAAACTGAAGAAGCGTAAACGTCCTGCTGACTGTTACGCTGGAGATGGAGATGTGCAGTGTGACGTCTGTACTGGAAGTAAACACAAAGCCGTCAAGTCCTGTCTGGTGTGTCTGAACTCTTACTGTCAGAATCACTTTGAACAACATGAGAGTTTCTTTAAAGTAAAGAGACACAAAGTGACTGATGCCACTGGACGACTGCAGGAGATGATCTGCCAGAAACACGACAAGATCCTTGAGGTTTTCTGCCGCACTGATCAGACGTGTATATGTGTGCTGTGTATGATGGATGAACATAAAAACCACGACACCGTATCAGCTGCAGCACAGAGGACAGAGAAACAGGTATGAACTTAAAGGGTCCCATTATGCTCATTTACAGGCTCATAATTTTGTTTATGGGGTCTACTAGAATACATTTACATCATTTAATGTCTGTTTTCACTCTCTGTCTGAATACTGTTTTAGTTTCAGTTTCTTTAAAAACCCACCTTCCGAAAACCGAAGTCTGCTCTGATTGGTCAGCCAGCCCCAGTCTTATGTGCTTAGCATGTGTTGGAAATGTAACGCGCTTTACCATAAACAGCGATGGAGAGGTGGAGTGATGCCGGAAGAATTGTCGGTGGGACGGCACGACTGCTGTTTATATATGCTTGTAATTATGATTGACAGGACTGAATGATTAGGCTCCTCCTGAACATACGTTTGTAACTTCATTTATAATATCTGACCTGCATCGAACAGCACGGTTCAGAAAGCAGTCGTTATAAAAGTGCAGAGATTACAACAAAAGATTGAGGTTTTATCCCTGATCTATATAGAGAACTGGATTGCCCATGATGTCGTAAAAGGTGAAGCCACCGTGCCGCCATATTGGTAATCCCTAGTAAGCTCACGCATTTTATTGAATTAATAGGAAATTATATGATTTTTCTGAGAAAACATTGCCAAAGGAGACATCTTTTTTATATTTGAAGTCTCCCTGTATATTCTTACAACACAAAGGTCCTAAACATTTAAATTGTTATTTGTTTAAAGTCGGGAATTTCCCCTGCTTATTAAAAAGTTATGTTCATATTCATTATAGTAGTGAACATCAGCTCGGCGGGCGGCCGAGACACTTCAGCATATGTATTACAAAAGTGTGCATTCTGAAATCTGAATAAAGATTTATGCCTTGAGTCCAGAAATGGCCTTGTACTGTTGTGTTTATGTATTTATGTTGTGTTGTAGTATTTTTTTTTTTTTTATTCATACAGTAGGCTAACTGCAAATGTTTTGCAAATTGTCAACAGCATGCAATTCGAAGCAGTTAATAATTGAAATGATGGTTAAATTAATAATTCATTCATAACACTTTACTCAAATGGAAACTGTCTTTAAGAGTCTGAAATAGATGTTGCTCAATCAGGAAATAAAATACCCGAATCACAACTTATTCAGACAGATAATGCTGACTGCTTTATTTCCGAGATGATGCATGGCACACTTTGAATTTTAATACAATATAGTGAAATATAGTAACAGATGCTTGCATTAATATTTATTGTATAGTGTATTCGAATCAATTTTAATATTTCCTCCGTAATTCTATACATAAAGAAGTATATTTTTGTGTTTGGTCAGTTACCTGTGTCGGACATATGCAGTAGACACACCCACATCAACGATTTCAATATAGGACTTATCCTCTCTGAAAAGACCATAAACATTACAGATAACATCTGAAGTAACTATTATTTACATACATATATCGTAAAAACGAATCCTGTGAGACCAAAATGCTGCAAATTGGGTGATTTTAGGTCAATGTTTTGGCTGTAAGTCAATGATGCCCTCTGTCAGTAGGGAATAGTAAGATGGCCGCTCAAATACTTCTGGTGGCTTCACAGCCTGATGGCAGTTTAGAACGTAATGCGCAATCCAGTCATTAATATAGATCACTGGGTTTTATACTGCTGAGGAATAGTGTTAAAAATACATTTTAACCATCAAGTTAGGAAAGCCAAAAAAAGGGTTTAGATTCGGGGTGGTAAAAACACCTTTTGGAGTTTTTGGACATGCCGACAACACACTACTAACACAACTCAACCAGGCCCCGCCCCCTTTATTTAGCACATACACTATATTGTTAAAAGTATTGGGACACCCCTCCAAATCATTGAATTCAAGTGTTGCAATCACTTCCATGGCCAAAGGTGTATAAAATCAAGCACCTAGGAATGCAGATGCTTCTACAAACATTTGTGAAAGAATCACAGAGCGGGGTCAGCACATGCTGAGGCGCAGAAGTTGCCAACTTTCTGCAGAGTCAATAGCTACAGACCTCCAAACTTTGTGTGGCCTTCAGATTAGCTCAAGAAAAGTGCGCAAAGAGCTTCATGGAATGGGTTTCCATGGCCGAGCAGCTGCATCGAAGCCTTACATCACCAAGTGCAACGCAAAACGTTGGATGCAGTGGTGTAAAGCACGCCGCCACTGGACTCTAGAGCAGTGGAGACGTGTTCTCTGGAGTAAGAAATCACGCTTCTCTGTCAATCCGATGGACAAGTCTAGGTTTGGCGGTTGCCAGAAGAACGGTACTTGCCTGACTGCATTGTGCCAAGTGTAAAGTTTGGTGGAGGGGGGATTATGGTGGAATTATTGGGATGAATTAGAGCGGAGACTGCGAGCGAGGCCTTCTCATCCAACATCAGTGCCTGACCTCACAAATGTGCTTCTAGAAGAATGGTCAAAGATTCCCATAAACACACTCCTAAACCTTGTGGAAAGCCTTCCCAGAAGAGTTGAAGCTGTTATAGCTGCAAAAGGTGGGCCAACTCCATATTAAACCCTATGGATTAAGAATGGGATGTCATTAAAGTTCATGTGCATGTAAAGCAAGGCGTCCCAAAACTTTTGGCAATATAGTGTACCTTGGACGGGAATTTTTTAAATGAGGAATATTGTGACGTGTTCGTTCCCGGAAGAAAACTCAAGGCTACAATGGAGGCATTTCAGGGTGTTCATAAACAGTGAGCACTAATATAGAGAATAATTTCCTTTGGAGGGACTTAGTAACTTTGCAGAGCTTTTCATGCTCAAACAGCAACATTACACACTAAAGGAAGATGAACATGGAAAAAAACATAATAAGACCCCTTTAAACCCCCAGTAGTTCACCCAAAAAATGAACAATCATCATTTACTCATGTTATTCCAAACTGGCATGACTTTATTTTTTGGTAACACTTTACAATACGGGTGCACTAATATCCATTAAATAATGCTTAACTAATGCACAGATAATCATGAGTTAATTTATGACTCATGAAGAACTAAGCCATTTATTAACGATTAGTGCATCAGCAAATAATAAAGAGTCTATATGATTAATAGATTAAGTAATCAATAAATTGTTATTAGTTAAATGTGTCAATGTATTCATTCCCTAATAACATATAGTATTAACTAATAGTGTAAATTTATAAATTTAGTGTCACATTTAATTAATAGCAATTCATATATTACTATTAATCATATAGAATGTTCATTAGTTGCTTATCATTAATACATCATTAGTAATCATTAATAAATGGTTTAGTTCTTCATGAGTCATACATTAACTCGTGATTATCTGTGCATTATTTAATGGATATTAGTGCACCTGTATTGCAGTGTTACCTATTTTTTTTTCTTCTTCTGAGGAATACAAAATGAATGTCTCATCTGTCCATATATTGAAATTGTTGTGGCAAATAAATAATTAACAATTCTGAATAAGAGACAAATATACCAATTGTCTTTGATGAGGTTTTATTTTCTTGCAAGACCAACAGTCATACAGACATTCATGCCCTGCAGAGTGTGTGACAAGGAAGGGAGGGCCCTCCCACATTTATGTCTGAAGCCTCTAGTCTACCCAATTGTAGTTTTCCTCTCCATATTAGGAACATGTTTACCACTTTCTATACTTTGAGTGTGCTCTTTTCTTTCACATGCATCTTAAAGATCAATAGCTGTTCTGTATTCACCCAAATATAACAGAGCTGTTCTGTTAAATAAAGAAGCATGTGACACAAAGTACAATGTATCATGTGAATATTGATTTCTTTAGGCTAACTACATCCTGTTTTCCCCGTTACTGCCTCTCTAAGCATTTCGAAGTAATACAGAAAATGCGATCATAACAATGTGCCATAAGCATATTAATAAAATAAGCATGTTAATACAAATTTCTTCCACAAAAGTCAATAGGGTCTAAAAGTTTCAATCCTCAAAAAGGACATTAAGGTAGCATAAAGGAAATCCATACCACTCCAAGGGGGGTAATCCAAGTCTTCTGAAGCGATAAGAAAAATCAAATATGGTGGCATGTTTTAGTCATGTGACATGCATGAGCCAGTGAGGTTTCATGTTATTGATGTGTTATCATTGATTTGGGCTCTAGAAACAAACATTCTTCAGAATATCTTCTTTTGTGTTATGCAAGAGAAAGTCATACAAGTTTGGAAAGACATGAGGATGAGTAAACAATGAAAGAATTTACATTTCTGGGGGAACTCTCCATATAAAACTAGATATTGATGAAATAATTCTGGCACGCATGATTGAACCTATAATAACCTTACCAAGCAAGATCTTTAATCCCTCAGTCTCACCACTTCACTGATACTGGATTCATATCTGTTTACTAGATAATTTATGTAATGTTTCTCCTGTTATTGGTTTTTACTTTAGCACCAGCTGAAGGAGACGCAGAGGACATTCCAGCACAGAATCCAGCAGAGAGAGAAAGATCTTCAGCAGCTGAGAGAGGCTGTGGAGTCTCATAAGGTGAGTCTGGAGAAGAAGAGAAGTTTGAAAAGTCTCAGTCAGGACTCACTGAAGCCACTGTGTGATTGTGATGTGTGTCCTAACAGCGCTCTGCACAGACAGCAGTGGAGGACAGTGAGAGGATCTTCACTGAGTTCATCCGCTGCATTGAGAGAAGCCGCTCTGAGGCCATACAGCGGATCAGAGATCATGAAAAGACTGCAGTGAGTCGAGCTGAAGGACGACTGGAGCGACTGGAGCAGGAGATCAATGATCTGAGGAGAAGAGACGCTGAGCTGGAGCAGCTTTCACACACACAGGATCACATCCATTTCCTGCAGGTAACAGAGATCTAGAAGAACAAGAGACTCACAGAGAAACATTTCATGAGAGCTTAAGTGTGGAGGTGATGAGCTTTGATTTCTGTTTTCTGTAGAGTTTCCAGTCTCTCTTAGCTCCTCCTGAATCTACAGATGTAAATGACAATCGCTTCAGTTCTCTCTCCTCTTTTGATGGCGTGAGAGAATCTGTCCATCAGCTGAGAGACAAACTGGAGGATTTCTGCAAAGAGGAGCTGAAGAAGATCTCTGACAGAGGTAAAGTCCTGGAGATTCATCTGCTCTCAGAAATGATCCTCCATCATCTCATATCATGTAGAAAATCATCTTAGAAATGTCTTAGGAACGGATGCAGAGATCATTTTCTCTTGACATGATAATCACACTCTTCATGTCTGTTGATTTCCACAGTCACGTTCACCAACATTGTTTCCAGGACCAGGAACGACTTCCTACAATGTAAGTCACTAAGAAAACAAGCAAAAAAACTCACTCAGTGTTTTCATGTTCTTTCTGTAGGAGGTGAAAGAAAACATGACAGAAGAGTTTTAGAGTTGATCATGTAAATGATGATTTGCACAGGATATCTGGTCAGCTGTGTTGAGAGTTCAGCTACATTAAAAGATCAGACAGATTCATAATTCCTGATTCTGATGTGTTTTCTCTCCATCAGATTCCCATCAGTTCACTCTGGATCTGAACACATTGAATAAACTCCTCTGTCTGTCTGAGAAGAACACAGTTATTACTAACACTGGCACAGAGCAGGAGTATCCTGATCATCCAGACAGATTTGATGTGTGTCGTCAGGTGTTGTGTAAAGAGAGTGTGTGTGGACGCTGTTACTGGGAGATTGGGTGGAATGGGATTGATGTGTATATATCAGTGTCATATAAGAGCATCAGCAGGAAGGGACGGGGTGATGAGTGTTGGTTTGGACGTAATGATCAGTCCTGGAGTTTGATCTGCACTTCCTCCAGTTACTCATTCATTCACAATAACATAAAGACTGTTCTCCCTGTAAAGCCCATCAGCCGTAGAATAGGAGTGTATGTGGATCACAGTGCAGGAACTCTGTCCTTCTACAGCGTCTCTGACACAATGAGCCTCATCCACACAGTCCAGACCACATTCACTCAACCGCTATATCCTGGGTTTAGGGTTTATTATAAATCATCTGTGAAAATCAGTCAGTGTTGATGAATCGGAATAGACTTTAGAGAGATTCTACCCATAATGCTTTGAGGTGCATGATAAATCAGTAACAGTGAGATATTATAGAGCAGGGCTTGGCTACACGGATTGCTACTCCTCAACACAAATATATATATCTTCAACTCCCACGCTGTATGCAAATTTAACAGAGTTCACGTCAAAGAAAGCAAGATATGAGCTTCATTTTATTTATCATCAGTGTTGTGCAAGTAATTCTGGAAATGTAATTACTGATTACTCATTTTAAAGTAATCAAGTTACTGTTCTGATTACTTTATTTCAAAAGTAATTAGTTACATTACTAGCCCACCCCACCCCACCCCCTTTAACAAAAAAAAAGCCTGCTCATGAATTAACTTTATTGGGAAGTGCATACTCTCTTGCAACTACGGAAGAGCATTAGGGCCAAGCAATAATAAAAAAAATAAAACTAGACTAGATTAAAGTCATTATAATGCGAGATTAAACTCGAGAAAAAGCCACAGTGAGCGTTTTCACGTTAAGCGTTTTAGAATAATTTCTTGCGAGTACATCGCGCAACTTGGACTGTTCTTTTTCTTCTAAAAAGACCCGCTTGTCTCTTTAAAGTTTGTGTGCTACTTATTATTCGGTTATAATTCGCTAAAGCTGATAGTATTTCTTTGTTAATTGAAAGAAAGCCTAAAATATAGACTAAGTGACTCAACTGTCATCATGTCATCAGTATGCCATGAACATGACACTGATCAGACGCGTTTATTCTCCACATTTTATGACTTTTTTTCTCGAAACATGACTTTATTCTCGAAATGTAATGATTTTATTCTCAACATTGTATTTCGACTTTTTTTTCTCTAAATTTAACGAGTTTAATCTCGCATTATAATGACTTTAATCTCAAAATGGTTTTATTGTTTTTTTATTGCTTGTCCCTAATCCTATGATGCCTAGGTTTTGATCACATGTATATGATCCAAGATGGCGCCAGTGTACCTGGCTTGCCGTCTCTCTCGTTTGTCCCAATTTGTTGTACCTGTGGTACCTGTTCTGTTTGTATTATGCATGGTGTTGCACTGGTATAATGTAGTCTCAGTGCTGATTTACGATCGACAAGCCTTACTCAACATCCAAATCAGTGTTGCCAGATTAGAAATGTCCAAGTATCATACCAGAAGCTCAAAATTATCATATTTGGAAGAAAATTATCGTTTCAAGTCAAACGTACAGAATACAGCTATTTATCTAGACCAACAACTTTTTTTCTCTCTCTCTGCCTTTCTCTTCGCCTCTCCTCTGTCTTCACCTTCCTTTTCAGCACTCATTTTCTATACTTTCAACCTCAGCTTGGAAACAACTGACCTAGCACAGGAACGTTAATGCTGCCTTCATGTGCTATCGGAAATTTGTTAATTCCCACTTCAGAAGTCATGATTACGAGCTTGTTGCATTCAAGTGCTTTGTTGTCGGAATGAACAGGAATCATGGAGGACACCAGGTTTATTCTTGCCTATTTATTGGGAAAATCTTATTAAAACCAACATTATACACTACAGTATGTTATTGTCCCATGCACTGACAACCATAAACATTCACAATGTTATCCAGTCTGCTTGCTGACGATTCTGTAATTTCGGTCAAATGCAGGCTATCTTCGCTGTGTATAAAACATACAATACGCTTCTAATGATTATTCATATATGTAAATATGCACTACATTAATGACAAGACAAGACGATCAAGCTGTTGTGGGGGAAAACCTAATAAATCATACCCGTCACAGCAGTAGTTCTAGGTTTAAAATTTATGGCACGCCCATCTCGGGAATTTGGGTATCAAAATTATTTCCGAACTTCCCAGTGGTAAACACGACATCCGAGGCGCTCATGTGCAACTTTTACCTAGGAAACTCGTATTTACGATAATTCCGAGAGCACATGAAGGCATTAGACATGCGTAACACGTTCTCCTCACAATCATGACGGTACTGGTAGGCGAAGGATCCACAGCTAGATCAATGAGTATAGAAGCCCTATGATTATACAACGACCATAAATTGAAGTGTCACAAAATTCTGAAATTATCGTACATTATGGGATTATTGATCGTACATAGTACAGAGGTCAAAATTATCGTACAAATACGATAATTATCGTATGTCTGGCAACACTGATCCAAAGCTGTAATGGATTTTGTCCTGCTCTATATTCTCGCTTTCAATCCTCGTTCAGCCAACCTGTGGTGGAATGTGCTTGCCGGCTACCTTGCTGCGTTCCTTCTCTAAGGAAGCGCCGCAGGAAGAGAGGTAGTCGTGGTGGTGTTCGGGTGAGAATCAGGCGGACAATTGTTTCTTCCAGACAGTCTTTGATGGAGTTTCCCTTGGAAGTTATAAGCTTGGAGGGTCTCCATTTGATGCGGCGCTCATGGGATTATAGATATGCTTTTCATCGCTCTGTTTTCCTGGACTTCTCTCACTCATCTATTCACTTAGCTCCTCTGCGTTTACGGATTCGCCAGAGAGGAGTGAACTGTCACAATCTACGTCAACTGGACTTTGGTCATCTGGATGTGGCCTTGTCATCACAGACTCCTTTGAATATGGCCCTAGTTAATGCTAGGTCCATATGCAACAAAACTTTTATTTTAAATGACTTTTTTACCGGACGTGACTTGGACATTTTATTTCTGACGGGAACCTGGGCCGGTGTTGGTGAGTTGTCAGTTTTTGAGGAACTTTGTCCATCGAACTGTTGTTTTATTAGTACCCCAAGGTCTGCTGGTAGGGTTGGTGGGGTTGCTATGGTTTTCAAACAGTCACTTAAAATACACACAGTTTCTGTTCGGAGTTATTCGTCGTTTGAGGTACAGTGTGTAGCATTACATTCTGCCTCCTCCGCGCTGTCTCTCATCTATAGGCCACCTAACTCGGACAGTGCATTTATAAGTGACTTCTCTGAATTTTTAACTTCTGTTGTTCCATTGATTTAAATGTACATGTTTGTTGCCCCGGACATCCCTTGGTTGCTGAGTTTTGCAATGTTTTGGACTCATTTGGTTTTACTCAACATATGAATCAATCAACACATGTCCTTGGTCATACTCTTGATCTTATGATGTCATATGGTACATCTGTAAATAATATATATATTGAAAATGCTTCCTTCTCTGATCATACTCCCATTGTATTTATGATCCCTGTTGTGAGCTCTGCTGTTGTGAATAAGCCAGTAGGCTTGTATTCTTGCTTTATAAATTCTCAGTGCCTCTCAGTTTAGCGAGAAGTATTTAGCTAATGCTGTTGAAATTTCTATCTTGAATGCTGAGTCTTCCTTCGGGCCTGACGATTTAACTTCTCTTTTTTATGCAGCTTGTTCTGATATTTTAGATTCCATTGCCCCTCTTAAGATGAAACAACCAAAGCGAAAATCTTATTATTGGTTGTCGTTCTCTCAGACAGGCTTGTCGTAAAGCAGAGAGGAGATGGAAGCATGATCACTTAACTGTGTCATTTGATATTTTTTGAAATTTTTTGAGTGTCTGGTTAAGTTTCAGAGTACTGCAAAGTCAGAGTGCTAGAGCAAAATATTTTTCTGATTTAATTACTACACACTGTCGTAGACCTAGGATTTTATTCTCTACGATAAATTCAGTAATTAATCCAAGCTGCCAATTTCATCGGGAACCCTCAACTGATCTTTGTGAGACATTTTTAACATTCTTTTCTAATAAAGTGATAGCTATTCGTTCATCCTTCACTTTTTCTATAATTGGACCCAGTATCCAAGTGTTGATTAATTCATCTTTGGACACTGGGGTGGTCCCGAAGAGTTTTAAGCATGCGGTTGTTCAGCCTTTGCTTAAGAAACAAGGTCTGGATGAGGGTTGCTTTAGTAATTATCGGCCTGTCTCTAAGCTATCATTTTTATCAAAACTTTTAGAAAAAGTTGTGCAGTCTCAATTGATCCAGTTTTTAAATGCAACCAAGTTATTAGAACCCTTTCAATCTGGTTTCACTGCCCATCATAGCACAGAGTCGGCCTTGCTAAAAGTGTTCAATGACATTTTACTTGCAGTTGATGCCGGTAAAAATGCTGTATTGATCTTACTTGATCTTACAGCTGCCTTTGATACTGTAGACCATAATGTTCTTATCTGGCGTTTAGAGCATTTATTCGGTATCAAGGGGACAGCCTTACGGTGGTTTAGTTGATACCTTAAAGACAGGCCTTTTTCTGTAGAGTCAGGTAAGTTCTCTTCATCTTCTGCCCCTATTATTAGTGGAGTACCTCAGGGATCTATTTTGGGTCCGCTTCTTTTTAACTTATTTTTACGCTGATGATACACAGCTGTACCTGCCATTGAAAGCTGGCGATTCAATTCAACCTTTGTTGGAATGCATCAGGGACATTAAGGAATGGTTATCAAATAACTTTCTTCAACTTAATGATGACAAAACTGAAACAATTGTTCTTGGGCCCCCAAAATTAAGGAGTAGTCTTATTAAGGAGTTGGGTAATCATTTCCCCTCAGTTTCCACCCAGGTTAGGAACATTGGTGTTATCTTGAATTCAGAATTATGTTTAACCAAACAAATTAATTCTGTTGTTAAGAATAGTTATCAACTGCGGATTATTTCCAAACGCAAGTCATTTTTGTCATTCCAAGACTTGGAGAAGTTTATTCATGCTTTTATTACCTCACGCTTAGACTATTGTAACTCATTGTACCTGGGTCTTCCTCAGTCATCGCTTACACGCCTCCAGATGGTGCAAAATGCAGCTGCAAGGCTGCTGACCGGGACAAAGAAATATGATCATGTCACCCCAATTTTGGCTTCGCTTCATTGGCTCCCTATCCGTTTTAGAATTCAGTTTAAACTCTTGTTTGTTTTTAACGCTCTTAATGTTCTCAAGCTCCTCGTTATCTTCAATATCTTCTTACTCCTCAGTCATCTTCCAGATTTTTAAGATCTTCAGACAGATCTTTTATCCATCCCTCGCTCTCACCTAAAAACTAAGGGAGATAGAGCTTTTTCTGTTGCCGCCCCTGTCTATGGAACCAGTTGCCCCTGGACATCCACCTTGCACCTTCCGTTACCATTTTTAAGTCAAAACGTATCTATATTCCCTGGCATTTTAATATTATTATACTTCTGTTTTACTGTTTGTTTTGTCTGGTTTCACAATGTCTCTATTTTATTCTTGTTTTTATTTTATTTTTCTCTCTTTATTCTGTTTAGCACTTTGGATAGTTCTGCTATGTTTAAATGTGCTATATAAATAAAATTAACTTACTTACTTACTCTTCCGTACTCAACAAACAAAATTATGATGTTTAACTCCAACTTTCAAATATTTTTACTTGCTTTTCTGAATATTCCACTTAGAAAATAAACAAAGCCAGTCTCTCCAGACATTTTAACTCAAATATTTTAACAAATTCGTTCTGCATATTCCAGAATAAAACCTGTCTCTTGACATTTTAACTTAAAACATTTTCATATATTAACTGTCGTATTTCTGAATCTGCATACTCCATGTAAAAATAAATAAATAAATTCTCTCCTGAGTTTCTTGTAACTTGTAAATCTTTCAACTAGTGCTTCTGCATATTCCTCAATCATATAAAAAAGTAAAGCAACGTTCACTCTGACTTTAACAGCACTAGAGCAGCAAAAACATAAAATGTTGCTAACACCACATGTAGGCTGATTTTGTATGCCTTTTGCTTTTTATCTGCCTCTGGGTCCTAATGTTTTGAGTGAAACAATGGAGTGAAGCCAGTGAAACAGTGGTTGTATCGCATTAACAGAAGCTTCTCAAATCTCTTGTCAGACAGTCTGTTCCTTCTAGGCATGAGCACAAAGCCACCCAAACTAAAAAGCCGCTCTACAGGTGCGCTAGATGGAGTCGTTGTGTTGTACTTCAAGAAAATGTTCTTGATGTTTGAGAACTGGTTCAGAATCTCAAGCTCATATAACCCTGACCTCAAGCAGTCCATGACTTCTTTTTCTGCAGAGTAGCTCTCCTTGGGCTCTATCTCAAATCCAAAAAAGTCCATCCCATCACCAGGTATGGTCGACTTAGTGGGCACACTGGCAGTTTTTTCTGCTACAGGAGCAATTGTGCCAAATTCAGAAGCTCCTTCACTTGCTGTCTCCTACCCTCATCTCTCAACCATAGGAGATTGAATTTTGGACAACTGACAGCTGCAAGAAGTGCATCTTTGTTGTTCAGTACATTAGCAAAAGGAGTCTGGATGGCCTGAAAAATACAATACAAAAAAATATTAATTATAGCTGTATAATTAGTACTATTTATTTTGTCATTGTATCATTTGTGTAAGGGAATTTCGGATCAATATAACTCAACGGCAGTTGAATTACAGTGAATGAGAACCGAATTACATATAAATGTTTCAGAATTAATATTTAACACTAATCTCAATTTATTGGTGGACGAATAGTTGATAAGAGTATTTTACCAATTCTGGTCAGGATATTACTCCGTGGCCAATGGTAATTATATCATTAAGCTTATGATCACTGTTTATGAGCAAGTTAACAAAATCGAACAGTTTAAGGCAGTAACTTGTAAGCACACAGCACAAGACATAAATCAAACAAGACTTTATTGAATTACCCTAATACACACAAACTAATCTAACGAAAACACACACACATTCATTCATACAGTGACAGGGTAATGTGATATTGTTAATGTTAACGAAGGAATGGAGTCCCAAATGTCTAGCGTTAGACACTTTCTTGACCGCAACCTGAGAGAATCAATATACTAGCAATTCAACCTTAGTTTGTTTGCTTAATAAGATTTGCACCAGTTCAGCTAGAATGAGGAGGAATTGTGTACTTGCGTTGAGATGTGAGCGTGTTCCCTTTTGTGACGAGGTTGCTGAAGGGATTTCTGCGGTGCTGATTGGCTGGCAGTTAGCTGATGTTGCATTCGGAGCAAGCCTGCAGCACTCGTGTTAAAAACTGAAGCCGACGCGCCTCGATCGCCCCCAGGTGGTTGGTCCCAGTATAGCTCATAACCCCCGCCCCCTCCGTGTATTCTAATGGACGCGAGACAAACTAAATCAAATTACACTTCAAATACATTTTTTCCCAAAGTTGGTTTCTGTCATTTTAGGCAGTTTTTATCACGATGATTTCATTTCAAGTGTTCATTCTTTAAATAAGTTTGGTTTTAGTTAGTTATTTGATGCTATAAAAACGGGGGGTGTGACCTCATGATTGACAGCTTCTCTGAGTGAAGTTGTCACTGAGGCACCAACGGACTTTTTTCGGGATTTTCGGGAGGAGATTGGAGCTTTAGCTGTAATTTCTACAATTTCCATAACTTTATTTCACACCGACATAATGAATTGTTCTGCATCTGCGAGAGTGTGGGCGGGCTTTTGATATTGCAACTCTACTTCCTGCTCTCTACTGCGCAGACTCCGGTCCCGAGGTCACTACTGCGCAGACTCGGTCCCAAATCTGCGCAAGATGTCAGCGCCATATTCGGACCTCCGGAGGCTTCACTTTTCTTCAGCAGAAGAGAATGAAGTCGTGTCGTCCATATTTTTTTACGGTCTATGGTTCGGAGCGACAACACTCGGTTGTTGAATGGATGGTTGGTTTTGCAGGGTGGAGCCTCGTGTGACGGTTCCTGGGTAGTGCGTTGCTATGCAACGGAGTTTTCTCTTCATCTTGGTGAGCTGCTGGATGCACAGACTTTGAGAAGTTTCTTCCGCAAGGTCCAAACGGCTCAGATGAGAGAGTTGATGAGTTTTGGAAAGAGCTCTTGGTGGTTCGAAGAGCATGTAAACGTGCAGGCAGGACAATGGAAAGGTCAGCACGATTAAAAGCAAGAGCAAAAGTCACTGCGAAAACCAAGGCAAAAAGCAAAGCCAAACCGCTTGTCATTCGGTTATAAGCATGTCCATCTGATCCGTCCTTGTGAGTGTTTCAACCAATCAGATATTGTCTTGGGCGGGTCCTACGCCCAGTTTTCCTGTTCTTGCATGTAATTTGCATAATGTCCACATGATCACGTGCAGACAAAATCTTTAGAGTTTTAGTAAACACTTTAAGAAACCCACTTTCATAGTGTAAATATAGTGCATCCTACACAAATCTACATAATGTAGCTTTTCTTACTCTTTCACAGTATATGATGAATATATATTTAAGATTAAATTATTTAATAATTTATTATATTTATATATATATAAATGTAATATAACATAGGCCTAATGTAATATTATATATATTATAACAGGCTAATTATAGTTCTGATAAGTTGAGATATAACTTTTTGACACGAATATAAAGCTTTTTGTGTCTGTGTGGTTTCAGTTGTTTCAATTTTTTGCATACATTTTAGTAGGAAAGTTTTTCGTGAATCATAATTTGTTCGTTAGAACATTTGTACGCAGATTTGACGCACAAATTTGTGCGTACGCATGCTTATTGAATGAGACCCATTGTATTTAGTGCCTGGTGAAACTCTAGTTGGGACTGGATTTCTCTGTCTTATACAGCTGAATATGTTTTCAAGGCATTCTTGGGTAAACCTGCTGGTCAACACAAAGTGGGACAGTATGTCTTGTTGAATTGATAAAATTGTAGTTGTTGCCATGACGATTCCTTCTTACAGAGGCTTTCAGCTACCCGTTCGTCTAATCTTCAGCCCTTGGAAGAGTTGGATCATGTATAGAAGGAACTTGATGGCCTTTTGGTAATCCTCCATCTTGTGCCTGCTCAGTGCCATTACTGGGTGACGAGAGGACATGATGTCAAACCAGTGGTCCACCTGCTCTAGAAACCATGCTGTTGTCTGGTAAGAAGGGGGTCGTTATTCCTGTTCCACCATGCATTTCAAACCTGCACTTTTGCCTTGCTGAAGGCATTCATCACAAGGCCCACCTTAATTTTGTCAAAATGACTGGGCTGAAGGGTGTTTTGTGATTATATTTTCAGTGACATTCCCTCTTGAAAGTCCACCAAATCTTTCAATGGAACAATTGAAACTTCATTGGAGGAGGGGTTCTCCTTCTCCACTGTATCTGGTGGAATCATAGAAATCGGTCCACGAACTAGATGTGGAATATCTGGCATGAAGTATAGCCTCCTGTCTTATGTTGCTGGATGTGGGACAGATGTTTCATTGTGGTCCACTCCCTTCCACATTGCCTGATTAGGGCTGCCCATGTCAGTGGTGTCATGAACCACATGAAGCCCAATGGAGGCTGCTTTGTCAATAATGTCAATGATAATTGGCATGTATGTTGCCCCATTAGTGGATTTGCCACTGTAGAGGTAAGCCACTACTTGCTTCCATCTTGTTGTGCTCCCTGCCAACATAAAAACACATGCATGTGTTGCTGCCTCTGTGTGGCCAGGTGCTGTTCCCAGGTGCAGCTCCACACTCTGTGTGATTGCCATTTCATCCAGAGTCAGGGAAAGTCCATCCTTTCCCCTGTACTATTCTCCTTATACCTGCTTCCTCTGGGTAACATTCTTAGAAAATATGGCATATCATTCCATGGTTACGCCGACGACACTCAATTGTATCTACCACTCATCTCATCTAGCACTTTTGATTCACTTTTAGAATGTTTAAATGATATTAAAACTTAGATGGCGAAAAATGTTTTAATCCTGGCACCACACTCTTTAGCAAGAGACCTAGGTGTTTTAATCGATAACAACTTAAAAATGGACAAGCAGATACATTTGGAGTTTTTATAACCTGTGCTTGTTAGTTAAAGTCAAACCTTTTTTATCATATGCCGATTTCGAGAGACTAATTCATTCTTTTGTTTTATCGCGATTGGATTTCTGCAGCTCCCTGTATTTTGCTATCAATTCTGCATCCTTGGCCCGATTGCAATCCGTACAAAATGCCGCGGCGATGCTTTTAAAAAGGGCAAAGAAATATGACCCTGCTACCCCAATAGGGCTGCAACAACTAGTCGATAAAATCGATAATAATCGATAAGGAAAATCATCGATAACGATTCTCATTATCGATTAGTCGGGTCTGCCCTCTGTGCACTCTTCCACCAGTTGCACTGAATAACGCATTTTTATGGACAAATGAGCATTTAGAAATAGTGAAGTGGAAACAGAGTGAGCTGATGCGGGAAAGGTACATGATCCAAGTGCCCAAAACATGAGAAGTCTTTATTTTAAGCTTCAAGCGAATGCATTAGCGTTTAACATACCCTGTCATGCGCTTTGACAAATGTGTGTACGTCTGCGTTCATTTTACAGGTTATATCCACTGATCTATAGTAGTTACAGTAGTTATATCCTCATCTGTAAATGCTACTAATTCACGCGAGTATTTCCATTTTGCATGAAAGTGCGTCCTGACAGTCTGTGTTAAACTTCACTGAACGAGCGCCGGCATGGCGGACAGAACGCAGTCGAGAGGGAGCCAGTTAATATTCAGTGCAAAAAAACATTCATTTAGCTGAAATATCTGCTGTTGGACGCTAAATTTAGGTTTAAAAGTCAACATGTAATTCAAGTATTTTATGAGAGTAGTAACTGTAAAGGGATAACAGCATGTTATTAAATATAAATTTAAGACGTTTCTACAGGATGAAGAAATGACAGTAACTGTGTCCATAGAGAGTGTGTGTGTGTTACTGCAGAACATTTCTCTTATCTGGTAACACTGAGTTTGTGTTTTTCTTGTTTTTGTTTTTCTTTAATATCATTTTAATGTAGGGATTTAAACTCCTTTTGCTTAGTAACTTTTGCACATAATGTATAGTACAAACATACCCTTACGAAAATTAACCATGGTTCTATTAGAAAAAAAACATGTTTTTATTATAATAAAACCATATTTTTGCCGTATTGATTACCATTTGTATAACTACACAAATACCATATAGTTAAACTGTGGATTTGAAGCAAAACTATGGTTAATTTGTGGTTACCATTGAATAACTACAATAACCCTGTTATTTATCTGTTAATATTATTTTACTTTGTTTTATTCGATGTAAAACCATGGTTAATTTATGTAATGGTAGATATATTCACTATGTGTGTTTTCATACCATTCGGCTGACACATTTGTTTAAAGGACAGCATTGGGCAGGATGTGGAATAGTGTGTTTTATCAAAATAATCGTTAGTTGCAGCCCTATACCCCAATATAAGCCTCTCTACAATGGCTGCCAGTTCACCTTAGAACAAGGTTTAAAGTTCTATTATTAGTTTATAAATCTTTTACCAGGCCCCACCATATCTCGCAAACTTACTGCTTCCATATAATCCTAAAAGAACACTTTGTTCGTTTGCCCAGGACAACTCAGGTACATAAAGGTGACCTAAAGTACATAACTTTGCGGTAATAGGGCAAAGACTTTGGAATGAGTTACCTTTATCCATCAGGTCTGCCACATCTCTGCCGATATTTAAGAAGTTGCTGAAAGCCCATTTAATGATGGGAGCATATTGTCTAAACCATATGTTCTTAAATGTCGTTTTATAAAAAATACTTTGGTCAACTTCGGTTGTTCTTAATAGTGCTATATAAATAAAGAAACGAGAACAAGAATACTCCAAATTCACTAAAATTAGAACAAAATTAAGAACAAATTCACGTGCATACACACGTGTTGTTAATTAGCCATAGACTTTTTGTGAGTAGTTCTCCTATGCATACAAATATTATTAGTGAATGAGACCCAATATCATTTAGGCAGTTTCTTGTGACAGTGAAATCAGGAAGCTATCAGAAGGATGACAACAGCCTTTTGGCAGACTTTCTGAACACAAAGAAGACATTTGCCAGTCCTGCCTTTAGAGTGGACAAACTGATGGAACACAGAACTATTTCTGACCCCACAAAAACAGAGACCTGTCCTCTCTACCATCTTACGGGCTACAATGTAAATAAAGTAATCAGAAATTCCAACATTTGTGAAGAATGCAATTAGGAGCAAAGTATTTTACTCAAGCTGAAGGAATTCAAGCCAGGTGTGCTTTGTTATCCATCTTAAGAGGTCTGAAAGTCAAGTCAAGTAACCTTTATTTATATAGCGCTTTTTACAATGCCGATTGTTTCAAAGCAGCTTCAAAATCGAGGATCTGTTCATAACCAGGACCAGTGCCTCTTTCATAAAGCTCACAAATGCCATAGATTTGCTGTAGAGAGAGGCTAGGCTTTGGGACAACAGGCTTCCCTCATGCCATGATGTAAAAAAAAAAAAAATAGTTCTGTCAGATGATGGGCATCTTATAGAAGTAAAAAACAGACGAAAAGGGCCAAGAAGAACCAGCAAATCCAAGCAACATCTAGGCCTACAATCTTTGTTCTTTTTTTATGGTAACTATATATGCTAACTACATATGGTAACATTTTATATAACATTAAAACATTAAATAAAATAATAATTTAATAATTGTAAATATTTAAAAGTTTGCGTATGTTATCAATGTACGTTACGTTTCTTGTAGGCTATTCTACGAGTTGAGGTGATGGCGGGCTGATGGCATATTTAAGGTTAAAAAATGATTAATTATGGATGATGATGCTCCAGGTCATGCTAAAAAGAAAAAAGACATTACTCTTCACAAATGACAAAGATAAAGTTGTATGGCTCATCTGTGGAGCTAACATAGCGTTAGTCAAGAGACACAACGCAGCAAGACATTTCACCACAACCCAAAGACCTTTAATGGCCATTATCCACCAGGTACATCACTGAGAAAAGAAAAAGTTGAAAACAACATTAACCCTCTGGGGTCGACGAATGCACCAGTGTGTTTTGGCGAATTTTTTCCACAAAATCTACTTAAAGTGATGTTGAAATTGTTTTGCTGACGCTGACTGAACAGTGCAGGTATTTTCAAAATGATATATAAAATTTTTCAGTTTTTTTTTGTTGTTGTTCACAAGGTGATGCTTCAATTGGTAAAGGAGTGACATGACATGTCTTCAATAATGATGAATAAACTCAAATCTGGATAAGTAAAAGTAAGTAAAATTCTGAGATGAGCAAAAACGAATCTACAAATCCTTACTGGGGGTTTACAAGAGGAAATATCCTCTTTGCTGTGCTTGGAAGACTGCCCCGATCTTGATCATAGAGAGACTATTGCACTGTTGGGTGCTATTGGATTAAATTATAAAGTCATATTGTATACTGAAACTGTACTGTTGATCTGTTTTTGTTTTTCAGTTATGCCATGACAGGAAGCTATCAGAGGAAGAAAAAACACAAGTACTCAATCTCTGTCTTGTCTGGGACCTTCCTGGTCCAACAAGGACAACAAAGTGTGGCTCTTCCAAAACCTTCTAATGCATGCGGTAGAGACATTTTATGCATGGCTTAATTACTTGGCAGGGTTTCAACATTGAGTGCGTTTACATGCAGGTTCTTAAGCCACTTATGCTTAATAAGCCGACAACGCAAGTGGTCGTGTAAACTCTGTAACCCGTTTTCTTTTAACGGAGTAAGGTCATAAACCACTTAAGCATAAACCGGTCGACACAGGTAGTTTTTTGCCTCTTAGCCCAATTTCGCGCGGCATGTAAACGCATTAACCTGCTTTCTGTGGCCTTATTGAAGTGCGCATGTGTGTTACGTGACAGGAACGCATCCTTATTGCAGATTTAAACACATCCAGGCAGAGCGAGCGTTTTGCAGGAAAGAAAGAAGGAAATATCACAAACGCATAATCTTTCATGACCCAGAAAATGTGTTCTCATTTCATGCAGCAGAAGTAGAAGTGGTTCAGTCAAAACGCTGCATCTGTAACTGCACGAGAGTATAACATATGAGCTGGAAGTTCCCACTGACATGTTGCAAGCTTTATTTAACATTACAACTGACATAACATAGAGTCAGATACGCAAATGATTATATTTTGACGTCACTACAGGCAAATAACCCGATTTATTAATAAAGTCATGTAAACGCGGTTTACTTGCGTTGTCAGGTTACTGATGTGCATGTAAACGGGGAAAACTGGTTATTTCAATAAGCTGATATTTGTGAGTTATCAGTTTACTGGTGTGCGTGTGAACATGCTCATGGTTCCAAAAACACCATGTTATTAACAGAAGTTTGTGAATCGATTAGAATTATTAGAAGACAGAATCGCGATTGTGAATCGTGGCAAAGACACAATTACATCTCGGGAAAAGCAGAAATTCTTTTACCGTGAATACTGATGGAAGCGGCCGAAAGGTTTTTTTTTTTAGGTAGCTTAGAAATTTGTTAGGAAAAGATTTTAGCATTGTAGAATTGCTTCGAGCAGCATGTGGAGCCATGTAGATTGTAGACAGCATGAATGGGCGGGCGGGGCGAACTGCCGGAAATGCCGTCCGTGCTGATAAACTGTCAACAAACGAGGTAAGACTGCTGCGTATATATACCTCTTATTGTTGATTCGCTGAGTGCTCTCCACTTGTGTCAATTATCTGAACGTGCTCCTCCCGAACCTTGTTAATAAAACATCATATAGTGCAAGTGAGATGCCCCTACCCCAAGGTAAGTTCCAAAAATAACTGTCAAATGTATTACTTTTAACAACTAGTAATTTATTCTTCTTCCCTTATGAAACTGGATTTTCTTCTGAAAAGGTTTCAATAGAATGAAATAATAAAATTAAAATGAAACAAACAAGTTCTCTGAAATTTCACACTTGGTAAACCTTCAAATGTTCAACAATTTCAAAACAGGACACAAACTGATTTACAAATAAAACTCTTGACTTAGGCTGTTTACACTTGGCATTAACATGCGATCACCGTGATCCGATCAAGCAGATCGGATCATTAGCAAATCAGGACACGGCGCGTTTACATTTGTTCACATTAAGTGGCCTAGTATATGGATAACAGATCGGAATTCTGTTTCCCGCAAAATATTTAAATTAGGTCTGTGGTGCTTGAAAGGCAGAAATTTCAAATGGCTTCATAGCTTAAAACAACTTTCACTTTAGCCTCTATCAATGGCAGTGCACACAGCACGGAATTTTTGTGATTTACTCAACAAAAGTAACGTTACAATCGATTACAAATAGTGTACTAATCTACTTATTTAAGTTTCCCAACATTAATCTTGTATGATAAAAAGATTCATTATTCCGACGCATTTCATGATTGAAGAAGCGCACAAGCATTTAAATTGTATGTGTAATAGCAGTAAAACACGTGCAGGATCTGAACACCTTTGTATTAAAGAAATTAAAGAACGCACATCACATTAAAGATCATTAATTAGAACTAAACAAGAGTGGGCTATACAACACCAGATTAAGAGTAAAGATGATGCAAATTAAACAATGTCCCATTGCTTTCTCACTCACTTTACTTTCCGATGCAATCTCCAGTCTAAGATCAAATTAAGTTTAAATGAAGGAATACTTCCTGAGTTGATCATATAAAAATAACTGGGTTGATCATATTAAAAAAAGTCACGTCATCCGGGTTTAAGGTTATAGTGTGCAATGACTATATTGACAGAAATGGGAGATTAATAAACATGCTGAAACAATAAAACATACATTTAAAGAAAAAAATGCAAAGTGTATTCTCTTCATTAAGATCTCATAACTGTGATTGTACAGGTGATCGCCTCATTCAGATAATGTTGTGCAATTAAAACAAAAAATGACACGGTGGGCTATCATGTAAGTCTAAATAAACTGTTTTAAAGATTGACGTTTATTGTAAAGTTCAGATAAGTTTAATTTTCTGTCAAAACTGCATCTGTCCATTATTTTCTGACAGCCACACGGAGAGAGTGGGTGGGGATTTATATGCCGTCGCCCTCTGAATGTAGTTCAGGTCGTTGTCATGCTGGAAGACCCAGCCACGACCCATCTTCAATGCTCTTACTGAGGGAAGGAGGTTGTTGGCCAAGATCTCGCGATACATGGCCCCATCCATCCTCTCCTCAATACGGTGCAGTCGTCCTGTCCCCTTTGCAGAAAAGCATCCCCAAAGAATGATGTTTCCACCTCCATGCTTCACGGTTGGGATGGTGTTCTTGGGGTTGTACTCATCCTTCTTCTTCCTCCAAACACGGCGAGTGGAGTTTAGACCAAAAAGCTCTATTTTTGTCTCATCAGAGCACATGACCTTCTCCCATTCCTCCTCTGGATCATCCAGATGGCCATTGGCAAACTTCAGACGGGCCTGGACATGCGCTGGCTTGAGCAGGGGGACCTTGCGTGCGCTGCAGGATTTTAATCCATGACGGCGTAGTGTGTTACTAATGGTTTTCTTTGAGACTGTGGTCCCAGCTCTCTTCAGGTCATTGACCAGGTCCTGCCGTGTAGTTCTGGGCTGATGCCGTGTAGTTCTGGGCTGATCCCTCACCTTCCTCATGATCATTGATGCCCCACGAGGTGAGATTTTGCATGGTGCCCCAGACCGAGGGAGATTGACCGTCATCTTGAACTTCTTCCATTTTCTTATAATTGCGCCAACAGTTGTTGCCTTCTCACCAAGCTGCTTGCCTATTGTCCTGTAGCCCATCCCAGCCTTGTGCAGGTCTACAATTTTATCCCTGATGTCCTTACACAGCTCTCTGGTCTTGGCCATTGTGGAGAGGTTGGAGTCTGTTTGATTGAGTGTGTGGACAGGTTTCTTTTATACAGGTAACGAGTTCAAACAGGTGCAGTTAATACAGGTAATGAGTGGAGAACAGGAGGGCTTCTTAAAGAAAAACTAACAGGTCTGTGAGAGCCGGAATTCTTACTGGTTGGTAGGTGATCAAATACTTATGTCATGCAATAAAATGCAAATTAATTATTTAAAAATCATACAATGTGATTTTCTGGATTTTTCACAGTTGAAGTGTACCTATGATAAAAATTACAGACTTCTACATGCTTTGTAAGTAGGAAAACCTGCAAAATCGGCAGTGTATCAAATACTTGTTCTCCCCACTGTAGAAGCCTGGATTTATTCAAATATTTTTTGGGGAAATTCTTTTTCATGGCCTTCATTTCCTTAACTGTTCAGTCCCTCACACTCAGATTTCTTGTCAAATTTTTTTGTACAGTCCTTCAAGCTCTTTCCCGTTTTAGATGTGTTGTGTGTTTTTTGCGGCATTCACACTGAAAACCAATGCTGCCGCTCAGTCTTTTTGCCACTCAGTGGGCGTAACCGCAGTCACAGCGGCTGACAGTGACTTCAAGCGCATACCCTCTATTGATAAAACACCTGGAGGAGAGAAATGAGGCTAAAGAAGATGCAGAAATGGGCGCTGATTGAGATGGAGAGAGTCTCAGCAGGGAGTTCTTCAGAGCCTGAAGGCAGGGCAACTTATGTAGGACCAGGCTCAAATTTACCTAGCCCCGGTTTGCCCGAGAAGTCATGAATAAACATTGTCAAGCCATGACCGGGATCTTTTATCGCTGAGACCGCTCCATCTTTCAGTTTCAAATGATCTGCAAATCCAGTGTCAAACTGGGCCTTGTTTACAAAACATTCGTCACCCAAAGGCCAGGAACAAACAAACACACTCGCACAACTCTTTTGCTGCCCTGGAAAAACAAACTGCATCCACTGTTCCCTTAATGCTGGATTCTTTGGGAAGCTGAACAAGGTTATCTTTCCCTCACAACCAAAAACACACTTCTTTGGTGATTTTGTGGTCTAAAAACAAAATAACAAATCTTTCTCGAGCAAGTCCTGTGCAGTGCTGCCGACGACTTCCGAAACCCGAACGAAGCACGTTGATGGGCCTGCTCTTATTCTCGCTCTGGTTGATGTGTGTGTGTGTGTGTGCTCTTCCGGGAGAAGTGCCCATACAAGGAATTTCATTATGCATGACGATCAGAACTTACAGTGTGAGCACATAAATCGTGAGCTTTAGCTTTACATTGCATGCAATCTACTCGTACAGTGCGAGTTGGTAATCTTGCTGAAATCGCAGTGTATTCCTGCTTTAACAGTTCTTAATAACTAAATAACAGATCAGAGTGTTATATCTGTTTAATCTTCTAACACCTAAATCTGTCAAAATGTTTTGTTCAAAGGCAACGAAAGAGTTTCTTTGAGGCTTGAAGATATGTGCCGAACAGAGTGCAAGGATTTTCCAGGTGTATCTAATTAGTTTAATTGAAGTGGCATTAATTCGTTAATGCTGTCAACAGTTAAGAATCTTTGTTCAAAATAAATTTCAGATAGTTTACAAGATATGTGATATTTACAGAGTAGGCTACACGACATGCTGGAAATATAGAGAGAGTACAACGGTGCTAAAGACACAGCTTAAGAAAAATGTGCTTTTCACTACTCCCATAGTGTATAATTGCAGAAAAATTATATAGTATATTTTTTTTTTATTGAACATTGATGGAGCAACAGATTTTGTTTGAAAATAAATCATAAAAGTTGGTTTGTTTGTTTAAAAATCTTATAAATGTACGAGGTGGAAAGGTAGGCCTTGGCTCACCAGCATGGGACAAAAGACAAACTATTGATAAAAATACTTCAGCTAAAATAATGTTTTTAATAATATCTAAGTTAATACTTGTTCAAAACAACCACTTTAGCAAAGTTTGTATTTTTTTCTTATTTTTTTATTTTGATAAATTAAATAATTTATTTTTGTTCAATAAATATACTGTCATTAAAATTATTTAAAAAAAAGTACAGATTCTGAAAGCTTCACATGAGATCCCATAATAATTTAATATAGATTTATATTAGTAACAAATAAATATATTTTATCATATAATATGATTAATATATTTTTTAAATATGATGGTCTCATTATAAATATGCTGATTATCTCTAAGGTGGACATCTAACTTGATCTACGTTATTTATCTGAATCTAACCATGTCATGTCAACAAATGGAAAAGTAAGCCAGCTGTTTATTATTACCATGTTAATTATTGCGCCTTTCGCCTCAACAGCAGATGCGCTTTTTACCCCAAATACCAAAAAAACTGTTGCTTTAATTACCTTGAACAAAACTGAAAAACATTAACAAGACCAACATTAGCAAGTCTCAAAATATAGTCAATCATTTTAGTGATTCTCATTTGCTACATAAATCTACAACATTTTAAAAACATTAAATATTAGATCAAGGGATCAGTCAAATTTCCACATGCATCATCAAAAGTATGTGATGGAATTTTTAATTAATCACACCTAACATTTATTTTTCTTGCAGGATTAACATTTTATATGCTTTTGAAACCTAAATGTCCCCAAACTCTGGGCCAAAGTCAGTGCATGTCTGAATATAACAAAAGGAGAAATGAAACTAGACAGATATCTAAATTTATAAACTCACGACTTTGAGTAACAAGGTGAAGTATTCAAGAAATCCAGATTTGTTTTTTTACCTAGTAACAAAGGGGTTTGCTGAAAAAAAAAAATATGAAGACATATTGTAGGAAAATATTGTAATGAATCGTCACCTTTGCTATGCTCCTATTCTATAAAAACTGTTGTATTCTTTTTGCAGGTGGGATTCTCTCTGAAATTTGTCTGAGATCCTCTGGCTGTGATTAAAGCATATTCAAAGGCATTGTCTGGAGTCTGGTTACTGCTGCGCAGCAGGTTAGCGGAACAGTAGAGCTCTTATTTCTAGGGCTGGTCCGAATACCATTTTTTGAGTTTCGAAGCTTCGGTAGTAATCAGCACCGAATATTCGAAGCTTTGGAGGGAGGGGGCTGAACATATTCTTCTCTCTAATAAAGGCAGGATCTGGAGAAGCGGCACGCCTCACGCGGGCAGGGCTTATATGCTCCGAGAACGGACACTGCACTAGTGATACAAAACACACAGGTCTGTTACGTCCCAGTAACAAGCTCCTATATTTTGCAGTAGATTCATTTAGATTGATAATAACAGGTAATAGGCTTGCTGCGATAGTCGGTGTTACCGTGTTCAGGCATAACACCTGTTATATCACTTGTCCACCGTGGCACCGCCACCACCGTCGTTTTGATATTTTATAATAGTAAAAATTTTAGTTCAGTTAGAGAACAGATTAACTACAATTAAAAACTGAACGTGCAAGCGTGAGCCGAACGAGAGTCGCAGCACAGACCAGCAGCAGGAGTAAGAAGCTGAATGACAAGATGATCGTGGAAGATTTGGTTTCAAAGCGAAATGTAAAAGTGCCTATTTAAGGGAATTTGTCATTGTACTGTTTTGTTGTTGTGTTTTTCATTAAGAATAATAGGCTAATGAACCCACCATTCAAGCAACCTGCCCCCGATTTGGCAAACCGAAAGTAAAATGCGCACGGCCGCACTGTCATTCGTTCATGGCCGCACAGTGCACAAGCACTGTGACTGTAATGTGACGGTGAGGGAAATTTTCTCACCGTCACATCCCTAACGGGTAAAAAGGTTAATATATTTTGATTCTATTATTCTATTTTCCACAATGTCAAACGAACGCAGCTTACCCCAAAATGCAAGCTCAGGCATGCGCTTCCATATAAGCTCATGCAGTTGTGCGCTCTAGACAGAGAATACTCAGTTGCAGGGAACACTTAGGCTAAGAAGAAGCAAATATATTTAAGTATAACGATGTTGGGTTCCTATTCAACTGTCCATCCTATTAAAAACAGCTAGGCTATAAGATAATTGTAAAAAAAAAAAAAAAAAGAGCATTGTATTTCGCCAGATTTTATAGTGTAAACATATGCAAGTGCGAATGAGAACCGTTTTGAGGGGGATGTCAGGTGCGCGTGAAAAGAAACACAAAAAAACGAATATTCGAATCCCAAAATTGAAAATCGAATACCAACACATTGAACGAATATTCGAATATTCTGCTCCAGCCCTACTTATTTCCCAAGTGATAGTGTGAAAAGAGACGAGACGTTGTTTGACTTAGTGTGGGTTCAATGCAGTCAGGTAACTATAATTCTTAGGCTTCATGCGGTCAGAGTAGCTCCACTTAGGTGTCAACCAACGTGGTCAGAGGTGAAGTCACCCGAGTATAATTTTGCAGGTGTCAGGGAAACTTTTAAGTCAGGTGCGTAGGGGAATTTCTACCACAAATGGTTGTTAAGAAAAGTGCTGAACTGCAAAAGAGAATAAAGTCAAATGCGCCTTTTACCCTGGTGCACTTAAAGCAGAAAGTATACTTTGTTTTTCAGTTGAACGCACAGCCTTGCACAACATGCGCAGTTTTGAGCAATCTCTCACTGCGAGTTACAACCCATGTAAATACTGCAAAAAAAATTAAATGTGCATCTGGCTGTGCGCATACTCTTCTGATGATGGAATTCGGGAGCAAATTACAGTTTGTTTGTTTTTAATTGCTTTGGTGCAATTTTCACAAGCAATTGGTACATTTTCAAAACTCTAAAAGTACTAATATAACAGATCATCAAAAGTGCACTTTTTTTCAAAGCATATTTTCAATTGTGTTAGTACAATACAAAAAAAATCAAGAATACAAAAATCAAATGACAAGTGTTTCATCTATATAAATGTTTCATTCACAGTATCTGCCTTTCATAAAGCAATTACTATCAAACTTTTGATTTGCATCTCTTCTCGTTCAGTTTAAAACATTTGTCTATTATTTAATCCAACTGAATTAATGGTTAATCAATGAATCATTTGGTGCACCTATAGATTTCTGTAGATATTGAGTCTATAGACATAGTTTCTATAGAACCTGTTTGCAATTTCCGATATGGATTAACAAATGTAATGAATTCTTTTTACACAAGTGATTTATCTTAGATGATTATCTTAGATGTTCAAAGTGTGGGTGTGTGTGTATGTATGTGTGAGTGAGTGTCTGTCTAGGAACGTCATCTGATTGGTTCCTGCAGACTGATTGATGCTATGTCCTGATTGGTGCACAGTACTTTAAAAAGCACATCATCACTTCCTCTACAGAGAGATCTTGTGTTCAGGGCTTGACATTAACTTTTTTGCGCACCAGCCACTTTGGCTAGTGGTTTTCCAAAGTTAATAGCCACTCAGCATTTTCACTGGGAAATTTGTTGTTGGCTATATGTGAATGACCACTTTAAACACCCAAATCAAGTCCACATGAAACGTATAACATGACAGGTCATCAAATATGCCTATTTAGCTCTGATAAAGTTGTGTGTAAAGCTCCTTAATCTAGACAGAGAAACACTAACAGTTGCTTGTCTGAATGTTTTGGTGTAAATATAATTTATTCTCAAGCAATATTCTCATCAGTGGTCTATCAGCTATGACATATTTAAATCCAGCCTATTTTGTGTATGAGCCCAGTAGCATAGCGAAATACATATCCATATTTTCATGTGATTTCACAGTTTATTTTATTAAATATCAAAAATCGAAAAGGTGTGCATCATACCTGACACCTAGATGAACACTTTACACTTAGTTTTATGACTGTAAGTCATTCTCTTCAACTATTGAAGTTAGAAACGTGTACCAATGTCGTATGTAACTTTAGAGATGGTCCCTAAATTTGCAAATATCGAACGTCCAACACAAAGCCAACTTTATGCCAGTCTCATCAGATGCGCTGTGGTTCTGCTGTACTCAAACTTTGTTTGAAACTATTTTCGCTGCTGAAATAGAACAAAAACAGTCAATCGAGTGAGAGCGCGCTCTGAACAAAACTCTGGCATCTAATAATCTGAATGCCTCTGATTATTAGACATTGCATTCATAAGCTCAACAGAATCGCGTGTGAATGGTTATAATGCACAACACGATTATAACAGATGGCTTTTGAGAAGACTACAATAAAATTCAACCCGCCAAAGTGGCTAGTGGGAGTGACAGTGTTATACGCCACTGCAAATGGCGGGTGTTAATGTCAAGCCCTGCTTGTGTTTGAGCAGAGATTTTTGATTGTGTGTGTTAGGAAAGTTTGAGTGTTAAGAGAATTAGATACTTTGTGTACTGCTTGTTTGTTTGAATTGAATACTGTTTGTATCTGAGAAACTTTGTTATATTTGACCCCATTGCCTATTTTCTGAGGTTTTGGATTGCCCTTTCAATTTTTGTTTCCCTGGTTGTAAATATATTGTAAATACTAAGTATTTGAGAAAGTAGGGAGTCTGATGCCACTTTTGTTTGATCTCTGTTTTTGGTTAGGGAGTTAGGTTTGTAGGATTATATTTTTATTTTCTTTTTGGGTTAGGGCTTATGAAATAGGTTTAAAAAAGGACGTTTTGTTTATTTTTGCCCAGTCAGCTCCTGAATCAAGAATCCCAAATTACTTAAATAAATGTATCATTGTTCAAATTCACTTTCTTTCATGTTGCATCCTTTCCCCTGGACGGGGTGTAACAACAGGTCTCCCTTCCTGGCTCATCAGGGATGGCGCCAAGTTCGCCCGGTTTCAGGCTTTGAGTCTAAAAATCCATGTTCCCAAGGGGTAATGTGATCAGATTTCTTGACTTGATTGATGACTCTGGCAGCAGAATTTTGTACATATTGTAGTCTAGCGATTTGTTCTAGCGGGCAGCCCAATAAGAAGTGAATTACAGTAGTCGAGGCGTGAGGTTATTAAAGCATTGATTAGAGTTTCGGTGTCTTTAGTGCTGAGAGCAGGTCGCAGTCGGGCAATGTTACGAAGGTGGTAGAATGCAGTCTTGGTAATAAAACTTATATGAGCTTGAAATGTAAGTGAAGAGTCAAACGTTACACCCAGATTTTTAACAGTGTGAGATGGAATTAATGTGGCCCCATCAATAGGTAGACTCAATTCAGACTTTTTCAAAAGGGATGGTGGACCGAAAACAGTAACCTCAGTTTTATCGTTATTACATTTAAGAAAGTTTCTATGTAACCAGATTTTAATCTGGTATTCAAAGAGTCCAGGGGGAGAGCAGAGACGGAGCGGGCTGATATGTAAATTTGCAAGTCAGCAACATAACAATGATAGCTGAGACCATGACTACGGATAATGTGACCTAGAGGTAACAGATAAATATTAAACAGAAGTGGTCCAAGAACAGAGCCTTGAGGAACACCCTGAGAGAGAGAACACGGAGAAGATTTGTAGTTATGAATGGTAATAAAAAATGTTGAACAACAGTAATCTGGGGCCATCGTCGATCCTTGACACTTAAGGGGTTAATGGAGTCTGAGAATGACAGAGGATCAACAGATTTAACATTGCGATAATTAATAGTAGTTTTGAGAAGAGGTTCAGGAAGAGGAAAGTCAAATCTAACCATTATCAGTTTATGATCAGAGATACCAGTCTGAGATCCAGAGACAGAGACGTTATTAATTCCTGAAGTGCAAACAAGATTAAGCGTGTGACCACGGCAGTGAGTAGGAAAATCCACATGTTGTACAAGACTGAAATCGTCCAAAGTTAATGTAAGGTTGCTGGTATTAGAGCAGACAGTGTCAAAATGGATATTGAAATCACCAAGCAGCATAACATGGGAGGATACAGTATAGCCAAAGTGAGAAGTTCATTGAGTTCAGAGAAGTCTGACAGAGACTTAGGAGGACGATATATTAATATGATCAGCAGAGTGGTGCGAGCAAGCACTTTAAAAGCCATGTATTCAAAAGATTTTGCATTATGGAATTCAGTCATGACAATTTTCATAGTATCACGATAGACAACAGCTAGGCCACCACCCCTACCACAGAGACGTGGCTTAGACAAATATTTATAAACAGATGGAGTAAGAAGGTTTAGATGAAAGTAGTCATGTGGTGACTGCCAGGTTTCTGTGAGAAGCAACATGTCCAGTTGAGTATCAGTAATTATAGCGGTGACAATTCTCCCTGGCCAGGGACCTTAATCAGTATCTCTCAAATGACATGAAGACGAAGTCCTGTGAACAACAGATCTACTGGTCCAGATAGACGGAATACAGTGCACGGTAGTGTGATATTCATCACGCAAATGCCTGGTAGAGCGATGGACGTAGCGTGGTCGGCTAAGAATCCCCAGCGAGCGACAATACTCATAAATCCCAGAGTCAAGACGTGGATGGCAGCTTATGGTCCGCAAGACAGATGATGAGTAAGTTAATGACATGCTGTAGATGCCACTAACGACGAGGGAAAGAAAAACAAACTTTTTGGCCAGCATTATCCGACGCATTGTCACTCATAAAACAGCTGAGCTGGGCAGTGAACACACCCACAACTTCAGCCGGAGGAGCAACGACGCCGTCCGCAAACAGCAACACCGTCAGCAGAGAGAGTGGAGACCGACTCAGCCAGAGGTGTCGGACGATCAAAGGGTCAGCAGGAAAAGCCGCACATTAATGAGACAGCCAGAGAGAGTGGAGACTCACTCACCAACAGTGACGAGGCGGCCAACAGGCAGACCATAATCCAGCAGACACAGCGAAGGCTCGCGGCAGGTGAGATGGAGAGTGGCAAAGTTGCGGGAGAATCCCGATGGTTGGAAAACAGGATAATCTCAGCCGGCCAAAAGGTAATCCAAAAGACAACAAAGTGGGAGAGACTCGAACAAACGAAGACGGGCAAAACAACACTTGGTGTTCACAGCGTGAAGCGGCAGCCAGATGCGCACAGCGTTCTCACACCGGAACCGGAAGAATGCTTTGCCGGACGCGTAGCAACACCCCTGCAACATCATGGCGACAGATGGTGAGGCGGACGGAGGATGCAGAGCGGGCTGATCGAGTCGCTGGGAAATCCGGATGAATTCAGGGGGTGAAGAAGTGGTGACGGGTGCTTGGAATGATTGACAAAGTGCTTGCACCAGCTCAGCAAATGGATTCAGGGGTGGATTACTGAGACTGAAGAGGATTTAAGATTGGATAGTAACAGTCAAGTCTCCTTTATTTATATAGCACTTTTACTACTAAAACTAAATGTGATCTGGTGATTTCAATGATGTTTTAGCTTTCACTTTTGTAGTGATTTTACTTCGTTTATCCAAGGACGCTAAGTAAGGTAGTGATTGGTGCTCACGTCACCGATGACGTTGTCATTTTTGGATCACACGTCACTTAAGGTGTGGTTATGAGTACATCAGATGACCACCTTCCCCCTCTCTTAGTTTGGGACACTAGTCAAGGTCTTTTACCTTAGCCTCCTGTCTGGAGTGTTATCATACAGCTGTCCAATCATTTAGAATGAATGTAAAGTGGGGAGAGTTGGTCAGCTGATTTATCTGAAGGATTGGTGAGATTGCTAACTTGTAGAGCCTCTTCTGTATTATCAGCACAAGGAAAACAATTGTAATAAAAATAAATTTTATTAACAAAAGACAAACAAGAATAACTAACACAACTACTAAATGAATACAATGAATGATAAAGGAATAAAGTGCACGATGCATAAAATACATGTGATTAAGTTGAGTGTGGCTATAGAAGAGTTGCGTTATCTTATGGAAAGATATACTGTTGTTTCTCTGAAACTAAGATGAAGAACCTTATTATGCATCAAACAAATAAACGAAAGATGTGGATGCTGATCTCCTGGAGCACCAAAGGGTCCTATAATCTGGAACACGCAGACGAAGGAACCTTCAAGTGAAGGTTTGCTCTCCTGAGCTTAACCTTGTTGCAAATGTCTTTGTGTGTCATCTGCCTCTCTGGGCCAGACACTCAGGACCTGGTCAATGGAGGTCCTTTTGTCTCTCTGGCATGGAGACTCGGGATGTGCTGTAGTCGTCACTGTCTCACTGGACTAAAACTCTGAACGTAGTGTTTGTTAATGTCTCTTTCCTCACAGGCTGGAGGCTCAGAACGTGGTTGTATCTGTTGCTGCCTCACAAGCTGTAGACTCAGATCCCCAGATCTTTTGTTGTCTCTCTGGATGAACCAGAGGCTCAGAATGTTACGGTGTATCTGTTATGTCTTACCCTTACAGGACAGACTCAGAACTTGTTGATCTGTTTCAGTCTCATCCTTGCAGGACAGACTCAGAACAAGGTCTGTTGAAAGGGTACCTTTATCCCTTTCCAATGAGGAGGAGATTGCAATTTGGCACTTCTCTATTCCAGTGTTGCGATTGGCTGCTGGCATCAGAGGGGGCACACAGTGTGGCCCACCCTTCTTTCCCCTATCTGCATAATGTACACAGTTAGAATTCTTTAAAGTGTCTTTAAAGTTTACCAATGCATTTCTCTCTTTCCAAACCACCATCAGAATACCCTTGACAATATTCTAAACAAATAGACACCAAACATGATAGAAAAATATTGAACTGTCATGCGTTCATTCATTTGTCCATTAACAGTTGAATTTGTGTAAGATGTTGATGTGTACAAATAGCTGTCACTGAGAATACTTATTTCTCTGAATAAGTATGAAATGGATGTGTGTACTTTACATCAGTCCTAAGGTTTCCAAACATAGTTATGATTGGATTTGGATGGATCATTGTGGTCTTTCTTTGTTTTACCCACTACTGCTGAGGTCCTGAGGAATTTTTATGGCAGTCACAGACCAGGACATTAGGGATTAGTCTCTAGATGGGTGAAGGGCAGAAACTGCATGTGGACCAATGGGAAGTCCTGTCCTTCCTGTGCTTGGTACCAGAGGTCTTCTTCTTGCCCTCTAAGAGGTGTCTGGCTGTTGTCCTAGCATCTTTATCTGATGGCGTTGGACAGTTTGTTTGTATTAGTCCACCAAGATCCAATCAAAATGTAGCAAACCTTTGTCGACTGTTACCGGGAAGAGAGGGGCCCGTCCATAAACTGGGCCCTGGAACGTGCTGTCCACTACACTTTAAAGGTGTGGTATGCAGGATTGAAATGGGTACTGCAGTCCAAATTCAAAATATTGGAGAGCGTTGTTTCCCCCGCCCCCTCCTCCTCCTCAGACTTTTTTTTAGGTTGCCAGCTTGAGGACACAACAGGAGTGAGCGCAATTAACAATGAAAGCACACTGTAATTTGATGAGTTGATTTATCCACATTTTAACCCCTAGAGGACTGCACAGTTTTGGGACCCTTTAGAAGTTTTGACATGCTCTGACATTTGTGCTTTTTTCAGTTGCTTATAAACATATTAATGGCAAAAGTGTCATTACACTGTATTCAGCACAAACTGGGCTACCATAATAGGTGAGCAACATGTATGTAAATGCTTGTATTTTTGAGAGAATAATGTTTATGCATGGTTTTTGAAAAAACAAAAAATGCAAGTCACTGAAATAAGCCCACAAAACACACAATAGATATGTGTCCACAATACTTTTGACTAATGGGTGTTGTTGCCTAGAGTTTTTGCTTCAAACTGATGTGAGAATCATTGTGCCTGCTCATTCACATAAAACAATATATGTGAGAGGGAGCTAAGGAACAGGACAATAGAAATATATTTTGTTGTAGTTTTAGAATATAGTTAACAACATAAAGTGAGAACCAAAGGCACATTACAAAGGCCTATTATATTTAAAATTATCAAAAGATTTGACATTACTATTTTTAATGTTTTTGAAAGAAGTCTCATACAAAAAAACAAAAAACAGTAATATCCTTACAGTAATAACGTTGAACACAACACAATACAAATAACTGAATAATTGGTAATGATGAATGTTATAATTAAAATATTTGGGATTTAAAACAACATAATGCAATTATGTTTTCATAGAGTATAGGGTGAATTCAGGTTGATTGGGACACTTTTTTCCCAGTCATTTCAATGGCAAAACATTTCTGAATCATTTGATTTTGTAAACTATCCAATACACACAATACTTAAATATCATGCAATGCATGATCACGCCGGCACCTATTATAGGCTATTGTCTGTTATATTTGCTGCTTATTAAATCCAGGCAATTGGCTGATGAAACATTGATTAAAATTAAGATACAATTTATACAAAACAAAACTTAATGGAGTGGGTCAGACATGATTTTGACCACTTCATGTCTTCTGACATATTGCGCATCTTATGATGTGTCCTTTCTTACACCATTTCAATTTCAACATTTCATTACTTTTCATAATCAACATAGATTAAATAAAAAAATAACATTAGGCTATACTATTTAAACATAAATATGAAACAAAATACGTTTTAATGGCTACAACAAGTAGCCTATTGTACACAAAACTTATAGCATCTGAGCAGAAATTTGCGAACAAAGGCTTTATTGATGTGACACTAGGATATTTTACAGTAAACGCTTCATAATCTGTCCAAAACAGGCCAAAGAAAGCCAAAGACATTTTATGTTGTAGCAGGATTCATATTTAAACGGTCTTTTGCAGTTTACTATTCACAGACACTAACAGAATAAACTTAACTCAATCCTCGGGCTGGATCCGTTGCTGTTTGAAATTTAACAGCTTTTCTTCTGAGGTAAATTATTCCAGAATTATTCCAGGAATAATTAAAACCTGACATTTCATCGTTTCTTTAGACATATGTCTCATGTTTGTGTGACAAGTATTCACTAAGTTACAGTTCATTTTCTGCAGAGTATCAGATTGGACTTCTTTGACGGAGAGGCTGCAGATCGCACATCATGTTTGTTTTCTTTATTTTGCAAAAAGCACAACATTTTTGTTTTTATTGTGAGTGTACACAAATAAATGTAGATACTTAACAGATTATAATGATGTATAACACTTGCCTGAATGATAAAAATCGACAGGGTTATTTGAGTCTCTTTGGCACTGATAAGAAAAAAAATTGAGGCGGTCGCGCCGGCATGATCTTCAACCTCTAGGGGTTAATATGCTCTCGTTCATAGAGACTTTTTAGGTCAAGTAGAATCTCTGATCTCTTACCCAGTTTGTTTGCTGGCTATATGGTTGCTATGTTGTTTTTGCGCGTCACTCTAGCATTTGAACGTCCGTGTTTACCACTGTATGCGCGTTGTTGTAAATCTGTTCATCATATAAACCATCGTGACTCTTCAGAAGATCGACCATCCATGAATGCAACAAACACCCACACAAATGCCAGCTTCACAAAGAAGATTACTATTAGCAGATAACACAAGCAATTACCAATCACTATTAGCGTCTACAAAATCAACAACCAAGCATGGGAAACGCCAATACCCCTTGTACAGAGCAAGGTTATTTTCGTAAACTAAAACTATTAGGTCAAAAAACATTTTCGTAAACTGAAATAGTTAAAAAAATCATAAATGAAAAACTAAACGAAACTAACAACAGTTACTGAAAAACTAACTGAATTAAAATAATAATTAGCAAAAATAAAATATTTTCGTAATTAATAAGCTCTTTGCTGTGGCGGAAAAAAATGACCTGTGGCTGTTTAGGGAAATGTCGGCGCTTCATGCGCGTGAAGTTAGCTGAGGCGATTAGCCGCTGTCCTGTGACGCTCTCAGTGAAGGACCGAAACGTAGAACACATCGCTAGTCCTACGCGGCTGTTTACAAAGAATGCGTGTGTGGCAGTGAAATAGGAAATGACACAAGGTAATGAGACACACGTTGAACTTTTTTTAACTTGAGCGCAGCGTTTTTAGAATGTCGTTTCATGCGCGACGAAAGACGCGGGTGCAACAGCAAAACAACACCATCAAGCGCAAAAAAACGTTAAGTACTACTACTGTATGTTTGCATGATGGTGACAGGCTGAAAGGTGCTGTTATTATCATTGTTTTTACAAATCATTTACTGCTTATAACATTATTATCCATGTGGAGACATTTCCCCACAATGTAGGGAATACCAGGACACACACGCACACACACAGCATATACACTTAATTATTTAACTGGCTTCACAGCAGGTTGTGTTGGCTGTAGTCAGATGACTTTAGCTGTTTTTTGATGTACCAGTGGTCACACTGCTAGCCTTCATTGTATTGCTGAAAAAAATTAAAACAGGCATGTTTAACAAGATTTCATCTTTAATATGAATGAGTTTGTCTGGGATTTTCATCGTTTTTACTTTTAAATTTCTTTGGTTCTTTGTTCAATCTCTCAGACCATTATTTTATTTTTATTATTAAGATGTCTGCACAAGAGTTAACTCTAATCTGTGCAAACATTAAACTGCTGAAATTAAAAATCTTGTTTTGGTCTACACTGGAAGTGTTCTGGTAACTCTGCTAAACTATAATTACTAAAACTGAAACTAAATACATAAAAACTAAATAGAAATGTTTTCACAAAATAAAAACTAAACTAAAACAATTTATGAAACTAAACTAAACAACTAACTAAAACTAAACTGAAATTTATAGCAAAACTATAATAATAACCTTGGTACAGAGTGGCGAGACTCCGGAAATGCGATCAGCTGAGTATGACGCAACACCAGTTTACCTTAATCACACTCTCCCCTGACTAGAACTCAATAACGAATGGTTATGTCATACTCACATGTTATTTTAATAACGTTGTCATCTGTACAGAGGTTGTGGTCGTGTCTAGGCGCAGGTACTCCATCTGATCTGGATCTGGCTAATTACCACCGTTAACCTCAGGATAAACAGATATACTAATATTAGCATAGATGCCATTCTTCTTTACAAAAAATCAGGTGTTATAGGAAGTGTTCCGGCTGACCTAGTTTATGCACCCTAACAATCATTTCACATGATTTGAATTATAGAAATAGTCTATCTCTATATATGAGACAGACAGACATTCTATCTATCTATCTATCTATCTGTCTGTCTGTCTGTCTGTCTGTCTGTCTGTCTGTCTGTCTGTCTGTCTGTCTGTCTGTCTGTCTGTCTATCTATCTGTCTATCTGTCTGAATGTTTCTCCATCTATCTATGTGTAGATAAACAAAAATAAATACATGACAATATAAAAACAAATCATATAACAATATTCAGCAATCAATCAATCCATGACCACCAGCATAAATTATAATATAATACAATACATTATAATACAGAATATAAACACAATAAATAAAAAAGCTATCTATCATCTATCTATCTGTTTATCTATCTATCTGTCTGTCTGTCTGTCTATCTATCTATCTATTTGTCTATCTGTCTATCTATCTGTCTGAATGTTTCTCTATCCATCTATGTGTAGATAAACAAAAATAAATACATGACAACATAAAAACAAATCATATAACAATATTCAGCAATCAATCAATCAATCCACGACCACCAGCATAAATTATAATATAATACAATACATTATAATACAGAATATAAACACAATAAATAAAAAAGCTGTCTATCTATCTATCTATCTATCTACCTACCTATCTATCTACTGTCTGTCTGTCTGTCTATCTATCTAAGCCCGCCACCACCCCCTCCTCTTGGAAGGACTCTATCTATCTATCTATCTATCTATCTATCTATCTATCTATCTATCTATCTATCTGTCTGTCTGTCTGTCTATTTATCTATCTATCTATCTGTCTGTCTATCTCTATATATGACAGACAGACATTCTATCTATCTATCTATCTATCTATCTATCTGTCTATATATCTATCTGTCTGTCTGTCTCTATATAGGAGACAGACAGACATTCTATCTATCTGTCTATCTATCTATCTATCTATCTATCTGTCTGTCTATCTCTATATATGACAGACAGACATTCTATCTATCTATCTATCTATCTATCTGTCTATATATCTATCTGTCTGTCTGTCTCTATATAGGAGACAGACAGACATTCTATCTATCTGTCTATCTATCTATCTATCTATCTATCTATCTATCTATCTGTCTGAATGTTTCTCTATCCATCCATCTATGTGTAGATAAACAAAAAAAAATACATGACAATATAAAAACAAATCATATAACAATATTCAGCAATCAATCAATCAATCCATGACCACCAGCATAAATTATAATATAATACAATACATTATAATACAGAATATAAACACAATAAATAAAAAAGTTATCTATCTATCTGTCTGTCTGTCTGTCTGTCTGTCTATCTATTTATTTGTCTGTCTGTCTATCTGTCTGTCTGTCTATCTCTATATATGAGACAGACAGACTATCTATCTATCTCCTCTGTCTGTCTGTCTGAATGTTTCTCTATCCATCTATCTATGTGTAGATAAACAAAAATAAATACATGACAATATAAAAACAAATCATATAACACAATAAATAAAAAAGCTATCTATCTATCTATCTATCTATCTATCTATCTATCTATCTATCTATCCATGACCACCAGCATAAATTATTTCAACTGGCCAAAATTTTGAGATTGCAATAGATGTGAAGGACTATATTGCGTTAAGAGCTCGCTCAAGTACTGGGGAGCTAAACCATTTAGTGCTTTGTAAGTAATTAGCAGGATTTTAAAATGTATATAATATGTATACAAAATGTATATAAGATTTTAAAATGTATTTAATAGGGAGCCAATGCAGTGTTGACAGAACCGGGCTAATATGGTCATACTTCCTGGTTCTAGTAAGAACTCAAGCTGCTGCGTTTTGGATCAGCTGGAGTTTGTTTATTAAGCATGCAGGGCAACCACCCAGTAGATCATTACAATAATCTAGCCTTGAGGTCATGAACGCATTAACTAACTTTTCCGCATTTGTCAACGAGAGCATATGTCGTAGTTTAGATGCATTTTTAAGATAAAAAATTTGGTTTTACAGAGGCTATAAATGTGGCTTTTAAATGAAAGATTGGTATCAAAGAGCACTCCCAGGTTCCTAACTGATGACAAAGACTTGACAGAGAAGCCATCAAGTGTTAGATAGTATTCTAGGTTATTACATGCAGAGGTCTAATAATCATAATCTGTTTTTTTTCAGAATTAAGTAGTAGGACATTTTTTTTCTAGTCATCCATTTTTCTTTATGCATTCTGTTAATTTTGTTAATTTGTATGTTTTGTCAGGGCGCGAAGAAGCTGAGTATCATCAGCGTAACAGTGAAAACTAACGGCATGCTTCCTAATGATATCTCCCAAGGGTAGCATGTACAGGGTGAAAAGCAATGGTCCTAGTACTCAGCCTTGCGGTACTTCATACTGAAATTGTGATCGGTATGACATCTCTTCATTTACTACTACAAACTAATTACGGTCAGATAATGCCTAGTTCACACTACAGGATTTTAAACGTCGGCAGATCGCTGTGCTGTTCAGACTACATGACTTGCTATTGAGTCTTGAACTTGTTATGGTGTTAACACTACATGACACTACGTTAATGATCCGCAAAAGGGAGTCACATTTTCACTATAATTTATGTGTATTATGTTATTTTACTAACATGTGTGATTATGTTTGTCATTTTACTCTGAGTTATTTTTATACTTCTAGCATAAATTATAATATAATGCAATACATTATAATACAGAATATAAACACAATAAATAAATAAAGCTATCTATCTATCTATCTTTCCATCTGTCTATCTTTCCATCTGTCTGTCTTTCCATCTATCTGTCTGTCTGTCTGTCTGTCTGTCTGTCTGTCTGTCTGTCTGTCTGTCTTTCTTTCTTTCTTTCTTTCTTTCTTTCTATCTATCTATCTATCTATCTATCTATTATAATGTATTGTATTATATTATAATTTATGCTGGTGGTCATGGATTGATTGATTGATTGATTGATTGCTG
>CM077182.1:32165617-32168117 GCA_039654105.1 Coreius guichenoti
GACAGACAGATAGATATATAGATAGACAGACATTCTATCTATCTGTCTATCTGTCTCATATATAGAGATAGACAGACAGACAGACAGGTAGATAGATAGATAGACAGACAGACAGACAGACAGACAGACAGACAGACAGACAGACAGACATTCTATCTATCTATCTATCTATCTATCTATCTATCTATCTATCTGTCTGTCTGTCTGTCTGTCTGAATGTTTCTCCATCTATCTATGTGTAGATAAACAAAAATAAATACATGACAACATAAAAACAAATCATATAACAATTTTCAGCAATCAATCAATCAATTCATGACCACCAGTATAAATTATAATATAATACAATACATTATAATACAGAATATAAACACAATAAATAAAAAGCTATCTATCTATCTATCTACCTGTCTGTCTGTCTATCTCTATATATGAGACAGACGGACAATCTATCTATCTATCTATCTATCTATCTATCTATCTATCTATCTATCTATCTATCTATCTATCTATCTATCTATCTGTCTGTCTGTCTGTCTCTCTATATAGGAGACAGACAGATATTCTATCTATCTATCTGTCTGTCTGTCTGTCTGTCTATCTATCTATCTATCTATCTATCTATCTATCTATCTATCTATCTGTCTGTCTGTCTGTCTGTCTGTCTGAATGTTTCTCCATCTATCTATGTGTAGATAAACAAAAATAAATACATGACAATATAAAAACAAATCATATAACAATATTCAGCAATCAATAAATCAATACATGGCCACCAGCATAAATTATAATATAATACAATACATTATAATACAGAATATGAACACAATAAATAAAAAAGTTATCTATCTGTCTGTCTGTCTATCTCTATATATGAGACAGACAGACAGACAGACATTCTATCTATCTATCTATCTATCTATCTATCTATCTATCTATCTATCTATCTGTCTATCTTTCTATCTGTCTGTCTATCTATCTATCTATCTATCTGTCTGTCTGTCTTTCTATCTATCTTTCTATATATCTATCTCTATATATGAGACAGATAGATAGATAGATAGATAGATAGATAGAATGTCTATCTATCTATCTATCTATCTATCTATCTATCTATCTATCTATCTATCTATCTATCTATCTACCTGTCTGTCTGTCTATCTCTATATATGAGACAGATAGTCTGTCTGTCTCATATATAGAGATAGACAGACAGACAGATAGATAGATAGACAGACATTCTATCTATCTATCTGTCTGTTTCTCCATCTATCTATGTGTAGATAAACAAAAATAAATACATGACAACATAAAAAAGTCATATAACAATATTCAGCAATCAATCAATTAATCCACGACCACCAGCATACATTATAATATAATACAATACATTATAATACAGAATATAAACACAATAAATAAAAAAGCTGTCTAGCTATCTATCTACCTACCTATCTATCTACTGTCTGTCTATCTGTCTGTCTGTCTATCTCTATATATGACAGACAGACAGACATTCTATCTATCTATCTATCTATCTATCTATCTATCTGTCTGTCTGTCTGTCTGTCTGTCTCTATATATGAGACAGACAGACATTCTATCTATCTATCTATCTGTCTATATACCTATCTGTCTGTCTGTCTCTATATATGAGACAGACAGACATTCTATCTATCTATCTGTCTATCTATCTATCTATCTATCTATCTATCTATCTATCTATCTATCTATCTATCTATCTATCTATCTATCTATCTATCTGTCTGTCTGTCTGTCTGTCTCTATATGAGACAGACAGACATTCTATCTATCTATCTATCTATCTATCTATCTATCTATCTGTCTATATACCTATCTGTCTCTATATATGAGACAGACAGACATTCTATCTATCTGTCTATCTATCTATCTATCTATCTATCTATCTGTCTGAATGTTTCTCTATCCATCCATCTATGTGTAGATAAACAAAAATAAATACATGACAATATAAAAACAAATCATATAACAATATTCAGCAATCAATCAATCAATTCATGACCACCAGCATAAATTATAATATAATACAATACATTATAATACAGAATATAAACACAATAAATAAAAAAGCTATCTATCTATCTATCTATCTATCTACCTGTCTGTCTGTCTGTCTGTCTAAATGTTTCTCCATCTATCTATGTGTAGATAAACAAAAATAAATACATGACAATATAAAAAGAAATCATATAACAATATTAAGCAATCAATCAATCAATCAATCCATGACCACCAGCATAAATTATAATATAATACAATACATTATAATACAGAATATAAACACAATAAATAAAAAAAGCTATCTATCTATCTATCTATCTATCTATCTATCTATCTATCTATCTATCTATCTATCTATCTATCTATCTATCTATCTATCTATCTATCTATCTACCTGTCTGTCTGTCTGTCTGTCTGTCTGTCTGAATGTTTCTCCATCTATCTATGTGTAGATAAA
>CM077182.1:35012883-35030383 GCA_039654105.1 Coreius guichenoti
ATACCAGTTGTATCCCACCACACTCCCCATTGAACAATTTCTGGTCGAGAATGATGGGGTACACTGGAAGGCCCTAACGGCCAAGGCAATGCTACAACACTGGAGAACCCATTTAAACTGTTAATCTATGAGAGTCCAAAACAGGAACAAAATAAACTAATTGTAAATCTCTCAAAGGAGTTTAAATTATCTAAGGAACAACATGCGGTTCTGCTTAAAGGCCTATCTTTTATCCCCACACCCATGGGAGTTAAAACCCAAAAAATTCAACTATTAAAGGACATGCAGGCCTATCACCGAAGAATCCAACTGGAAACCTTCTTTGAAGGGAAAAAGACTGAAAAACAAAAAGTTCCCTTCACTGGAGCTTCAGACTGGACTCCAGCTTTATCCAGCCTACCAAAGCAGATCACACAGATAATCAGAGCTGATTATTATGCATATAAGCACCTAAACTGGGGCCTAAAAACACCAGAGAACCTGACAAGGGGAGAAAGAAAAGCTCTGTTAGAATTACAAAGAAATAGAGACATTATTATAAAACCTGCTGACAAGGGGAATGCAACAATTATTATGGATAAAACACAATATATTTGGGAAGGACAGAGACAGTTGGCAGTGAAGGAACACTATTGCACACTAGAAGAACCAATATATCCGCAAACTAGAATTATGGTAGAAGAGATATTAAATGAAATGCTTGACAAAAAGATAATCAGTGGGGCACAGAAAAAATACCTATTAGGAGATGACCCGCCCAGGCCCAGAAGATTTTACTTATTACCCAAAATCCATAAGGAACCTGAAAAATGGAGTATTCCCGGAGAAATCCCTCCGGGTAGACCTATAGTATCCGATTGCAACAGTGAGACATACTTTACAGCTGAATATATAGAATATTTTTTGAATCCCATATCTATACGTCACCCTAGTTATCTAAAGGATACTTATGATTTCATATCTAAAATTAAAAACTCAAATACCTAAAAATGCATTTCTCTTCACCATAGATATAGATAGCTTATATACAAATATAGAAACTGAGGTAGGCCTCAAAGCTGTAAAAAAGTTCATGGATAAATATCCGGACCCCAAGAGACCAGACCAATATATTCTCAAATTATTAGAGATTAATCTAACAAGAAACGACTTTGAATTCGATTCTAAATTTTATTTGCAGACTAAAGGGACTGCAATGGGCAAGAAATTTGCACCCTCATATGCCAACATATTTATGGCAGTCTGGGAACAATCAGCTTTGACCTCAGCCACTAAGAAACCATATGCGTATTACAGGTTCTTAGACGACATATGGGGAGTATGGACATATTCTAAGGATGACTTTGTTACCTTCACTGACCACCTCAACACACACCAAAAGTCCATCAAGATTAAATATACATTTGACCTAGAAGAGGTCAATTTCTTGGACGTGGTCTCTTATAAGGGCCCAGGATTTTCGGAAACAGGCTTTCTGGATTTCAGAGTTTATTTTAAGGAGACGGACACACACTCGCTATTACACAAAAAAAGTTTTCATCCCAAGCACACTTTTAAGGGAATTATAAAGTCCCAATTGCTCAGATTCAAAAGAATCTGTACACAACCGTCCTCCTTTTATTCAGCTGTCAGAACTCTCTTTGCGGCCCTCAAACACAGAGGATATTCTCGTTCCTTCCTCAGGAGGATCTTAAAAACTTTTGATAGACCACGGGCCCCTCCTGAGGAAAACACAGACCCTAGAGAAAAAATTCTCCCTCTGGTGGCCCATTTCTCGCCACAAAGCATGCAACTGAATCTGGAGCTCAAAGCCAACTTCCAAAAATTCCTAGAATCTACTAACTATCTAAAAAAACATAAGCCAATAGCGGCATATAGAAGGAACATCAACTTACTGGATAAATTAGTACAGAGCAAGATTCACACAGCACCTCCAAAAGGCCGTGTTGGAAAATGTAAATACTACACTCCAGCACAGTTAGTTGTGAGTAGGTTTTCTAAGAAAGTATTTCAGCTCCCTAGGTCCCTGTCCCATGAAACCCGCAATTGCATCTATCTTTTGTATTGCACCAAGTGCCACAAACAATATGTCGGTCAGACCAAAAATGAATTAAGAGTACGCATATATCAGCACGCACACAACATCACACACAAAATAGAAAAACGCAGACACGTGGTGCAGCATTTCCTATTGCATGATCTGACGGCCTTAAGGGTCACAGGCTTACAGGCTAACCCATCCTGGTCTCTCAGTGACCGACTCAAAGCTGAAGCATTATGGATCAAACGTTTAGACACACGCTTCCCCAGAGGTCTGAACGAAACCTAAGTCTCCATGTGGACTAGTGTGGTCAAAATCTCGACGGCGGACACCCCTCAGCCCTAAAACCTACCCATCACAACCACCTGCGTATCACCCCTGGACATCTGACCCCTCTCTACACCTAACCCTACCCATCTCACCCCTGGACATCTGACCCCTCTCTACATCTAACCCTACCCATCTCACCCCTGGACATCTGACCCCTCTCTACACCTAACCCTACCCATCTCACCCCTGGACATCTGACCCCTCTCTACACCTAACCCTACCCATCTCACCCCTGGACATCTGACCCCTCTCTACACCTAACCCTACCCATCTCACCCCTGGACATCTGACCCCTCTCTACACCTAACCCTACCCATCTCACCCCTGGACATCTGACCCCTCTCTACACCTAACCCTACCCATCTCACCCCTGGACATCTGACCCCTCTCTACACCTAACCCTACCCATCTCACCCCTGGACATCTGACCCCTCTCTATACCTAACCCTACCCATCTCACCCCTGGACATCTGACCCCTCTCTACACCTAACCCTACCCATCTCACCCCTGGACATCTGACCCCTCTCTACACCTAACCCTACCCATCTCACCCCTGGACATCTGACCCCTCTCTATACCTAAACCTACCCATTGTAGCCTTACTCTTATATTTTCATCCTTTTACTGTCTATGGCAGAGAGGCTGACCTCTTGACCTTCCAGTGTTCAGGGAGGATTTTAAGACCTAAAAACTAAACACAGGTCATATTAAAACTTGGGGCTAGATACCTATGACCTTAACAGAAATTAACAAAAATATGACGGCCTACCAGACCCTTTGGGGTCTCCTCCAGGGGCCGCGCCGTCCTTGAACCTACCTACACACTTGTTAGGAGGTCTTAATACTTTTAAACACTAGGTGTCACTGGTCTACCAGAATATGGGTCTCTCCAAGTATTCACATATGGTTGTACACAGATGGAGAGAAAAAAATAAATAAATAAATATATAGATAGATAGATAGATAAATAAATAAATAAATAAATAAATAAATAAATAAATAAACAAACAAATAAATAAACAAATGAACACATACGTAACTACATAAATAAAATCATCTCCAAAAAAAAGCAATTATAGAGCAAAGGAGAGTTTGGGGCGGGATCCTTCCTGATCCCACACTGTTTCAAAGCGGTCAGTGGAACGGATGGACAGTGCACAACCGTCTTCAGGTCCTCCGGGACCTGTTGATTGGACTTACATAAATCCTAACGCAGCCAGTGCCTCCCTCTCTGAACTTTGATAATGGTTGGGATTAGGTTGGATTCTCGTCTTAGACCTCTTATACCTCTTTCAATTTTATGCTTATTTTTTCCTTAAATAAAAAGGAAAAACAGGTAATTTCACCTAAGCACACTAGTAAGGGAACTCACCCAGACAACTCCCCACATGATTTCAATTTTTTCCTGTGTTAAAACCATATAAATGGTTGATAAACATTATCTTATAAGGATAAATCACACACACACACACACATATATATATATATATACTTTACTATATGAAAACCAATATCATAAGGATTATATATTCACACCAGTGAAATATACATATTCAAAATTATATCTTATAAAAAATAATAAAAATGACAAAACACATTTTCATTTTCCATACACTCTGGAGACTTTGTTTCATGTTTTGCAACATTGTTTTCATTCAAATGGATGGGACAGATGCAGGATGCATTTTTCAAAAAAATGCTACAGATGCAGGATGCATTTTCAAAGGATGCCACTCCGTATTTGGAAACAGTGACGTCACCCATTCATACAACTCTGCCAGGATGCATTTTTAAAGGATGCCACTCCGTATTCGGCGACAGTGACGTCACCCATTCATACAACTCCAACGAGATGGCAAAATACGCTCAAAACACCTTTAATCTCTGTATTTAACCTTAATCTCGTCCGCTACAGCAGTTCGATATCTTTCCTGAATTTTTGCGAGAGTGGAAAGGCTTATTTTAACACTTTTTAAGCACGTACCAGGCCACGCCCACACGAGCAGGCTATTTAAAGGGTCGGAACGGCTCCGTGGCTCACTCGCTGATTTACTCCAGCCACGGACGGTCGACTCTCTACAAACTGCTATTATATTCATTGTTGCTCCATATTATACCGGTATTTCTTTTAAATTTGTTCAAGCCAGCCTGAAGAAGGTACTAATTGTACCGAAACGTCGCGTTTTGGCTTGAACTAACATTTGAAAAAATTATTTTTTCTTTTCTTTTATTTCTCCATCCATTATTTTCACTTTATATCCATTTCTTTCACTTTTGTCATTCTTATTGCTACATTTATTTCATTCCTTTATATAAAATCTTGATTATTTCTCATTCTCTGATTTTTTGTTGGTGTGTTAAAAATTATGGAAAGCCTTAGGGGACGAGCGAGACAGCGTCCTGCACCATACACTCGCCCAAGGCAGAGAGATATAACACCCAACCATGGAACAAGGAGGAATAATAATTTTTCCTCTCGTTCTAAAAACACACACCCTCAAAAAACAGGGTATGTGCAGAGAATGAATGATAGATCCAGTGATCCATACAGATACACACAGGATCTGAACAAAAATAAATACAATGCAGCTCAGTATAATTCTCTGAATGATTCATATCGCCCTTATAGAGAGGTTCGCAATTTTCAGCGAACAGGTCAGGCAGTAGGTCCATACAGACCTCCCTCCCACATTGATGAATCACATAGATTTGTTTCAGGTCCATACAGACCTCATGCTAAACAGATCCAAAAACGTCGCAATCAGAGAAATAGAACCATTCAGAACAGAAATGAATCTGAATACTACAATGAACAGGAATACTATGATGAGCAGAGACCCAGACAGGTCCCACACTCCAGAGCTTCATTTAACCGTGGTAGAAATGTTCTCTCCCTGAACAATTATGGTGGGGGATTTAATAAGGTGGATGTATCTACACACAGGGAGCCAGAAAGATTTAAAAGTGGGAGAAAGGCAAAAAAGGTCCCCCAGAAAAGAACCCAAGGTGGGGGAAAGCAGAATCACACAACAAATAGAACACCACAACAGAACACAGATTTCATCCCAGCCCCTCCCCAACTCAAAAACACCATTAAATTAATGTACCAACTGATCCGACTTGTTCATCACCTGGGGAAAGTAACAACAAAAGTCGAAGAAAACCAGCCCATCACATTTCAGAGGCTGACCAACTTACTGGTCAACACGGTTAAACCGGCCTTCCCTGGTGAACAAGTCAATCAGCTACTGAGGGGAAACGCAAAAAATTGGTCGTACACAACTCAATTGGTCCTAGAACAGCATTACGAATCCCTGATTGAATCCACCATGAAGGAAATCCGTGAACAAACCGATCAGGCAGACTGGCCTCAGGCGTTTGAGGTGGCTTCCACCTGGACAGAGAAAAATTATAGGGGCAAAGTTAGCACTGATACAGTAGAACAGGCAGAAGCTCTTATCACAGCTGAATTATTCGAGGAAGAAACCGTGACTCACCCTCAACATCCAGTAAATCCAGTCACAACGGAATCGTCGAGCCCTCGAACATATGCCCAAGTTGCAGCTTCAAGGCCTTCTACTTCTTCCACCTCTCCCCCCACTCTGTTCCAGGGCCCTCCTTCTCTAATACCACCACAAGTCTCTGTCCGCCCCAAAAAGGGTGTTCAGCACATAGAAGTCCAAACATCACCCACATTATTAACAGTAAGAACCTCAGTGAGCTCTCCAAAACACCGTGGGGACTGGTCCTTTGATGAGGAGGAGGAAGAGCACAATCCATTGGACCCAAGGGTGATACTTAGGCCCATACAGGCCCCAGTTCCCTCCCCGAGAAAACAAAGAACTACTGGACCTCGCAGGGTCCAAATAGTTCTTCCTGATGATGCTCCCACCATCTCTGGTGAAGCACCACAACGACAGGATGATGCTTCGCCACACCAGGAGGGGGCACAAGAGGAAGAACTGGGTGTTTCTGAAGAAGAGCCCAATAATGGGGAGAGTTCACCCCGACTCATTATACCTCTAACAGAATCAGCTTTCAGAGGCTCAGATCATTCATCCCCACTGAGTGTTTTCCTTTATGCTGAAAGCTCAGAGGAACCTATACAGGGCCTCTCACCTCTATCCATGTTTCTCGAGGACCATGAACCTCCTCAAAGCTCTGATGTTCCACAAGGTATCATAGTGGAACCTGAACAGTGTGAAGCCAGCACCTCACATCACATTCCTCTACCAAGGCCCAGACAGGCCATGCCTAAAAAAATCCCTCCCAGACCCCACATGGATATGGGTAGAAAAGTTAGAGTGGAAGATCCCTCTGGGACAGATCCACCAGAGGTCCTGGACACCAGAAATGAAGAAAGAACGGAAAATCTCCCAGTGGTAGCGCCTATTAATGAAACAAACACCATTAATGAGACAAACACCACAGATGTGCAAATTACGGTCCCTGTCAATGACGGTCCTGCAAGCGGGCCCACCAGACACATAAACACGGGCAAAAAAATGGCAGATTGGAGTCTCGTATTGAACAAAAAATATGTAATAATTGGAGACTCCAACGTATCCAGACTGCCGACCTACAATTGCCCTGACCTACAGGTCGACAGCTTTCCAGGGGCCAAACTACAGCATGCGGCCAACCTAATTGAAAAGGCCACAATCGCAGTGCAGCCTGAAAAGATCATCCTATCCTTTGGCTTCAATAACAGGCTACAGAGGTATAGGATTGCGGCCATTACTGAACTGCAAAAGGCTCGCAAGGCTGTTGCTAAGAGACTTCCTAACACAGAAGTGTTCTTTCCACTGATCAATTTTGCTAGAACACTACCACTTTATGAGCAAATTATGATCGAACACTTGAACACTCACATAAAGAAAAATACCAGTTGTATCCCACCACTCCCCATTGAACAATTTCTGGTCGAGAATGATGGGGTACACTGGAAGGCCCTAACGGCCAAGGCAATGCTACAACACTGGAGAACCCATTTAAACTGTTAATCTATGAGAGTCCAAAACAGGAACAAAATAAACTAATTGTAAATCTCTCAAAGGAGTTTAAATTATCTAAGGAACAACATGCGGTTCTGCTTAAAGGCCTATCTTTTATCCCCACACCCATGGGAGTTAAAACCCAAAAAATTCAACTATTAAAGGACATGCAGGCCTATCACCGAAGAATCCAACTGGAAACCTTCTTTGAAGGGAAAAAGACTGAAAAACAAAAAGTTCCCTTCACTGGAGCTTCAGACTGGACTCCAGCTTTATCCAGCCTACCAAAGCAGATCACACAGATAATCAGAGCTGATTATTATGCATATAAGCACCTAAACTGGGGCCTAAAAACACCAGAGAACCTGACAAGGGGAGAAAGAAAAGCTCTGTTAGAATTACAAAGAAATAGAGACATTATTATAAAACCTGCTGACAAGGGGAATGCAACAATTATTATGGATAAAACACAATATATTTGGGAAGGACAGAGACAGTTGGCAGTGAAGGAACACTATTGCACACTAGAAGAACCAATATATCCGCAAACTAGAATTATGGTAGAAGAGATATTAAATGAAATGCTTGACAAAAAGATAATCAGTGGGGCACAGAAAAAATACCTATTAGGAGATGACCCGCCCAGGCCCAGAAGATTTTACTTATTACCCAAAATCCATAAGGAACCTGAAAAATGGAGTATTCCCGGAGAAATCCCTCCGGGTAGACCTATAGTATCCGATTGCAACAGTGAGACATACTTTACAGCTGAATATATAGAATATTTTTTGAATCCCATATCTATACGTCACCCTAGTTATCTAAAGGATACTTATGATTTCATATCTAAAATTAAAAAACTCAAAATACCTAAAAATGCATTTCTCTTCACCATAGATATAGATAGCTTATATACAAATATAGAAACTGAGGTAGGCCTCAAAGCTGTAAAAAAGTTCATGGATAAATATCCGGACCCCAAGAGACCAGACCAATATATTCTCAAATTATTAGAGATTAATCTAACAAGAAACGACTTTGAATTCGATTCTAAATTTTATTTGCAGACTAAAGGGACTGCAATGGGCAAGAAATTTGCACCCTCATATGCCAACATATTTATGGCAGTCTGGGAACAATCAGCTTTGACCTCAGCCACTAAGAAACCATATGCGTATTACAGGTTCTTAGACGACATATGGGGAGTATGGACATATTCTAAGGATGACTTTGTTACCTTCACTGACCACCTCAACACACACCAAAAGTCCATCAAGATTAAATATACATTTGACCTAGAAGAGGTCAATTTCTTGGACGTGGTCTCTTATAAGGGCCCAGGATTTTCGGAAACAGGCTTTCTGGATTTCAGAGTTTATTTTAAGGAGACGGACACACACTCGCTATTACACAAAAAAAGTTTTCATCCCAAGCACACTTTTAAGGGAATTATAAAGTCCCAATTGCTCAGATTCAAAAGAATCTGTACACAACCGTCCTCCTTTTATTCAGCTGTCAGAACTCTCTTTGCGGCCCTCAAACACAGAGGATATTCTCGTTCCTTCCTCAGGAGGATCTTAAAAACTTTTGATAGACCACGGGCCCCTCCTGAGGAAAACACAGACCCTAGAGAAAAAATTCTCCCTCTGGTGGCCCATTTCTCGCCACAAAGCATGCAACTGAATCTGGAGCTCAAAGCCAACTTCCAAAAATTCCTAGAATCTACTAACTATCTAAAAAAACATAAGCCAATAGCGGCATATAGAAGGAACATCAACTTACTGGATAAATTAGTACAGAGCAAGATTCACACAGCACCTCCAAAAGGCCGTGTTGGAAAATGTAAATACTACACTCCAGCACAGTTAGTTGTGAGTAGGTTTTCTAAGAAAGTATTTCAGCTCCCTAGGTCCCTGTCCCATGAAACCCGCAATTGCATCTATCTTTTGTATTGCACCAAGTGCCACAAACAATATGTCGGTCAGACCAAAAATGAATTAAGAGTACGCATATATCAGCACGCACACAACATCACACACAAAATAGAAAAACGCAGACACGTGGTGCAGCATTTCCTATTGCATGATCTGACGGCCTTAAGGGTCACAGGCTTACAGGCTAACCCATCCTGGTCTCTCAGTGACCGACTCAAAGCTGAAGCATTATGGATCAAACGTTTAGACACACGCTTCCCCAGAGGTCTGAACGAAACCTAAGTCTCCATGTGGACTAGTGTGGTCAAAATCTCGACGGCGGACACCCCTCAGCCCTAAAACCTACCCATCACAACCACCTGCGTATCACCCCTGGACATCTGACCCCTCTCTACACCTAACCCTACCCATCTCACCCCTGGACATCTGACCCCTCTCTACATCTAACCCTACCCATCTCACCCCTGGACATCTGACCCCTCTCTACACCTAACCCTACCCATCTCACCCCTGGACATCTGACCCCTCTCTACACCTAACCCTACCCATCTCACCCCTGGACATCTGACCCCTCTCTACACCTAACCCTACCCATCTCACCCCTGGACATCTGACCCCTCTCTACACCTAACCCTACCCATCTCACCCCTGGACATCTGACCCCTCTCTACACCTAACCCTACCCATCTCACCCCTGGACATCTGACCCCTCTCTACACCTAACCCTACCCATCTCACCCCTGGACATCTGACCCCTCTCTATACCTAACCCTACCCATCTCACCCCTGGACATCTGACCCCTCTCTACACCTAACCCTACCCATCTCACCCCTGGACATCTGACCCCTCTCTACACCTAACCCTACCCATCTCACCCCTGGACATCTGACCCCTCTCTATACCTAAACCTACCCATTGTAGCCTTACTCTTATATTTTCATCCTTTTACTGTCTATGGCAGAGAGGCTGACCTCTTGACCTTCCAGTGTTCAGGGAGGATTTTAAGACCTAAAAACTAAACACAGGTCATATTAAAACTTGGGGCTAGATACCTATGACCTTAACAGAAATTAACAAAAATATGACGGCCTACCAGACCCTTTGGGGTCTCCTCCAGGGGCCGCGCCGTCCTTGAACCTACCTACACACTTGTTAGGAGGTCTTAATACTTTTAAACACTAGGTGTCACTGGTCTACCAGAATATGGGTCTCTCCAAGTATTCACATATGGTTGTACACAGATGGAGAGAAAAAAATAAATAAATAAATATATAGATAGATAGATAGATAAATAAATAAATAAATAAATAAATAAATAAATAAATAAATAAACAAACAAATAAATAAACAAATGAACACATACGTAACTACATAAATAAAATCATCTCCAAAAAAAAGCAATTATAGAGCAAAGGAGAGTTTGGGGCGGGATCCTTCCTGATCCCACACTGTTTCAAAGCGGTCAGTGGAACGGATGGACAGTGCACAACCGTCTTCAGGTCCTCCGGGACCTGTTGATTGGACTTACATAAATCCTAACGCAGCCAGTGCCTCCCTCTCTGAACTTTGATAATGGTTGGGATTAGGTTGGATTCTCGTCTTAGACCTCTTATACCTCTTTCAATTTTATGCTTATTTTTTCCTTAAATAAAAAGGAAAAACAGGTAATTTCACCTAAGCACACTAGTAAGGGAACTCACCCAGACAACTCCCCACATGATTTCAATTTTTTCCTGTGTTAAAACCATATAAATGGTTGATAAACATTATCTTATAAGGATAAATCACACACACACACACACATATATATATATATATACTTTACTATATGAAAACCAATATCATAAGGATTATATATTCACACCAGTGAAATATACATATTCAAAATTATATCTTATAAAAAATAATAAAAATGACAAAACACATTTTCATTTTCCATACACTCTGGAGACTTTGTTTCATGTTTTGCAACATTGTTTTCATTCAAATGGATGGGACAGATGCAGGATGCATTTTTCAAAAAAATGCTACAGATGCAGGATGCATTTTCAAAGGATGCCACTCCGTATTTGGAAACAGTGACGTCACCCATTCATACAACTCTGCCAGGATGCATTTTTAAAGGATGCCACTCCGTATTCGGCGACAGTGACGTCACCCATTCATACAACTCCAACGAGATGGCAAAATACGCTCAAAACACCTTTAATCTCTGTATTTAACCTTAATCTCGTCCGCTACAGCAGTTCGATATCTTTCCTGAATTTTTGCGAGAGTGGAAAGGCTTATTTTAACACTTTTTAAGCACGTACCAGGCCACGCCCACACGAGCAGGCTATTTAAAGGGTCGGAACGGCTCCGTGGCTCACTCGCTGATTTACTCCAGCCACGGACGGTCGACTCTCTACAAACTGCTATTATATTCATTGTTGCTCCATATTATACCGGTATTTCTTTTAAATTTGTTCAAGCCAGCCTGAAGAAGGTACTAATTGTACCGAAACGTCGCGTTTTGGCTTGAACTAACATTTGAAAAAATTATTTTTTCTTTTCTTTTATTTCTCCATCCATTATTTTCACTTTATATCCATTTCTTTCACTTTTGTCATTCTTATTGCTACATTTATTTCATTCCTTTATATAAAATCTTGATTATTTCTCATTCTCTGATTTTTTGTTGGTGTGTTAAAAATTATGGAAAGCCTTAGGGGACGAGCGAGACAGCGTCCTGCACCATACACTCGCCCAAGGCAGAGAGATATAACACCCAACCATGGAACAAGGAGGAATAATAATTTTTCCTCTCGTTCTAAAAACACACACCCTCAAAAAACAGGGTATGTGCAGAGAATGAATGATAGATCCAGTGATCCATACAGATACACACAGGATCTGAACAAAAATAAATACAATGCAGCTCAGTATAATTCTCTGAATGATTCATATCGCCCTTATAGAGAGGTTCGCAATTTTCAGCGAACAGGTCAGGCAGTAGGTCCATACAGACCTCCCTCCCACATTGATGAATCACATAGATTTGTTTCAGGTCCATACAGACCTCATACTAAACAGATCCAAAAACGTCGCAATCAGAGAAATAGAACCATTCAGAACAGAAATGAATCTGAATACTACAATGAACAGGAATACTATGATGAGCAGAGACCCAGACAGGTCCCACACTCCAGAGCTTCATTTAACCGTGGTAGAAATGTTCTCTCCCTGAACAATTATGGTGGGGGATTTAATAAGGTGGATGTATCTACACACAGGGAGCCAGAAAGATTTAAAAGTGGGAGAAAGGCAAAAAAGGTCCCCCAGAAAAGAACCCAAGGTGGGGGAAAGCAGAATCACACAACAAATAGAACACCACAACAGAACACAGATTTCATCCCAGCCCCTCCCCAACTCAAAAACACCATTAAATTAATGTACCAACTGATCCGACTTGTTCATCACCTGGGGAAAGTAACAACAAAAGTCGAAGAAAACCAGCCCATCACATTTCAGAGGCTGACCAACTTACTGGTCAACACGGTTAAACCGGCCTTCCCTGGTGAACAAGTCAATCAGCTACTGAGGGGAAACGCAAAAAATTGGTCGTACACAACTCAATTGGTCCTAGAACAGCATTACGAATCCCTGATTGAATCCACCATGAAGGAAATCCGTGAACAAACCGATCAGGCAGACTGGCCTCAGGCGTTTGAGGTGGCTTCCACCTGGACAGAGAAAAATTATAGGGGCAAAGTTAGCACTGATACAGTAGAACAGGCAGAAGCTCTTATCACAGCTGAATTATTCGAGGAAGAAACCGTGACTCACCCTCAACATCCAGTAAATCCAGTCACAACGGAATCGTCGAGCCCTCGAACATATGCCCAAGTTGCAGCTTCAAGGCCTTCTACTTCTTCCACCTCTCCCCCCACTCTGTTCCAGGGCCCTCCTTCTCTAATACCACCACAAGTCTCTGTCCGCCCCAAAAAGGGTGTTCAGCACATAGAAGTCCAAACATCACCCACATTATTAACAGTAAGAACCTCAGTGAGCTCTCCAAAACACCGTGGGGACTGGTCCTTTGATGAGGAGGAGGAAGAGCACAATCCATTGGACCCAAGGGTGATACTTAGGCCCATACAGGCCCCAGTTCCCTCCCCGAGAAAACAAAGAACTACTGGACCTCGCAGGGTCCAAATAGTTCTTCCTGATGATGCTCCCACCATCTCTGGTGAAGCACCACAACGACAGGATGATGCTTCGCCACACCAGGAGGGGGCACAAGAGGAAGAACTGGGTGTTTCTGAAGAAGAGCCCAATAATGGGGAGAGTTCACCCCGACTCATTATACCTCTAACAGAATCAGCTTTCAGAGGCTCAGATCATTCATCCCCACTGAGTGTTTTCCTTTATGCTGAAAGCTCAGAGGAACCTATACAGGGCCTCTCACCTCTATCCATGTTTCTCGAGGACCATGAACCTCCTCAAAGCTCTGATGTTCCACAAGGTATCATAGTGGAACCTGAACAGTGTGAAGCCAGCACCTCACATCACATTCCTCTACCAAGGCCCAGACAGGCCATGCCTAAAAAAATCCCTCCCAGACCCCACATGGATATGGGTAGAAAAGTTAGAGTGGAAGATCCCTCTGGGACAGATCCACCAGAGGTCCTGGACACCAGAAATGAAGAAAGAACGGAAAATCTCCCAGTGGTAGCGCCTATTAATGAAACAAACACCATTAATGAGACAAACACCACAGATGTGCAAATTACGGTCCCTGTCAATGACGGTCCTGCAAGCGGGCCCACCAGACACATAAACACGGGCAAAAAAATGGCAGATTGGAGTCTCGTATTGAACAAAAAATATGTAATAATTGGAGACTCCAACGTATCCAGACTGCCGACCTACAATTGCCCTGACCTACAGGTCGACAGCTTTCCAGGGGCCAAACTACAGCATGCGGCCAACCTAATTGAAAAGGCCACAATCGCAGTGCAGCCTGAAAAGATCATCCTATCCTTTGGCTTCAATAACAGGCTACAGAGGTATAGGATTGCGGCCATTACTGAACTGCAAAAGGCTCGCAAGGCTGTTGCTAAGAGACTTCCTAACACAGAAGTGTTCTTTCCACTGATCAATTTTGCTAGAACACTACCACTTTATGAGCAAATTATGATCGAACACTTGAACACTCACATAAAGAAAAATACCAGTTGTATCCCACCACTCCCCATTGAACAATTTCTGGTCGAGAATGATGGGGTACACTGGAAGGCCCTAACGGCCAAGGCAATGCTACAACACTGGAGAACCCATTTAAACTGTTAATCTATGAGAGTCCAAAACAGGAACAAAATAAACTAATTGTAAATCTCTCAAAGGAGTTTAAATTATCTAAGGAACAACATGCGGTTCTGCTTAAAGGCCTATCTTTTATCCCCACACCCATGGGAGTTAAAACCCAAAAAATTCAACTATTAAAGGACATGCAGGCCTATCACCGAAGAATCCAACTGGAAACCTTCTTTGAAGGGAAAAAGACTGAAAAACAAAAAGTTCCCTTCACTGGAGCTTCAGACTGGACTCCAGCTTTATCCAGCCTACCAAAGCAGATCACACAGATAATCAGAGCTGATTATTATGCATATAAGCACCTAAACTGGGGCCTAAAAACACCAGAGAACCTGACAAGGGGAGAAAGAAAAGCTCTGTTAGAATTACAAAGAAATAGAGACATTATTATAAAACCTGCTGACAAGGGGAATGCAACAATTATTATGGATAAAACACAATATATTTGGGAAGGACAGAGACAGTTGGCAGTGAAGGAACACTATTGCACACTAGAAGAACCAATATATCCGCAAACTAGAATTATGGTAGAAGAGATATTAAATGAAATGCTTGACAAAAAGATAATCAGTGGGGCACAGAAAAAATACCTATTAGGAGATGACCCGCCCAGGCCCAGAAGATTTTACTTATTACCCAAAATCCATAAGGAACCTGAAAAATGGAGTATTCCCGGAGAAATCCCTCCGGGTAGACCTATAGTATCCGATTGCAACAGTGAGACATACTTTACAGCTGAATATATAGAATATTTTTTGAATCCCATATCTATACGTCACCCTAGTTATCTAAAGGATACTTATGATTTCATATCTAAAATTAAAAAACTCAAAATACCTAAAAATGCATTTCTCTTCACCATAGATATAGATAGCTTATATACAAATATAGAAACTGAGGTAGGCCTCAAAGCTGTAAAAAAGTTCATGGATAAATATCCGGACCCCAAGAGACCAGACCAATATATTCTCAAATTATTAGAGATTAATCTAACAAGAAACGACTTTGAATTCGATTCTAAATTTTATTTGCAGACTAAAGGGACTGCAATGGGCAAGAAATTTGCACCCTCATATGCCAACATATTTATGGCAGTCTGGGAACAATCAGCTTTGACCTCAGCCACTAAGAAACCATATGCGTATTACAGGTTCTTAGACGACATATGGGGAGTATGGACATATTCTAAGGATGACTTTGTTACCTTCACTGACCACCTCAACACACACCAAAAGTCCATCAAGATTAAATATACATTTGACCTAGAAGAGGTCAATTTCTTGGACGTGGTCTCTTATAAGGGCCCAGGATTTTCGGAAACAGGCTTTCTGGATTTCAGAGTTTATTTTAAGGAGACGGACACACACTCGCTATTACACAAAAAAAGTTTTCATCCCAAGCACACTTTTAAGGGAATTATAAAGTCCCAATTGCTCAGATTCAAAAGAATCTGTACACAACCGTCCTCCTTTTATTCAGCTGTCAGAACTCTCTTTGCGGCCCTCAAACACAGAGGATATTCTCGTTCCTTCCTCAGGAGGATCTTAAAAACTTTTGATAGACCACGGGCCCCTCCTGAGGAAAACACAGACCCTAGAGAAAAAATTCTCCCTCTGGTGGCCCATTTCTCGCCACAAAGCATGCAACTGAATCTGGAGCTCAAAGCCAACTTCCAAAAATTCCTAGAATCTACTAACTATCTAAAAAAACATAAGCCAATAGCGGCATATAGAAGGAACATCAACTTACTGGATAAATTAGTACAGAGCAAGATTCACACAGCACCTCCAAAAGGCCGTGTTGGAAAATGTAAATACTACACTCCAGCACAGTTAGTTGTGAGTAGGTTTTCTAAGAAAGTATTTCAGCTCCCTAGGTCCCTGTCCCATGAAACCCGCAATTGCATCTATCTTTTGTATTGCACCAAGTGCCACAAACAATATGTCGGTCAGACCAAAAATGAATTAAGAGTACGCATATATCAGCACGCACACAACATCACACACAAAATAGAAAAACGCAGACACGTGGTGCAGCATTTCCTATTGCATGATCTGACGGCCTTAAGGGTCACAGGCTTACAGGCTAACCCATCCTGGTCTCTCAGTGACCGACTCAAAGCTGAAGCATTATGGATCAAACGTTTAGACACACGCTTCCCCAGAGGTCTGAACGAAACCTAAGTCTCCATGTGGACTAGTGTGGTCAAAATCTCGACGGCGGACACCCCTCAGCCCTAAAACCTACCCATCACAACCACCTGCGTATCACCCCTGGACATCTGACCCCTCTCTACACCTAACCCTACCCATCTCACCCCTGGACATCTGACCCCTCTCTACATCTAACCCTACCCATCTCACCCCTGGACATCTGACCCCTCTCTACACCTAACCCTACCCATCTCACCCCTGGACATCTGACCCCTCTCTACACCTAACCCTACCCATCTCACCCCTGGACATCTGACCCCTCTCTACACCTAACCCTACCCATCTCACCCCTGGACATCTGACCCCTCTCTACACCTAACCCTACCCATCTCACCCCTGGACATCTGACCCCTCTCTACACCTAACCCTACCCATCTCACCCCTGGACATCTGACCCCTCTCTACACCTAACCCTACCCATCTCACCCCTGGACATCTGACCCCTCTCTATACCTAACCCTACCCATCTCACCCCTGGACATCTGACCCCTCTCTACACCTAACCCTACCCATCTCACCCCTGGACATCTGACCCCTCTCTACACCTAACCCTACCCATCTCACCCCTGGACATCTGACCCCTCTCTATACCTAAACCTACCCATTGTAGCCTTACTCTTATATTTTCATC